>CM040926.1:4976634-5384134 GCA_023029165.1 Gobiocypris rarus | reverse complement strand
TCCGAGTTTTATAATGGCAGTGAATGGTTGGGTCATTTTTGAAGTCCATAAAAGTGCATCTATCCATCATATAACTGCTCCACACGGCTCCGGGGGGTTATTAAAGCCTTCTGAAGCGATGGGGCTCATTTGTGTAAGAAAAATATCCATATTTAAAACTTTATAGACTAGATTAATTAACTTCCGGCGGTCAGCATCGATTTACAGCGAAAGAGTAACCCTTCACCCTTGAACTCTTGACGCATACGTATTGACGAACGAGACGTATCTAGAATCAAGAATACGAGTCTAAAACGAGAATTTTTAAAGGGAAATGGCAGGGGATTTCGACATAAGAGAAAGAGGGGCTTTGAAAGAGTTTGTTGCCCAGCCCGATCCGCGAGAGGCATCAGAGCGTGCAATGTTCCTGTACGTCACATCAGGGGTTACTCTTTCACTGTCACAAGGTTTATTTTTCTCCATCATGCCCTGATGGAGTTTTGGTTCCTTGCCACTGTCGCCTTTGGCTTGGCTTGCTCAGTTGGGGACACTCAAATTATGATCCAAGTTACTCAACTAAATATACAAATAGAATTTATTAAGTTGGTCATATATAATTCTATAAACTATCCAAATTAAACTAGCCAAATCAAATTTTGTTGCAATGTTGTCCTGTTTAACACTGTGAAGCTGCTTTGAAACAATCGTCATTGTAAAAGCGCTATATAAATAAAGTTGATTGATTGATTGATTGATTGACTGTCAACTCGCGTACCGCCGGAAGTTAGTTATTTTAGTCTATAAAGTTTTAAATATGGATATTTTTCTTACACAAACGGACCACTTCACTTCAGAAGGCTTTATTAACCCCCCGGAGCCGTGTTGAGCAGTTATATGATGGACAGATGCACTTTTATGGACAAAAATGACCCAACAAGTCACTGCCATTATAAAGCTGAGAAGAGCCAGGACATTTTTAATATAACTCGATTTTATTCGTCTGAAAGAAGAATGTCATACACACCTAGGATGACTTGAGGGGGAGTAAATAATGGGCTCATTTTCATTTTTGGGTGAACTAACCTTTTAAGTAATGGCTAACCTTTTTAGTAACTCTGATTATGTTTGGAGGTACTTATGTTACATCACTCCCCAAAAAGAGATGCAATTTATTGATGTATTTTGTTATTCATGCTTGACATGATGACCATTAGAAAGTTAAGTTTGGTTTAGTTTTCGATAATCATCCAGCGCTGTTTCAGCTGTGCGCTCCTATTCTGTGGTGTACGGTAAATCAAGACCTGTCAATTAGAGCGATCAAACCAATCCAAGTGCGCTCCAGCTGTAAAACAATGTCCGATTGGTCCGCACTCATCGTCCCTACCCACCATACCCGAGATCAAAATAAAAGCTCAATGGTTTAATGTTTGAAAACAAAGAAATTAAGGGAACCATAAATGTTAATACTGTAATTTTACTGTTGTTCTGTAAAAAAAAGATGATAATATTTACTATTATTGTTGTCAATAATAATAATAATGATGATAATTCTATTAATGTGTTATTTATATCATTGTTGTATTGTAACATAATAAATAATTTTTTGTCTTTAGCTGATCACATGCCTGTATAATAAAGATATAAAGTAGTTTAATAAAGTGAGCACAAGGTTAGATACCTAATGTCTAATGTCCTGCTAACTGATTAATAATTTGCATAACAGCTGCTATGCCATTGGTTGATTCGTTACTCACACTGAATCATTCTGGCTTGATAGACTCTGAGGATGTGAACAGCTCAAGAGTAGAATGTCTGGTTGCTATTTTGTAATTATGGTAATTACGACATTGTGTAAACACACCAAAAATAGAGAAGTCTAAGGAGATGAAGTACAAGTATTTAATTTACCCTATTATCTGAAAATAGCCCTCATAAACGCTGTTATTTAGGAGATAAAGTAAAAAAAGAATAGATGTCTGTCTGTTCTTAAATAGATGACCGAACTTGAAGTTGGCATGAAACGGAAGTTGCAATTGGTCTTGTCTTCCCTATTGTGACGTATATCTGAGTGAAACGACTCCTGGAATGAGAGAAACTGTAGGGCTGGGCTTGATTTTGTCCATGGGGAATTGATTGGATCGTGGGAAGTTGGGTGTTGCTAACATAATGGAGGCAGATCCATTTAGAGACCAGAACGCCTTAACCAAGACTGTAAATGTCATGCCATGCCACTGTATTAAACCTTGATGTTGTCTTTAAAAAAAATATTATTATTGAGTTTTTAAAAACAAGAAGTTTAATTCAAAATGTTTCAACAACAAAAAAACAACAAAAAAGAAAAAGCATATGTAAACTTTCATTTTACAATAAAACAAACGAATGGCTCCATATTATGCATACTGTGATTTGGTCATACCAGTACCGCTAAACCCTAGCAGGAATCTTTGCCCACTTTATTAAAAATAAATTCCTGTTCCTCTCTTGGTGTGTTCAGGGAGTTCATCTGTGGGACCTGCAGGACCGGGTATTAGTCAGGAAGTACCAAGGTGTGACTCAGGGCTTCTACACCATCCACTCCTGTTTTGGCGGCTACAACGAAGACTTTATTGCGAGTGGCAGTGAAGGTAAGAATGCGTAGATCTCAGAATAACGTCCTGAATGCATTCCAGCAGAGATCTGATGGGGTTTTGTGAACCGTCTGTTGTCTCTAGACCACAAAGTTTACATCTGGCACAAGCGCAGCGAGCTGCCCATAGCTGAGCTGACGGGTCACACGCGTACAGTCAACTGCGTGAGCTGGAACCCGATGCTGCCCAGCCTGATGGCCAGCGCCTCGGATGATGGCACCATAAGGGTCTGGGGTCCCGCCCCCTTTCTGGACGCCCAGGAGACCGAGGGGCTAACTGGTATGAACCTCCTCGTCTGACTGGAAAATGCTCCTATTTTGATGTAAGTGGGTAGTTGACATAAAATACTTTGAAATTTGACTTGCTAAACTAAATCGAAAAATATTTTGTTAGGTGAATTTTTGGATCCTTTTTTTGAATAATTGTGTTTTGCATGCAGATTTTATGAGCTCATTTGAAATGAGAGATTTTATGAAATGTTTGTACTACATTAAAAAAAATCACAACAGGACCATTTAAAACGGGGCAAAAACTAAATGAAAAATGTGCTGAAAAACCTAAACTAAATAAAATAGTGATCAATTATATGATGTTAAATATGCACTTTCCCTTCTACTTTTTAAATAAATGTTAAAAAATTGAATTGAAATGCAACATGTCAACTACCCAGGTGCTATGTAACGCCTTAACCAAGATTTTTTTTTTTTTTTAATTCCTATGGTAAAAATGAATGGGAATTAAAGATATTTTAAACAACCTTGCTTAGACTTCCCGTTTTAGTAGGAAATGATTCCAGAAAGGTGGTTACATTTGTCAAGCCATTTCTTGAGATCTTTATAAACTCCTTTCATATGTGTTCATAAATATTCAGAAACTAAACTAATGTGGAATTTCTGTGCCAAAAACTGAGCTTGTTATGGCTTATACAGAGTTTTTTGTGTTTTAACCCTCTTGATCTGGAGCAGCTAGCTTCATAATTAAGTGACAGAAAATAGGCATCTAATCTGGACTTGATAATACTGTACATATAGATGATCTGAACAACTATTAACTATAGCTTTTTAATAAGCTTTTGGAATTCAAATGAGTTCAAATTCAGAATTAAAGTGCCCCTATTATGCTATTTTAAAGGTTCCTAATTTTGTTTTTGAGTCTTCTACAACATGTTTACATGCTTCCAAGGTAAAAAAAACAAACACTTTTTCATAATATACATTGTAGCATCATCTCTTTTCTCACAGTGTCTTGTTTGATAAAGGATTCAGTCTCTCTACATCCTTCCTTTCCTAGAGCCTGCTCTGATTGGTCAGATGGTCAATTTAGTTAATTTATCTATACAGCGCTCTGGAGAAAACAGTGATGTTATCGTCCAGCTCAGTTCTCATACAACAGCGTCAGTACAGTCAGATCAATAATAGTTTTGAAAATTATGTGTCCCAGACTAACCAAGCCAGAGGCAACAGTGTCCAGGAATATTCTAGGTTTTATAAACTGGCCAGAGTTTTTAGAGAGCAATAGACGTGAAGGACTATAATAGAGTTTGTTCAAGTACTGGGGAGCTATTTAGCAAGATTTTAAAATGTATGCGACATTTAATAGGGAGCCAGTGCAGTGTTGACAGAACCGGAATAATATGGTCATACTTCCTGGTTCTAGTAAGAACTCGAGCTGTGTATTGGACCAAAGTTTATTTATTAAGCCTGCAGGGCAACCACCCAGTAGAGCATTACAATAATCTAGCCTAGAGGTCATGAAGGCATACTCTGAATGCAAAATGCTGAACAGTTAGTTCATATGTCTTAGTTTGGATGTATTTTTAAGATGGAATACGGTTTTACAGATGCTAGAAATGTGGCTTTCAAAATGAAAGATTGGTATCAAAGAGCACACCGAGTTTCCTAACTGAAGACGAGGGCTTAACATAGCAGCCATCAAGTGTTAGACAGTATTCTAGGTTACCACGTGTAGAGGTTTTTGGTCCAGTAATTAGAATCAGTTTATTTCAGAATTAAGTAGGAAATTATTAGTCATTACATTTATTTATATCATCTATACATTCCGTCAATCTTGTGAATTGGTTAGTTTCATCCGGGCATGAAGAAATATAGAGCAGAGTATCATCAGCATAACAGTGAAAACTAACGCCATGCTTCCCAATGATATCTCCCAGTGGTAGCATGTACAGGGTAAAAAGCAACGGTACTAGCACTGAGCCTTGCGGTACTCCATACTGAACTTGTGATCGGTGTGACATCTCTTCATTTACTGCTACAAACTGATAACGGTCAGATAGGTATGATTTAAACCATGCCAATGCAGTTCCACTAATGCCAACATAATTTTTGACTCTATTCAGAAGAATGTTGTGGTCGATAGTAGTACGAGTAGTCCTGTGCTTTCTTGTATCTTTGACAGAAAGGGTAGATTTGAGATTGGCCTGTAGTTGACTAATTCTGTAGGATCAAGTTGCATTTTTATATTAAGTGGTTTAATAATAGCCAACTTAAAAGTTTTCGGTTCATATCCTAATGACAAAGATGAGTTAATGATATTAAGAAGAGGATCCATGACCTCTGGAAGCTTCTCTTTAAGTAGCTTTGTTGGTAAAGGGACTAACATAAACGTTTTTAATTAAGATTATTTAATGATGTGTAGACTTCCTCTCCTATAGCAGTGAATGAGTGTAATTTATCCTCAGTGACACTACAATGCTCTGTCTGATGCGATACTGTAGGAGACGGCTGCATAGTTATAATTTTCTCCATAATATTATCAATCTTGCAAGTAAAGAAGTTCATAAAGTTCATGTATGGAAACATCTGAGGTTCAAGCTTTATTTCTCGTTATTTAAGCCACTGTATCAAATAAATACCAAGGGTTGTGTTTGTTTTCTTCTAAGAGAGTCAGAAAAAAAGCAGATCTAGCCGTTTTAGGGCCTTTCTGTATGCAATAATACTCTCTTTCCACGAAATGCGAAAAAAAGTTTTATTTTCTTCCAGCTGTGCTCCATTTTTCGGGCAGCTCTCTTGGGGGCCCAAGTGTGCTTGATGTACCATGGCATCTGACTATTTTCTTCATTTCTTAAATGTGCAGTGTGTAAATTTTAGCGCCATTTAGCGATGAAGATGCGCATTTGCAACTGCTCACTGCTCACCCCTTCAAGGCACATAGAGAAGCTACGGTGGCCGACACAGGACAAGATGTCGTTGTCTGAGAATGCAGAGAAGCTAGCGCTCTGTAGAAATGTTTGTCCGTTTAGGCCTACCGTAGAAACATGATGGTAAAATGGCGACTTCACTGTAAGGGGACCCGCAGTGTATGTAGCCTTTGGCTTGGCTTGCTCAGTTGGGGACACAAATTTTCAACTAAATATCCAAATTAATCTAATTAGTAAATTGAATTAACTATATAAACTAAATTACTGATCTGCTTACATTATCACTGTATGATAATTGAAATGAGCTAGATGACATCACCGTTTTCTCAAGAGCGGCTGTACAGCCGAATCAAAATCTGTTGCATTATTTTCCTGTTTAACTCTGTGAAGCTGCTTTGAAACAATCGGCATTGTATGAAGCGCTATATAAATAAAGGAGACTTGACTTGAGTTGACTAGATAGAAATGGCTCATTCTAAGGTAATAAAAACATAACGATTCATTATGTAAGGTCTTTATACTGGAAAAGAGAGTCAGTAGTTTCTGTTGCAACATCGAGTTCTTCTAAGATATCTGGGATGCTGAGGAGATGAAACTGATCAGGAAGATTATTTATAAAGCAATCTTTAGTGGTAGAAGTGATAGATCTACTATATTTGTAACAGGAGGTCGGCTTTGCAGCCTTATCTAGATGAAGTATACAAGAGACTAGATAATGATCTGAGATGTCGTCGCTCTGCTGCAGAATTTCAACGGTATCAACATTTATTCCATGTGACAATATTAGGTCTAAAGTATGATTACGGTGATGAGTGGGTCCTGACACATGTTGCCTATCTCCAATAGAGTTTAAGAATGTCTTTAAATGCCAATCCCTTTTTGCCCCAATGCCTCTTTTTCATTATCTACATGAATATTACAATCACCTACAATTAGGACTTTATCTGCAGCCAGTACTTTATCAGCCAGATAAAGTGTGTATGGTGCAATTTGGGGCCTGTATACAGTAGCCAGCACAAATGTCAAACAGGATTTATCACTTACACTAGATAACGTTACATCAGCGTAACAGTGGCTGGCATTATGCAAATGTTACACTGTTACGTAGGTATGTAACAGGAAGTGAGACTCGAATTGCTGACTTGTTTATGCAGTTCAGAATCAATTCTTTCTTTTGGGAGAAAATAACTCCATTTATGCACTTCATCTTTAAAACTTAGCAGACCTTTTTCATTCACAAATGGCTATATAACACTGCGTGAAAGATAACATCTGAAAAAGCATAATAGGGGCACTTTAAACTGAGCTGAATTGAATGGCACATGTGGGAAAGAGACTTGTTTGTCATTTTGGTCTCTCTGCTTCTCTTCTCCTGTAGAATGCCATAGCATGGACAGTTGATGTTGACTCTGGAGCAGATGTCCACTTTGGAAAACATACAGTGAGACACACTATAGACTTTGTGAATGAAGAATGAAAAATGAAGTAAATCTTACGGCAGATGGATGTTTTTCCTGGCGGTTTCACACCCCCCACCCGCAGCGCAGCGGAGACGCCGTTTCACTCGAACAACATGAAGCCGGCTGATGCCCTTCACCATCTGACAAATCGAAACAGACTCGCCGAGGACACGCCCCTCCTCGGCTTAAGCCCCTCCTCCTCCTTTCTACACTGCATCCTGAGTGGACGACTGCCTCCTGAAACCACATGCGTACACACACACACACACACACACACGGACAAACAACGTTATTTATTACGGCTTTAATTTATTATTGTGAATGAATCAAGGCCACAGGCTTGCTTTGTGTTCTGTACAATATTCACTCAGCCAGGGGACAAAACAAATGCTTTTCCGGCATGTGCGAACTTCTCCGTGGTCTCAAAGACTGACGCACGCGTTAACGGAGAGCAAACAAATCATATCCTTATTTTTCAGCATGAACTTCTTTAAGCCAACTCGTATGCTTGAAAGTAAGTGTCTTCACCAGCAGAGATATAAGATATCGTTTTCCTTTCCCTCTGTGACCCACGACATTTTTAAATGACTGAATTTACAGGCATTTTTAACAGCTAGATATTCATTTCGATTAGAAAACTCCAGTCATGACTCCGATCCGCAGTTTTTTCATTGCTTATGGTACTTTGTTAGGCTAATTTTGAGAGGGGGGAGGTTTTCTAGAGGGGACGGATTATTAATCTTTATTCTTGTGACGAGCCGATGTAGATTTCCCGAGGACGACGCGGTTATTTTCTGGTAACGGGGTTGAAAACGCACCTGCGACCCATATAGGCTTGCTATAGTCGTCCTGCTAATGACACACAGAGCTGATGTCACGGTCCACATGTAAATATCAGCCTGCAGCGTGCAAACTATGACTTTAAGTAAGTGGCCTAGTTGGTGCTTCATCACAGTCCGGGTCACTTTTGCAGTGAAAGTAAAAGCTGTTAGTGTGAGCGGAATGATTTTGTGACGGTAAGTACTCCGGGATATTGGATGAACGGACTCTCGAGTTTGTTTCCATCATGTGCGTTGCGTCATATTCTCCTCTTGGGTCTCATTTCCTCTGTCATATTATCACATCTTGACTTTTTATGTTTTTTTAATGCTTTTCTAG
This sequence comes from Gobiocypris rarus, assembly GCA_023029165.1. NCBI lineage: Eukaryota > Metazoa > Chordata > Actinopteri > Cypriniformes > Gobionidae > Gobiocypris > Gobiocypris rarus. The sequence goes on along the minus strand of CM040926.1, from coordinate 5,375,753 downwards.
ACATGTATATGATTATCCGTCAGCTATGATTTTCTTAGTTTCATTGATTTTATTTTGGCTTGATTTATAATTCGTTTAGCTCTTTCCCCCCCTTGTATTATCGTATAAAGGATGTCTTGGCAAGTGGCCTCTTAAATGCTTTTTTCTATTTGTGAATTTCTTATACTTTCGTACCATATTACGCATTAGTACACGCAGGTGTACCCTGAAATAATTTAGGTATTCATCGGTCGAGTGAAAGAAACTTTGCCTACAATGATTTATTCTGTGATTATGTGCTCTTCATATACATAAGAAATCTATAGATATATATATATATAAAAGAATTAAATATATATCTTGGTGCTGTCAAATCGATTAATCGCGATTAATCACATCTAGCATAAGTTTGTTTATATGATGTGTGACACACACACATATTTGTGTATATATATATATATATATATATATATATACACACACACATTATATAAACAGTTTTTTTGTTAGATACGACTAATTGCAATTTATCAGTTGACAGCACTATATATATCTTGGTGCTGTCAAATCGATTAATCGCGATTAATCACATCTAGCATAAAAGTTTTTTATATGATGTGTGACACACACACATATTTGTATATATATATATATATATATATATACACACACACATTATATAAACAGTTTTTTGTTAGATACGACTAATTGCAATTTATCAGTTGACAGCACTATATATCTTGGTGCTGTCAAATCGATTAATCGCGATTAATCACAGCATAAAAGTTTTTATATGATGTGTGACACACACACACACACACACACACACACACACACACACACACACATATATATATATATATATATATATATATATATATATATATATATATATATATATATATATACACATTATATAAACAGTTTTTGTTAGATATGACTAATCGCAATTAATCAGTTTGACAGCACTAATATATATATATAAAGTGTGTATTTCTTGCCATGTACCCTCCCTTACAAATGTTAAGCGTTTCTCACCTGCATCAGGTAAACTCCTTGTACAGGTTATTCGTTCCCTGACCAGCCAGACCTGTTCCGTTAGCGAGGATTGAACCGCACAAGCGAAAAGAAGAACAGGTGCATGCAGAAACACCCTCACACGTGTGGAGCGATCACAGAATTGTGGTGTTGTACGTTCTGGTTTATGCAACTGAACTTTCCTTTTCTTCTGGATATTTGTGTTTCATTTCCGTCTTAGTTTGACTTTATGTGCTTGAGCCGGCGGGGCAACGGTAGCGCCCTGGGTGGAGTTCTGGTGGAGACTTACGTTTATTGCAGTCAGGATCTGAGGATCTGTTTTGCATTTCAGTGTGTTATTATTCTAAGTGATTGTACTATTATGTAATGTTCTGTAGGAGAGGTGTTATGTATACATACTTTCAATAAAGCATTCAGGGTTTTAAACTATCTGAAACAAGTCGTCACTTCTTTAATGATCAAAAGCAAAGACGTGAAATAAGATTCTGTTAGTGTCGTACTGTGTTTGTTTCCTGTTTATACTCATGGTGTCTGGGAGTCGACATGACACCAAACATTTAAAGAGTGGACTCAAACACTATTAAAAAGGTTCAAACATTCACTGATGCAGGAAACACAATGCATTAAGAGTCGGGGGGGTGAAAAGTTATTGAATTTGAAAATCAAGGTCCATTTTACTTAATTTGTCTTCCAGGAAACATGTTAGAACCTTCTGTTGCTTCTTACACAAAATAAGAAACATTTGGACATCTTCATCCTGTTCAAAAGCTTAATGAGTCTTGTTTCACACAGTATTGAGAAGAGAATCAATGGTTCATAAACTTTCAAACGGGTCATTTTAATAAATTCAGCTATTTTTAAACTCTTGTGGACCATATGTAAACATCTTAAAATATCTTATTCAGGACAGCACTAAATAAAAATATAATAATGTGCATTTTGTATGAGCTCTCTTTTTTTGTTAAACTATTCACATTTTTCTTCAAGGGGTTGACATACTTTTTCTTGCAACTGCACATCCAGCAGAGGCCCACAGACATCCACTCATTTCTCTGGATGTGGCTAACTGCTTTTGTGGTCTGCATTTTGTGAATATATATACATTTAAACATTATAAAATACAGGTCCTTCTCAAAAAATTAGCATATTGTGATAAAAGTTCATTTTTTTCCATAATGTAATGATAAAAATTAAACTTTCATATATTTTAGATTCATTGCACACCAACTGAAATATTTCAGGTCTTTTATTGTTTTAATACTGATGATTTTGGCATACAGCTCATGAAAACCCAACATTCCTACCTCAAAAAATTAGCATTTCATGAAAAGGTTCTCTAAACGAGCTATTAACCTAATCATCTGAATCAACTAATTAACTCTAAACACCTGCAAAAGATTCCTGAGGCTTTTAAAAACTCCCAGCCTGGTTCATTACTCAAAACCGCAATCATGGGTAAGACTGCCGACCTGACTGCTGTCCAGAAGGCCATCATTGACACCCTCAAGCGAGAGGGTAAGACACAGAAAGACATTTCTGAACCAATAGGCTGTTCCCAGAGTGCTGTATCAAGGCACCTCAGTGGGAAGTCTGTGGGAAGGAAAAGTGTGGCAAAAACGCTGCACAACGACAAGAGGTGACCAGATCCTGAGAAAGATTGTGGAGAAGGACCGATTCCAGACCTTGGGGACCTGTGGAAGCAGTGGACTGAGTCTGGAGTAGAAACATCCAGAGCCACCGCAGGCGTGTGCAGGAAATGGGCTACAGGTGCCGCATTCCCAGGTCAAGCCCAGGTCAAGAAACAGCGGCAGAAGCGCCTGACCTGGGCTACAGAGAAGCAGCACTGGACTGTCGCTCAAATTTTGCATGTCATTCGAAATCAAGGTGCCAGAGTCTGGAGGAAGCCTGGGGAGAAGGAAATGCCAAAATGCCTGAAGTCCAGTGTCAAGTACCCACAGTCAGTGATGGTCTGGGGTGCCATGTCAGCTGCTGGTGTTGGTCCACTGTGTTTTATCAAGGGCAGGGTCAATGCAGCTAGCTATCAGGAGATTTTGGAGCACTTCATGCTTCCATCTGCTGAAAAGCTTTATGGAGATGAAGATTTCGTTTTCAGCACGACCTGGCACCGCTCACAGTGCCAAAACCACTGGTAAATGGTTTACTGACCATGGTATTACTGTGCTCAATTGGCCTGCCAACTCTCTGACCTGAACCCCATAGAATCTGTGGGATATTGTGAAGAAAGTTGAGAGCGCAAGACCCAACACTCTGGATGAGCTTAAGGCCGCTATCAAAGCATCCTGGGCCTCCATAACACCTCAGCAGTGCCACAGGCTGATTGCCTCCATGCCACGCCGCATTGAAGCAGTCATTTCTGCAAAAGGATTCCCCACCAAGTATTGAGTGCATAACTGAACATAATTATTTGAAGGTTGACTTTTTTTGTATTAAAAACACTTTTCTTTTATTGGGCGGATGAAATATGCTAATTTTTAACAATAAAAGACCTGACATATTTCAGTTGGTGTGCAATGAATCTTAAATATATGAAAGTTTAATTTTATCATTACATTATGGAAAATAATGAACTTTTATCACAATATGCTAATTTTTTTAGAAGGACCTGTACATTTAATCAGTATTTATTTTTATTTTAATCAACGTTTATATATTTTTTTTTTGTTGCCACTAAAAGACAAGACTTGATTGTAATCACATTTATTTTACAAATGTATATAAATAATTAATTTTAGAATAAGTAAATTTACTTTTAAAAAGTAATTAAAAACAAAAATCAGCAATAAGCAGATATGAACAGGATTTGTGTGTGTGTGTGTGAGAAAGAGAGAGAGAGAGAGAGAGAGAGAGAGAGAGAGAGCGAGAGAGAGAGAGAGAGAGAGAGAGCGAGAGAGAGAGAGAGAGAGAGAGAGAGAGAGAGAGGAGAGAGAGAGAGAGAGAGAAGAGAGAGAGAGAGAGAGAGAGAGAGAGAGAGAGAGAGAGAGAGAGAGATCATGTTTGTTCCACATTGCAGTTGTGCTCTAGTACCAGGCCTTCATTTATGAGTGGAAATTTGATTTATGCTGGATTTTATTTTTTTTCAATTCATTTTCAGTGTATGGTCATTTTGACCCCCAAAAACCAAGTGTTTTTTTTTGTTTGTTTGCTTTTTGACATGCCTTTAGCACAACTGAATCAACTGTATGGAATATGGATAGATTTAAAAAAAAAAAAAAACTTTTTTAAAAAAGTCACAAAAATATTTTAAATTGCAACTGAGATGAAGGGAACCCTGTTTTTTTTTTTTTTACTAAGGAAAGGTCGATTAGGGTTTATATTGACCACAAACACCATAAGAGGGTTTTAAATGAACTGATTTTCCCCTCCATAGAAATAAATGTCCACGACTTTTTTTAGTTTTTGATGGAAATTGTGAAATAAAAACTTTAGTTTAGGGTTTTGTTCTCACTATTAACTAGTTTTTTGTTTTTTCATGCATATTACTATGATATTGGCTGTTTATTAGTACTTATAAAGCACATATTAATGCCTTATTCTGATGATCAATACCTAAACTTAACCACTACCTTACTAACAATCAATAAGCAGTGATTAGGAGTTTATTGAGGGAAAAGTCATAGTTAATCGTGAGAACTGGACCCTAAACCTAGACAAAAACCGTAACGCTTTACAATAAGATCTCGTTTATTAACATTAGTCAATGTGTTCTCTAACAATGAGCAATACATTTGTCATAGTATTTATTAATCTTTCTTCATGTTGGTTAAGAAAAATGCAGCTGTTTATTGTTCATGTTAGGTCACGGTGCATTAATGTTAATAAATACAGCTTTTCATTTTAATAATGTATTGGTAAATCGCTGTAGAAGTGTAGTTTTCATTCTTAATTCATGTTAACCAATGAAACCTTGTAGTTAAGGGTTACCATAAAAAACAACCAAAAAAAAAAAAAACTTCAAAATTAAACCGGAAAAAAAAAAACAGTCAAAATATGAATAAAATCTATAACAGTATCTTAATATTTAAATAACACGGGTGGAATTACAATAGCAAATGCATTCTGAAAGTGTGAAAGTATCCAATATGAAGAAACTGGATTACAGTGCATTTAACTGGATATGAATGAAGTGAAAACTTGCTATTCATAATCATCTCTTTATTTAAGAAACCCCACAACCGCAAATATGCATAAAAAACAAAACTGATGACACGGATTTCACATGATAAACCAAACCCTCTTTCAACAGACTGTAGTACATCGAGCCGGGGCTGTCCAACGACTGTCCCAGTGCAGAACAGACCGAATGAACTCTTGAGGTCATGTGACGCGCGCTTTGGCTGGACGCATCACTGGACCTGCGTAGTGTAGTTTGACTGAGCCGAGGGAACAACACACCCCCTGCCCAGCGTACCCTTCTAAAACACTCACCTTTCACAATCAATCAAATAAAGATCTGGTCTAAAGAAACGACAGCCGTTTAAAGCACCGGTCAGACGAGACGATCCACGCTTTAAACCAGCAGACAGCATAACGCTGAGAATTATTACTGTAATCAGAATCAGTTTAGAAAACAACAAGATCATTCTGGGGGAGGAGGGGGAACATGTGCTTAATCTTCAATAAAATACTTTAAAAATGGTTCTAAACCAGCTTCAGTTTCTTTAAACAAGAGAGTCGCCCCTGAACACACAAACACACACACACACACACACACACCTCAGATGTGACTCAGACAGGATCTGAATCAGAGAGGCTTGTGGAAACACATCTGTGCTTGTTCTGGTTATTCCGGTGCAAACAATAAACAGAACAAAACACATGCGAGTGGAGTTCACAACCTGTCCGGCTCATAAACCACATCATAAATCAAACACATTATTGAGATGACAATTAAGCACATTTTGCTCCCAAATAGTCATTACCATAATCCGAAACCATCCTGTTCACTTCTCACTGTAATACACAGAGGGGATTTGTGTCAGTAATATCTGATGTACTGTTTAAAACATTATAATATAAAACAACAGAACAAGCATGGAGTGCAATGACAAGAAAACTCATCACGGTAACGATGCCATGACAATAATCCCAGAGCCCAACGGGCCGGAAGCAGGATTCATCTCCGACATGATCTTCATGTGAACGGCTTTCTTTTAGTCTGGGTGTGAATGTGACCTGGGCATGTTTTGTTGAGGTCCACCTGTGTGTGTGAGTGTGAGTGTGTGCGCGTGTGTGTGTGTGTGAGTCTGTCTGTCAGTGTGAGTTTGAGTGAGTGAGAGTTTGAGTGTCTGTCAGTGTGAGTTTGAGAGTTTGAGAGTGAGTCAGTGAGTGAGTGAGTGAGCGAGTGTGTGTGTGTGTGTGTGTGTGTGTGTGTGTGTGTGTGTGTGTGTGTGTGTGAGTCTGTCTGTCAGTGTGAGTTTGAGAGTGAGAGTGAGAGTTTGAGTGTCTGTCAGTGTGAGTTTGAGAGTGAGTCAGTGAGTGAGTCAGTGAGTGAGTCAGTGAGTGAGTCAGTGAGTGAGTCAGTGAGTGAGTCAGTGAGTGAGTCAGTGAGTGAGTCAGTGAGTGAGTCAGTGAGTGAGTCAGTGAGTGAGTCAGTGAGTGAGTCAGTGAGTGAGTCAGTGAGTGAGTCAGTGAGTGGTGGTGAGTGGTGGTGGTGGTGGTGAGTGGTGGTGAGTGAGTGGTGGTGGTGGTGGTGGTGGTGGTGGTGAGTGGTGGTGAGTGGTGGTGGTGGTGGTGGTGAGTGGTGGTGGTGGTGGTGGTGAGTGGTGGTGGTGGTGGTGGTGGGTGAGTGAGTGGTGGTGGTGGTGAGTGGTGGTGGTGGTGGTGGTGGTGGTGGTGGTGAGTGGTGGTGGTGGTGGTGAGTGGTGGTGGTGGTGGTGGTGGTGAGTGGTGGTGAGTGGTGGTGGTGAGTGGGTGGTGGTGGTGGTGAGTGGTGGTGGTGAGTGGTGGTGAGTGAGTGAGTGGTGGTGGTGGTGGTGGTGGTGGTGGTGGTGGTGGTGGTGGTGGTGGTGGTGGTGAGTGGTGAGTGAGTGAGTGGTGGTGGTGGTGGTGGTGGTGGTGAGTGGTGGTGGTGAGTGGTGAGTGAGTGGTGGTGAGTGAGTGGTGAGTGAGTGAGTGGTGAGTGGTGAGTGAGTGTGTGTGTGTGTGTGTGTGTGTGTGTGTGTGTGTGTGTGTGTGGGGTGGTGGGGGTTTTGTCAACAGGCGGTTCAGTGCGATTGTCTCGATGCTTCAGCCCTGAGAAGCGGTCAGTGCAGGAAACAGAGAAAAGACGTGGTGTTTCTGAGGGTGTGATGATGATATCTTGATCTTCTGATTGGGATTCATGACGTTCTTCACAAAATGTAAAGGCCAGTTTATGATTTGGCAGTTTGTGTTCAGGAGACTGTCGCGGGTCAGTCGTTGATGAGCGCCAGGATCATGCTGCAAAACACAACAGAGACCATCATCAACCTCACAGACACACAGACACACACACACACACAGAGACACACACACACACACGCAGACACACGCAGACACACACAGACAGAGACACGGAGACACAAACACAGAGACACACAAACACAGAGACAGAGACACACACACAGACACACAGACACAGAGACACAGACACACACACACAGAGACAGAGACACAGACACACACACAGAGACAGACATAGACACAGAGACACACACACAGAGACAGAGACACAGACACACAAACACAGAGACAGAGACACAGACACACAAACACAGAGACAGAGACACAGACACACACACAGACAGACAGACACACAAACACAGAGACACAGACACACACACAGACACAGACATAGACACACAGAGACACACACACACACACACACACAGACAGACACAGACACAGACAGAGACACAGACACACAGAGACACAGACATAGACACAGACACACAGCTCTTCTTACTCGCCATTTACTCGTTAACATTTAATCTGTCAACTAACACTGCTATACTGAGACTGAGACTTCATTTCTGGAGTGTGTGTGTCTTGATTGTATTGTGTTTTGTTGAATGTAGTGTCCAGTCACGTGATCAATATCATAACATTGGTGTTAATAAAAAAGTAATAATTCAAAATATTTAAATTACAATTTTAATTAAATCAATATATTACTATTTCAATCTCATTGTAAAATATACAGTATTTAATCAAAATAAAAAAACATATACATACATACACACACACATATATAAATATATGTATTAAACCTTTATTCCTTGATTTTACAGCATTAGTTATTTTAAATATATTTTTATTTTATTATTAAAATTAAAGGGATTTTACTATTGTAATAGCATTGATCTGTAATCTAAAAACAACTATTTAATAATAGAAATTATAACAACAACAATAATTTGTATTATTAAAAAAAATATTGCTTTTGCAATACTACTATACTAATAGTAATAATTGTTAATAAGTATATTACTATTATTAAACTTTTGTTTGAACTTTTAATTTAAAATTATTAAAATAATACTATTTCAGTAAAATAAGAGTATTTAATAATTTGTTCATTATTATTATTATAATAAATAATAATTATGTTATTCATAATAGAAATTACATTTTTTTTATTTAAATCAAAGAAACATTGCTATTGCAATACTAGTATAGTAGTAATAGTATTTAATAACATCATAATAGAAATAGTTATTAATAGTGATATTACTATTATTAAACTTGTTTTATTTAAATTAAAAACAAATCAAAATAAATATCCCTACTGTAATTATATTATTTAGTATTTAATAAAGACAATAGCATATATGAATCATTTTATTTTTGAGCACAACAGAAAAATGAGGCTTAATCTCTGACTTCAAGCATTGAACTGTAGAGCAGGAAGAGCTTAAAGCTGATTTAAACATGTGGGCAGATGTTCAGATGCCCGACTCAAACTCTCAGCGTTTACTGTGATCAGGAGTCAAATCAGCTCTAGCCAGACGCGACACTACGAGATGAGACTAAATCAAGCAAAAATCACAGCCAATCAGAACAGCGTGTGGGCGGAGTCTCCAAATGGATGAAACTCAGAAATACTAGCATTATTAAAACGGACTGGCTATTCGCACTAGCTCCGATTACCGATGCCTGGTTGGACCAAACAAGATTTTAAAAAGCGCTCAGATTTCAACATCTTCAGTGGTGCGATCAGTAAAGCGTATGGTTAATGGATCTTGACTTTGACGCGATTGACTGGGTTCGAATCGGCCTAGTGCAAAGTTTTTTCTTATATCTTTTTTCATCACAAATCACACCAGAAATGCATCTACTTTCAATAAAAAATAAGAAAATGTTCTAAATGTGGAAATAAAGTGCCTAATGAAATGTTTAATAATAATAAAAGCCTTTATTGTGTAGGGTTAGGGAGGGCTTTTATTGTCCCATTCAGGCAGAATCCATTTAATAATTTTAATGGATATAATCATTTACACTCAATGTTATTATTGCATCCTTTTAATGTACAACAACACTGAGGAGCAAATAGTATGTATCTGTCAAAAAGTATAAATTACATGTAATTAGTATTTACACATATTGCAAAGAACTGCTACTTTTATATAGTGTTGAATATAACAACTTATATCAAATATATCAACTTAGTAAATAGCATCTACAGCTCTCTGCACTTAGTGTAAATATGTTATATTCAGTGTAAATATCCGCTGCCTTATTAGAAATACACACCAAGTGACTGAAACGCTTGACTGTTTATCCAGTTGTCAAATTATCCAGTTGTCACTTATAAAGGTTACGCAAAATGATTTTCAAACTCACTTTAGACACATTTAACAATAAATACAGCACATAATCTATACCTGAGATTATCATTATCATACTTTGTATGTTAAAGTTCCAGCCGTGGCGGCGCAGAAGCGGTTTCTAAAATCGAATCGGCACGTATGGCCATCACGGGCGTCAGCTGTCAGGTGAGGTGAAGCACTGAAAGGGTGTGTTACCTGTACAGGTAGATGAAGAAGCAGAGAAGGTGGAAGCCCAGTTTGATCATGGCTTCCTTCATATGGGACTTGAGCTGGCCTCTGTTGTGGATCTCCGTGGGATCGTACACTCCCATGTTCCCCATGGGAACCTTGACGTATCTGTGCGCAGGTGTTAATGACAGAGCTGGAGTATTCGTCAGGGTTACAGATCTATATATTCTGTGTGATTGAGATAATCACCTGTAAACGTTCCATGACGCCACCGGTAAGTTGAGCAGGAAGACGAACCAGTGCATGGACACCAGCATTAGGACGGTAGCCAGAGCCTGCCCGATCATCTCAGGAATCACCCACTGAACACAGAGCACACGCTTCACTCAGACAGGACCTACAGACACCTCAGAGCATTTCAGACGAGGAGAACAACTGCTCCCGTCATAAACACGTACCAAATAAACACAATCTGACATTTCAATTCTAACGTTAAGAATTCTCCCCATCATGAATTTATATCTCCCAATTCTGAGGGAAAACAAAGTCGCAATTACCTTTTATTATTCCGTTGCAGAAACACGCTTCCATAAGAATCACACATATATACATACATTATTTATAGCATATGTATATTATGTATCTACTGTGTGTGTATGTATATCACTTCATTTATAACCACCACTAGGCTGACCAAAGTGCTTTACAAAACAACCAGATAAAAATAGGAAGCTGGTCCCTGCATCGCAAACACAGCGAAACTAAGAGCAACCTTACAACCGGAAATAGCAAAGTAGTAACAGACTCGATTTTAAAATAATAAAACAGAAGTGGGAAGCAGTATCAGACTCAAATATGCAATGGGAGGCCTGGGGGGTATTCCAGAAAGCAGGTTATGTGACATACCTGGGTATGTTTAAGAGTAAGCGAGCGGATAACCTCAACCTTTCGGTTACACAAAACCTTCCAGAACCAAAGCAACTCCCTCTCTGAACATCACCTGCTCCTGATCATATTAATGTAGTTAAATTAATATAACTAAATGTGTTATATAGTTACAGTTATGATATACAATATTATATATTATTTCCAAAGCACTATTATAACAAGGTGATGTTTAAAATGTTAATTCAGTTCAAATATATTTATTATTTATTTAATTGTCATCTCACACATGGATCTGCATTCAATTAATTAGCATCAAACAAACAATATAATCCTTATTCCCGGTGAATAAAGATTACTTATTAAATGAAGAGATTGAAAAAATGATTGCATAACCACCAAATAGGTGGCGCTGTGCACTAAGTAGGTTATGTAAATCACCATTAAAGGAACACTCCACAGTTTTTAGAAATAGGGCTTATTCAACTTCTTTCCTACATTTAGATATGTGGGCAAATGCATTTTTGTCTCAGTGCATGCATTGTTTTAGTTTCGCAGGGTCGCCGCTAGCTTAGCTTAGCATAATGAATGGAATCCTATGTTGCCAGCTAGCATGTCCAGAGTAAACGTGATCCAAAAAACAAAACAAAAAACACCTAATTACTTCTTGTGGCCTGCGTATTCACAACGAGTACAAATAGATTAAGACTAGGCGATTTCCTAGGCAGGTATTGACTCGGGACTATATTATGGGGAAGCACAGGCGAAGCACTGCTACTTGGGCGCAGAGATATCACGCAAGAGTTCAGGGTATGTGTGACGGTAAGTTAACCTTGCTTTCTGGAATACACCCCTCAGAGATAAAATGACTCCACAGAAATGGCGAGGCAGTATCAGACGCAAATATAGAAAGGAAGGAGAGGATTGGCAGAAACATTATCGGATTAAGAAAAAACTGAAATGGTATCAGACTTAATATAGAATGGAAAGACAGGACAGGAGTGATAAAGACAGTATCAGAGAGATAACAACAGAAATGGCAAAGCAGTAACAGACTCAAATGGGAAAAACAACCTGGGGATAGTAATCAAAATGCTAGAGAAAACAGGAAGGATTTAAAGACTGACAGTCTAAATGTAAAAGTGTACTAATGTTACTAATGAAATGTAAAACCAGTTCATTTTTATTTAAATGTGAAAAATTAGACACGCAGAGCGGTCAAGAAGTCTGAAAGCACTAGTGAAACTTCTTTCTATTGGGCATTCGTTTTCTATTTCCCATTAAAATAATTAATTAAATGCAAGTGATAAAATCAGAAACTTGAGTGGGAAAATGTATACGTCTCTTCTGCTCATCACATTTATTTGATCAAAAATACAGAAAAAAAAAACAGTAATATTGTGAAATATTATTAGAAATCCATGATTTTAAGTTTGATGTTAATATACGTTAAAGTGTAATTTATTCCAGTGTTCAAAGCTGAATTTATCATCATTACTGCAGTCTTCAGTTTGTTTCAGGATTCATTGATGAATAGCTCAAAAGAACAGTAATTATTTAACATATAAATATTTTCTAACAATATAAAACTGTCACTTTTTTAAAATAAATTTAACACATTCTTGCTGAATAAAAAATATTAATTTCTTTTAAAACAGTGATGTATATTGTTACAAAAGATTTCGATTTTTTTTTTTTTTACATTAATCAAAGAATCCTGACAAAATATAGGTTATTAAAAATATTAAGCAGTAAAACTGTGATTTCTTTGGGGTTTTTTCTGCATTTTTGTTCAAATAAATGCCTTGATGACCATAAAAGACTCTTTCAAAAAATATAAATAATAGTGTGTGTATACACACACACACTCTCACACACTCTCACTCATTACATAATACAAAACAGTTAATGTTAATTATATTTCTCAGACATACTTACTTTGTTTAACTTGGAGCAGCAAGCTCGAGCATTGATGTAGTCACATTCCAGATCAGACAGAGTAATAATCTGAGCATGGAGTTAAAGTACAAAGATCATAAACAATGATTAATAACAATCTGTAATTGATTCAAAATAGATCTGCCACTCTGTTTATGAGCCATCCTCAACTGATAGAGGGAGAAACCACTATAATCTCACATCGTGGAGCTTCTATTCGTCGAATTAAACACAGTAATGCAGTGAAACACACATTATAAAGATGAATTATCATAAATGATATACACAATCTCATGAATCCGCAATCACTGCCTGCAGCGAGCAGCTCCTGCTGACACACAAACAACACCACAACAAAGCCCGGCTCTGGGAAGCGATCAGTGAAAGACATCTTCATTCACGCGAGGCGTTCATAAAGGATACGAAATAAACGGAGAGGAATATTAAAGCGCAGCAGTCGACGAGAGATAAAATGAACACGGCCGCCTCCATTTCTGCGCTTCCGCTTTCACTGCAGCCACTGCCGCTTCCGGGTGATTCTTCTCTCGCGCTGAATCGATTCTCAAGAGCGCCACCGTTCGGCGGAACGGAACCGATCACATATGGAGTCAATATAATGCCACATAGTTTTGCAAAATAATAAAGTATTGCAAAAGGAAAAAAAGTTTTGCAAACAAAAATAAAGAATTGCACAAAAATTAAAATAAAGAATTGCACAAAAAATATTACACAAGAAAAATTAAGTATTGAGAGAAAAAAACTGTTTTGCAAACAAAAATAAAGTATTGAGAGAGAAAAAAACTGTTTTGCAAACAAAAATAAAGTATTGCAAAATAAAATAAAGTATTGAGAGAGAAAAAAAGGAAAAGGAAAATAAAGTTGTTTCATTTGCAACACAACTTTTATTCTGCGCAGCGTTTCAGTGTGCTTGCGATACCGTTTCCCCTGTGCGCTTCACTTTTCTGTGCGTGTCTTTGTGGCACTGTTTTGACATGGGGGGTGGAGTCAAGAAACTGGGGCGTGTTCAGCTGACATAGCCACGCCTCCCTCCGTGTGACATCATCTCCTCGAGACGCAGATCAGCACAGATGGCTGAGCTCATGCGGGTGGAGCGTTTCCTTGTACTCACACTTTTACTAGCATTAAAACGGGCATGATTTTGTTTTGTTATGAATAAATGTGTATTAAAAGCGTTTAAGTTAGAAGTGGTGATTATTATTAGCTTTGGACTACTGGCTAATCAAAGGTCATTTCAAAAAATATTGTCTAATGATGATTACTTAACATAATAATTGTATATGATTTATAATTATATAATACTATTTTACAATTATATATTACATTGTAAAATATGTTCAAATAGAAAACAGTTATTTTACATTTTAATAATATTTCACAATATTTCAGGTTTTTTTTAATAACAAATGCAGCCTTGGTGAGCAGAAGAGACTGCTTTAAAAAAAAAAACTTACCGTTCTCTCTCTCTCTCTCATATACAGGTACATCTACAAGTTCATTATTTTCATTGCACACCGACTGAAATATTTCAGGTCTTTTATTGTTTTAATACTGATGATTTTGGCATACAGCTCATGAAAATCTAAAAAAATTAGCATATCATGAAAAGGTTCTCTAAGCGAGCTATTAACCTAATCATCTGAATCAACTAATTAACTCTAAACACCTGCAAAAGATTCCTGAGGCTTTTAAAAACTCCCAGCCTGGTTCATTACTCAAAACCGCAATCATGGGTAAGACTTCATGCTTCCATCTGCTGAAAAGCTTTATGGAGATGAAGATTTGGTTTTTCAGCACGACCTGGCACCTGCTCACAGTGCCAAAACCACTGGTAAATGGTTTACTGACCATGGTATTACTGTGCTCAATTGGCCTGCCAACTCTCCTGACCTGAACCCCATAGAGAATCTGTGGGATATTGTGAAGAGAAAGTTGAGAGACGCAAGACCCAACACTCTGGATGAGCTTAAGGCCGCTATCGAAGCATCCTGGGCCTCCATAACACCTCAGCAGTGCCACAGGCTGATTGCCTCCATGCCACGCCGCATTGAAGCAGTCATTTCTGCAAAAGGATTCCCCACCAAGTATTGAGTGCATAACTGAACATAATTATTTGAAGGTTGACTTTTTTTGTATTAAAAATACTTTTCTTTTATTGGGCGGATGAAATATGCAAATTTTTTGAGTTTTCATGAGCTGTATGCCAAAATCATCAGTATTAAAACAATAAAAGACCTGAAATATTTCAGTTGGTGTGAAATGAATCTAAAATATATGAAAGTTTAATTTTTATCATTACATTATGGAAAATAATGAACTTTTATCACAATATGCTAATTTTTTTAGAAGGACCTGTATCTATTACGATGCTGCCGTGTGATGTCAGACTTAACATCCGGATAAAAACGGAGGGTGTGACGTCATGATTGACAGCTTCTCTGAGCTGTTTATCTCTCATAACTGTTTATTTGACATTAACATAATGAATTGTTCTACATCTGTGAGAGTGTGGGCGGGCTTTTGATATCGCGCCTCTACTTCCAGGTCTCTACTGCGCAGACGACGGTCCCAAATCTGCACAAGCTGTCAGCGCCATATTTGCATTATAATGCTGTTTATTATAAATTATTTTTGAATGACATTCTGTAAGGAGGGAAGATTCCACCGAAAAGGCTAAAAGCAAAGAATAACTTCCCCTCCGTCCTGCAGAGACTTCTCTGACATGTTTAGTGGAGCCGGCACGAGGGCGGGGCAACCTGTCACTCACATGAGATCCACCAATAGCAAACCACAACCATCCAATCAGTTCCCCACGGACAAAATCAAGCCCACATTTGTTCTTGTTTGAGAAGCCGTTTCATGCTGACTTTAATTTAAATAATTTGACTGAAATAGTTTTGGACGTTTTAACTCAGTTCAGTGAGTGCGAGAAGCACTCGGAATAAATACGATTCGTGAATTATTCAGGCCAGTTTTATGAACAATTTAAAGATACGATTTTAAAAACTAAAAAAAAAAAACTGTTTATTCACGAACCGGTCTAATAAAACTATGCGTTGCAAGCGCTGGTATTTAAACTCCCATGCAGATTATAAGTATTGTTAGTATTTGTAAACAGATTTTCGCTTCGTTATATTATGAATTACATAAAATTTTTAAGAATTATTGGATTTTACAATCCAATGCTTTAGAAATACTAATCTAGTAGGCAAGTTTACCAGTCTTTATGGTCAGAGAAATCGTTGCTCATTAATATTAATTATGCAACGTGACGTGCGTACAACGGCTTTATCTAATTGGCTGCAAAGCGTGACGCTGCCTGTAGTTTTGTGAATATTAATTAGTCTACGCGCCGCCGATATGTTCTAATTAATATTCAGGAGCTCGGCTTTCGCCGTAGTAGGGTTCGTAATTTGGCTCCGTGTCTTTTTTGATTCTCTCTATTTGCAGTTATGGCGGAGCCTTCAGCGCGGAGAGATGATGATGAGTGGCACGATTTCAACGCGTTTAAGGGCGGAACGGAACGGAATATTCATCTGGAGCGCGTTCATGCGAGCGCCGAAGAGATGTCGCTGCTGCTGGATGGAATTTCAGACACAGAGAGCGCGCTCGAGAATGAGATGAGCTCCTCTTACACGCGCACAGACGAGATCATCAAACACTTCGACGAGAAGTTACGAGTATGCTTCAAAAATGTAGACTCTAAACCTGTCCACTATCCAGTGACGCCAATAAATGAGGATACGACGCTGAAATGCGATGAGTAAGTCAACAAAAGCATGCATTAATGCACAGCATCATGGTTGATGTTTTCATCAGTGGAGCATCAACGGAATGATCCGATACTACGAATGCATGAATACATGACATGATGCTGTCTTAAAAAGTAATGCATTAAGCCTCATCTTGTGTCCATGTGGCATTTACATTGCACTGTTTACATATGATCGAGTCTGATAAGTCATAACGGAGTAGTAATGGTCAGCATGAAGCATTCCTGTGCATCAGCAGAGGTCACGTGACTGCGTGTTGTTTACTCTCTCTTGCACACAGGCATGATTATTCATAAACAGTTGTATTGTAATACTCTAAATATATAGTTACATGATTCCCAAACAGAGAAATAACAAAGTGTCTCTTATTTCAGAGAGATGTTTCAAAGACAAGTTTCAATTTTGATAAACGCATGATAGTGTAAAACTGAAATGATGCATGAAATGACATTATCATTTATTTTAAAACTACAGTTGGATGGGGAAATATAGTAAAAAAAAAAAAAAAAAAAAGTTTGTATTTGTCTCACAAACTATTTCTATTGTGCTTCTATGGTTTTGTAATGATCTTGACACCAGTTTGTTAAAAGTTATTGCAAAAAAATTGCCCGGAAAAGTGAAGTTAGACATCAGTTATTTGCACATGGATGTCAATCCATGTCAATGTATTCCAAATTTAATTTACTTTAAAGGTGCGCTATGTAACTTTTCCGTCCGCTAGAGGTCGCCTGTTCAAAATAAAGGCATAGTTTGATGAAGCCAAGTTTGAGCGCAGCATGTGGTCTTCTTTTTTACTGAAAAAATGTTACATAGTGCACCATTAACACATCTGGTCAAATTAAATATGTAGGTATGGATGCACAAGTTTGGGGTCAGCAAAATAAATTAATGCTTTTATACATCAAGGACATTAAATTGGTCTAAAGTGACCGTAAAGACATTTATAATGTTAAATAAATGCTTTAAACTGTAATGATGAACTTTCTGTTCATCAAAGAATTCTGAAAGAAAAGTATCACGGTTTCTACAGAAAAACATTTTGAACATTGACAATTAGAAATGTTATCATATTACTCGAAAACGAAAAGTTGACAACTTAAAATTGTATGGCAACTTGCCGCACAGCTTTTTTTGAGTTTGCTCAGCTTTTAAACAAAGTAGTTCACTTAATTCAAATAACTGAGTAAGGTCTCCCAATTTAAGATCTTTTGTTCAGCTGATTGAGTTTTTATAGTTTTTTGATTTTGCGTTGACATTTTGTTTTATGTCACCATCATGGTGATCAGTGTTGTCTTTAGTTGGGCAGTCTTACAGCTTTTCGGGAATACTGCAGGTCACTGGAATCGTAATAACACTATGATACCATCTATACAAATATACCGTTTATATAAATTAACTATATGTTTTAATTTTGAACTCAATTCTAGTTGCCCTGTCTCTTTATGCTCTCGTGTTTGCTTTGGTGTGGCTGGTTAAGTGCTCCACACCCGTTGGTGGCCAATCCCAACCACCATATAAGAGAAAGGAGGCTTCCACATGCACTTTTTTTTTAGCCTGGAAAATCATCATCAAAATTGAATCTGACATGAAAGCCACGCTGAAACGACTACTGTTGGAAAATGATACCTCAATTGTGCTCACCGACATTTTAGGGCAGTCTGAAGTAACCAAAAAGAAGGCGTGGCATAAGCCAGCTACAAGACATTTACTGCACGCACGTGTGTGTGTGTGTGTGTGTGTGCCTGTGTTTGCATAGATGATTTACGTGGAATTTAATGTGCGTGCTTCATTATTATATTGAACTGAAAGCCATCTTGGTAACACTTTTAGAATAATGGTCATTAGTTAACTTTAGTTAAAGGAACACTCCACCGTTTTTAGAAATAGGGCTTATTCAACTTCTTTCCTACATTTAGATATGTGGGCAAATGCATTTTTGTCTCAGTGCATGCATTGTTTTAGTTTGGCAGGGTCGCCGCTAGCTTAGCTTAGCATAATGAATGGAATCCTATGTTGCCAGCTAGCATGTCCCGAGTAAAAGTGATCCAAAAAACCCACCTAATTACTTCTTGTGGCCTGCGTATTCACAACGAGTACAAATAGTGATGCAGATTAAGACTAGGCGATTTTCTAGGCAGATATTGACTTGGGACTATATTATAGGGAAGCACTGCTACTTGAGCGCAGAGATATCACGCAACACATGAAATCCCCAAACTTCCGTCAACATACCGGCGTATGTTGTGCATGTCTTGTGTGATATCTCTGCGCTCAAGTAGCAGTGCTTCACCTGTGCTTCCCCATAATAAATATTAGGGGTGGGCCAAAAAATCGATATGCCGATTTATCGCGATATTTCCGGCCGTGAGACGTTATCGATACGCTGTCTCCAAGTATCGATATTTGATCCGAATATTTAAATTCATATCTACATTGTGGCTGTTTACCGCTTTGGCTTCCCGGAGTGGCAGTACCTCCAAACTTCATGTGGTGGCGGCGTGGCGCTTCACCGAGCGCGAATACAGCGGCCAAAATCGCGCCTAGTTTGACGTGAACATTTTGAATCCATTCGCACGCCCGCAGCGAATTGGACGCGCGTAGAAATCGAGCATTTGAAGCGAAACAGACGCGCTGCTCAAGGCGCCCAGGAGAAAAATGTCATAAAACACCACTCTGCCTCTTTTCATTTTCATAAAAAAAAATTAAGCATTAACAGCCACACAAATGTGGTACAGCCAACGCACTACCTGGATTATCTTCACTGCAAAAAAATACATTTAAAGTTATGAAACTTTACTTTGCCCTCAGTCAAAATGATTTGGTAGACAACAATAGATTCATTAGACCAAAGATCGCCCATTAGATTTACACAAGACGAATTATATGTCATGTTTAACCACTACAGAGACATCCGAGCCAGCGCAAACGCTAGAAGGACTGGCCAAGGAGAGGCAGCTCGCTGGGGTTAACGAGCGCTGAGCGCCCGCTGAGCGCCTGGAGCTCACAACTCAAAACGCAAGATTATTATAAATACAATATATTATAAATAGGCGCTGTCTTTACAAATAAACCACATAATTTCGCTGTAAGCAACTACGTTATCAACTGAAAAGCATTAAAACTACATTTAGTGACAAAATATCAGTATCTTTAGTTATGCAGGGTTTCTCCTCACGTCACTTGACCACGTGACAGCAGCAAGCAGGCTCCTGATTGGTTAACGCGCTTGGTACTCAGATGTGACAATACTTTATTATATAAGGTTTTATACTGGGTGTTTTTTCACATGTGTCTATTTTGCAATTTCCAAATATGAAATGTTGCTGCTATGAATAAGTCAGAGATAGTGACTTTTCTTTATTATAAATCATTTAGTCACATAAAACTGTTCTCTCATGTCTGTTTGATGGCTTTATTTGCACTTACTGAACTTTAATGCTATTTCAAAAAAGATTAAATTATTTAGTTTTAATAATGAAATACATGATCATATGACTTTTTTGACGTTTTTTCCATTTACAAAATGATATCGTGATATATCGTGAGAGATTTTCTTGCAATATATCGTCTGTCACAGAATCGCTGGTATCGTGATATTATCGTTATCGTGGGCAAAATATCGTGATATTATCGTATCGTGTGTTGACCTGTGATTCCCACCCCTAATAAATATCCCAAGTTTTTTTTTTGGATCACTTTTACTCGGGACATGCTAGCTGGCAACATAGGATTCCATTCATTATGCTAAGCTAAGCTAGCAGCGACCCAGCCAAACTAAAACAATGCATGCACTGAGACAAAAATGCATTTGCCCACATATCTAAATGTAGGAAAGAAGTTGAATAAGCCCTATCTCTAAAAACAGTGGAGTGTTCCTTTAACTACATTAGTTAACATGAACTAATAATGAACTGCACTTATAAAGCATTTGTTTATCTTTGTTAATGTTAAATTCAACATTTACTAATACATTAATATAATTTTGTTTACATTAGTTAATGCACGTGAACTAACATGAACAAACCATGAACAGCTGTATTTACAGTATATTAACTAACGTTAACAAAGATTAACAAACAGTAACACATGTACTGCTAATGGTTAATACATTAACTAATGTTAACTAATGAGCATTATTCTGAAGTGTCACCGCCATCTTAAACAAAAACAACATTTTGGCACGTTTTTATTCAACTGGGCATGAGCATGCTGTGATCTGTTCTGAATTGTTTATTGTAACTGAGAGATTTCGGCCAAAGAAACACAACACGGGAGTGGGAGGGAACGGGAGTCATTCTTCTGGGATTGAGATGGGATTTTTTTTGTGGGAGTGGGACAGGAGAGGGTTAAAAATCCACTCCCGTGTCACCCTCTAATGGCAAGCACAATCAGATGCTGTCGGCTGCTTGATGATAAGGATAAAATCATTGTGTCATAAGCTTGAGTTTAATATGAGCAATATACTATTAACTTTGTTTTATTGTGATTTTAGAAAAGATCCAGCACGGTTTTAATCAGGAAAGCTGAATAAGGTTTAAAACAGATTGTACACTAAGCACTTTGAGATTAACTCCCACAGACATCAAGAATCAGCCTGTGAATCTCAGCGATGGTGACATTCTTCATGCTGCAATGCATTCTGGGAGCATTGGATGAGTTTTGCATGATGCACCCAAAATGCATTAACTTGTTTCAACTTGTATGCTTGTTAACTTGCATTTACAAATCAAAATTACAAGTAATACTAGGTTGGTCCAACGATTGTTGAACCAACTTGTTTCCACTGGTTTCACTCACCAACTTTTTTGCATTTAATTGTCCAGTTAACATAATCATTGGGAACATAATCAAATTTTTACAGTGTCTGAAGGATCATGTGACACTGAAGACTGGAGTAATGATGCTGAACATTCAGCTTTAATCACAGGAGTAAATTACACTTTACTATATACAGGTGCTGGTCATATAATTAGAATACCATCAAACAGTTGATTTATTTCACTAATTCCATTCAAAAAGTGAAACTTGTATATTATATTCGTTCATTACACACAGACTGATATATTTAAATGATTATTTCTTTTAATTTTGATGATTATAACTGACAACTAAGGAAAATCCCAAATTCAGTCTCTCAGAAAATTACAATATTGTGAAAAGGTTCAATATTGAAGACACCTGGTGCCACACTCTAATCAGCTAATGAACTCAAAACACCTGCAAAGCTCTTTAAATGGTCTCTCTGTCTAGTTCTGTAGGCTACACAATCATGGGGAAGACTGCTGACTCGACAGTTGTCCAAAAGACGACCATTGACACCTTGCAGAACAAGGGCAAGACACAAAAGGTCATTGCAAAAGAGGCGGGCTTTTCACAGAGCTCTGTGTCCAAGCACATTAATAGAGAGGCGAAGGGAAGGAAAAGATATGGTAGAAAAATGTGTACAAGCAATAGGGATAACCGCACCCTGGAGAGGATTGTGAAACAAAACCCATTAAAAAATGTGGGGGAGATTCACAAATACTGGACTGCTGCTGAGTGGTCCAAAGTTATGTTCTCTGATGAAAGTAAATTTTCCATTTCCTTTGGAAATCAGGGTCCCAGAGTATGGCGGAGAGGAGAGGCACACAATCCTTGAGGACCAGTGTAAAGTTTCCACAGTCAGTGATGGTTTGGGGTGCCATGTCATCTGCTGGTGTTGGTCCACTATGTTTTCTGAGGTCCAAGGTCATGCTTCCTGCTGCTGACCAACATTATGGAGATGCAGATTTCATTTTCCAACAGGACTTGGCACCTGCACCCAGCCATGTTGCCAAAGCAACCAGTACCTGGTTAAAGGACCATGGTATCCCTGTTCTCAATTGGCCAGCAAACTCACCTGACCGTAACCTCATAGAAAATCTATGGGGTTTTGTGAAGAGGAAGATGCGATATGCCTGACCCAACAGTGTAGAAGAGCTGAAGGCCACTATCAGAGCAACCTGGGCTCTCAGAACACCTGAGCAGTGCCACAGACTGATCGACTCCATGCCACACCGCATTGCTGCAGTCATTCAGGCAAAAAGAGCCCCAACTAAGTAATGAGTGCTGTACATGCTCATACTTTTCATCTTCATACTTTTCAGTTGGCCAAGATTTCTAAAAATCCTTTCTTTGTATTGTCTTAAGTAATATTCTAATTTTCTGAGATACTGAATTTGGGATTTTCCTTAGTTGTCAGTTATAATCATCAAAATTAAAATAAATAAACATCTGAAATATATCAGTCTGTATGTAATGAATGATATAATATACAAGTTTCACTTTTTGAATGGAATTATTGAAATAAATCTTTTTGATGATATTCTAATTATTTGACAGCACCTGTATATTCACATACAAATCAGTTATTTTAAATTGTGAAATTAAAATTGTTTTAAAATTTCTTTTTTTACTGTATTTATGATCAAATAAATGAAGCCTTGGTGAGCAGAAGAGTCTTCTTTTAATAACATTTAAAAAAATCATACCGACCCCAAACTTTTTGGATCCTTCTTCCCTTTCCTGAATTATCTAATGCAATGACATGTTTACATTCTTAAGTGTGAGTTATGAGTTTAAATGTTTTTTTTTTCCTTTTGGCCTTTTGAATAATCTCCAAGATGAAAATGAGGCTGAGGGATAGACTAACAGTCTTTACAGTGACACGCACCGTATGAAGGTCATGCAGTTTTCACAACTCACAACTTTCAAAACTATTTTATGAATTTTTTGTCTACTGAAAGGTTTTTTTTTTTGGATAGGCATTTCATCAGCTGAACAATCGAATTGTTGTTAAACAACAGTAAAATGGGCTGCGTTTACACTGGCACAAAAAATCAGACAGATCGAAATTGGTTGCACACATGTAAACACAGAAATCCACAAAAGATGCATATTTTTTTGCATCCGATCTGAGCCACTTCCACATGTGGTTTTAAATTAGATACATATCGGATATCTGGACATCTGATCTGCGCCTAAACTAGGGATGCACTGATATGAACATTCTGGCCGATACGATACCCGATAATTCGATATATGATAACTGATAAGCTGATAACTGATATATTGGCCAATATCTAAATACAAATTTTGAATTATAGTTATCCTGATTTCAAAAGCAAAAGTCTCCCCATTAAAAGCCACACTGAAAAAACAGGAAAACACACATTGTCCAATTCACTTAATCATAGTATTTGTTATCTACACAACAAAATTGTGTTTCTCTTCTAAACGTGATTTATTTGCTTTTGATTAATGTAATTTTCTAAAATGTGCAAACTACTAGATTACATTATTTGGGGTGAATGTGAACCAATTAAGTACTCGAAAATGATTTTTGCTGAAACTGTAGTTCCCAGCATGCTTTGCTCGGGACTTAACAAGAAGAGTAAAATTGTTGAACTTGAGTGTTATTTTATGTGTTTTTTGGGCAAAATTAGATAAGCAGGAGACTTTATATTGTTTAATTGTGTTTAATGTTTCATTATGATGGAATAATTAGAACCATTTAAATTATACTGGGTTACCTTAGTGGAGAAGAGCGGAGCGATTGCTTAGGCTGTGGACTGAAACTGCACATATCATTAAAGAGCATTTCATACATAGCACTTAACTTGTTCATTATGTGCTATTGCTGGCTAATAGAATGAAAGCTAATTAGTACAGTCTTATAAATCAGTCAAGTTACCACAAAAATATACAAAAACAAAATAAACTTGTGATTTGATTAAAGAGGCAGGGTCTCAAGTCCCCACTGTTGTTAGGGAGTCATATTAAAATCATTTTGAGACGCAATTGGGTTACTTAAAGTGAGCTTCATTCCATGATGTTGAAGTTATGTGAACAAATTATGTTTGTTTAACTTAATTGATTCACGTGGAACCGATGTACACGATCAAATCATGTAAATCCAACACACCTTTTTTTTCAGTGCATGTCCCAAACTCTTCAACATAAATCAAACAAATACAGTACAGTAGCCTATAGTGAACCTTCCTTGACTTTTAAAATAAATGTTACACTCTGATGGCCAAATTTCTTTATGTATAGGTCTATAAATAAATAAAAATAAAAAAACTATTGCCTTACAATGAAATAAAACAATCCTTAAATAATGCACATAAGTCATTGGACTATATGTATAAAAAGTAAAAATGCATGTGCAATGGATAAATAAATTTGAATAGTCTACACACAGACAATCATGAAATTATTTTAATTAAACCATATTTTTAATGAAAATAATATGAGAAAAAAGGGCTAGTTACTATTAATAACGCATCAAAGTGTTTTTGTTTTTGAAAACGTTAATGTTTAACTGTTTCAAATAACGGCATTGCTGTTTGATCTGCTCACGCTGAAGCTGAAGAACTGAATGAGCACGCTTTGTTAACGGGTTAATTAACTCAACAAAACCTATATGAGAGTAATCGGATATTTATGCAACATAAACATAATATTACTAATTATATCTCCAAAAAATGACATGAATGCACAAGCCCAGATAACGCAGCGTTTCTGAGATGTCTGCTAAAGAGCACTTCATCTGGAAAACTCAGTTTTACATGCATTCTAAATCATAAACATCTTAAAGATATTTTATAAATGTCTATTAAACATCTGACAGGAAACGTCTTAAGGCATACTGCACTTCTTTCCCCTCACAGCCTCGCTGTCATTACTGTCGTTATGTTTAACATGGCTACGCTGGCTAAAGTCTATCCGCTCTTTGTGAGGGAAGTATTATTTTGGTCATATACTCTCTTTTCTCCATGAAGGATCTGGAATGCTCTTACGGATAACTATTGCAACGTCATGCCAGTGGACTGGAATCAGTCGAGAGTCCGATCGCTTCACCTCTCAACGCTGAGCCTTGAAGACAGACCGGTGAGTCTAAATCCAGAACCTGTGTTTGGGCTGTTTACTCCGCATTAACACTCTGTGTCATTCCCTCAGCGGGTGGAGGGTGTGAACCTGGATCTGTCTGATGATGAGGACCTGAGGGAGCAGATGGACATGCATTCCATCATTGTGTCCTGTATCATCGAGGAGCCGCTGCTCACTGCTGAACAGGTGCGGACTGAACCTCACTCATCGCTCCTGTACAGAAAACATACTAATTATTTCAGTTCATTTGAAGAACCGTACAGCCTTCCAATATGGAGGCTTGTTTCTGCCACGGAATTAAAAAAAAGAAAGGTAATTGTGACATTTTTCATCACAATTCTGACTTTTTTTATCGCATTTGCAAGTTTCTTGAAATTCCGAGTTTATAGGTTTAGGGTCCAGTTCTCACTATTATCTATGACTTTTCCCTCAATAAACTCCTAATCACTGCTTATTAATAGTTAGTAAGGTAGTTGTTAAGTTTAGGCATTGGGTGGATTAATGTATGTAGAATATGGTGATGTAGAAAAATATATTAATATGTGCTTTATAAGTACTAATAAACAGCCAATATCCTAGTAATATGCATAATAAAAGGCAACTAGTCAACAGTGAGAATTGGACCCTAAATCAATCAATCAATCAATCAACTTTATTTATATAGCGCTTTTACAATGACGATTGTTTCAAAGCAGCTTCACAGTGTTAAACAGGACAACATTGCAACAAAATTTGATTTGGCTAGTTTAATTTGGATAGTTTATAGAATTATATATGACCAAATTAATAAATTCTATTTGTATATTTAGTTGAGTAACTTGGATCATAATTTGAGTGTCCCCAACTGAGCAAGCCAAGCCAAAGGCGCCTAAACTAAAGTCTCACCCCTTATTACGTTATTTTTTTTTAATTAAGTGGTGGAAACAATCTTCCATAAATAGCAAAATAACCAGAAAAAAAGGCCAAGCATATACTGACCCAACTTTGTACAGTAGAGAAAGATTTGATCACAGGAATAAATTACATTTCAGAATATAGCTGTGAGCAGCCATTAAGGGGCCAAGCACGAAGAAGACACGATAACTCATGCCAGAATGGATGGGAGCATCAACTGTAACAATGAGTAATGAAATACATATAAAGATAATTTCAGGAAAAAATGGCTGAAAAATCATAAATACAGTCACAAGTAATTTGATTTGATGGTTTATCGCTTTTGACCAATAGGTGGCGCAGTTACCAAATTAATGCAGTGTGGTCAGAGTGAAGTGACAATAGGTTTAGTGTCAATATGTCAAATCATTGCAGAGATATAGACATTAACTTTGTTGATGCAGTATATGAAAACGGCTTTGTCTATCCACACAAAATCCATCATTTTTGCCGGCATGGTCTGAAGATGATACGATTCAGTTTTAGTGAAAATTGGACATATGGTGGAGGAGTTAAAAAAAAGTAGATTTTTAAAGAAAATCAAAATGCAGATAGGAAGTTTGGCCGACTATGTAAAAGTTAGTATCTATGTTCTCAAGGAATCTATTAAGATCAGTCATTACAAACATTCATTACAATCGGCTAATTTATTCAAAAACAATTCGCATTTTTGGGAAATTTCAATATAACGTTTAACCACAAGGTGGCGCTGCTCAAACTTTTTGAGTACCTTCAGTGCATGTGCCTAAGTCGCATACCGGGTTTCGTAACAATGCCGAATCTAAAGAGACATGTTTTGTGATTTTTGGCCAAAGTTTTCAGAAGTTATAAGCAAAAAGAGCCATTCTTCATATCTCCTGATCACTAGGTGGCGCTGTGCCGAAACTGTGGAGGTAGCCTCAGGTCATGGTTTTCATAAAATTTGTTTGTGCATTATTCGAGATCTGTTTGTTGCCAGCAGGGTCTGAAGATGATCTGATTATTAGCCAGAAAAAAATTATTATTGTGGTTCAAAAGTTATTAACACAAACGTAAGTGAAACTTTGGACAGTTGGTGGCGCTAGAGGGATTGAGTTAGTGACTGTTAGTGAGTTAGTGTATGGCTGTGGTGAGAGCTCAGACTGTCCTCTATCTGTGTGACAAATTTCTTAACTTTCCCGCAAGTGGTTCTATGGTCTCCATAGACTCGAGCGGAAGAAGAAGAAGAACGCCAATGATTACAACAGGTGCCTACGCACCTTCTGTGCGTGGCCCCTAAATATTCACATAGAAAACACTCAACTTTATAACATTTCAAAACATTGCTGTTTTTACTGCATTTTTGATCAAATAAGTGCAGCCTTGGTGAGCAAAAAATAATTTGAAAATTGTAGATCTGAAACGAATTGTCTATTTGTAGGTTATTGAGGAGATTGAGGAGCTGATGCAGGACTCACCAGAGATGGTATCGGAGCAGAAAGCTTCACATTCAGACATCTCCTCCATCTCTCAGAAGAGCCAAAGGTCTCACAGCAGCCAGATCTGCGAGGAGAGTGAGTACGCCCTTCTGGAAGACGTGTTTGTGGTCGCTGAAAGCGCGTCTGAGCGTGTGCTCTCTGTGCAGGAGTGAGGCTGATGTCTGTAGTGGAGCTGAACGAGGAGCTGGAGGATGTGGAGACGGCCACACGTGGATATTCAGAGGAGCTGATTCAGCACCTGGCCATGAGGGATGAGCTGGAGTTCGAGAAGGAGGTGAAGAACAGCTTCATCTCGGTTCTCATTGACGTACAGAACCGACAGAAGGTGCACAGAGAGATGCTGAAAAAGAAGAGGAAAGTGAAGAGCGTGTCTGGACCAGAGAGGCTGCCGTCTTCTGTGAGTAGATTGGGCGGTTTAGGTGTTTTTTGTCTTGAGGCGTTTCACACACTTAAAGTTGACATGAAATCAAAATGGACTATTCTTGTTTTTTTTTTTAATGGAATAGTGCAGTATTTATTATGAATGATTTATCCGTGCACATTATGGTTTTTAGGGATGCACTGAAATTTTTGGCCGAAATCAGGCATTTCATTAGTGCTTCTCGGATGGCACGTTTCGACTGTGTTCAGTTTCGTGCACTCAACGTGGATAAACTATCAGTTAAACATGTCAGCTGTGTGGAAACTAGCTCTATGGCAAGCCGATTGGACTTTTATTCACTCCCAGGATATGAATTCTTGATATCGACAATTTAATTTCCACTAGTGCTAATTCTTGATGTCAGGAATTAGATTTCAACTGGTAAAAACTATCATTCTTGATATCTGTTATTGTATTTTCACTACTTAAATCTCACCATTAGCAAATTCAATTGTTGATATAAAGAATTTATTTCTTAGTTTCACATTTCAGAAACCCAATTCGGTAACACTTTACTTGAAGGGCTGTGCATAAGACTGACATGACACACCTTCATAATCATGACATGACACAGTTTGTATGCATGTTCATGACAGCTGTCATTAAGTGTCATTCGCTCTATGTCATTTTTAATGCAAAGATGACATTATTTGAGATGCCTTAGTTATGACAACTTGACATAAACCAATACATCATAACCTGTCAGTGTCTTTGTCATGACAACTTGACATTACCAAGACAACATAACCTAAACTATTTATTAAACATGAATTATTTTATAACAGCATCATGAATATTTTTCATTTGAATGTTTTTTGTTTTTTTTAGTTTCCTCCACCAGGGGCCTGTACCATGAAGCCGGTTTAGCTGGCTAGCCAGATATGTTTAAGCTTAGTTGGTACCAATCCTGCGTTTTAAGTACCATTAAAGTGGTTTGGCTTTTAGCAGTGTTCATCTCCATAGTAACTGCTCCAGGGCAGGTTATGTTCGGGATAAGAGATCGCAAACTGAATTTGAACCAATCAGCTGAGAGCAAAGTGACTCATCTCTGATGCAATAAAGCCACTCCCCCTGGTTCTCTTGCTCCAAATGAAAGGTCACTACATGATAATATATGTATATATTGTCTAATGATGATTACTTAATATAATAATTATACAATTATAAATTACATAGAAAAATATGTTCAAATAGAAATCAGTTATTTTACATTTTAATAATATTTCACAATATTAAAGTATATATATATAACATATAACATAAATGCAGACTTGGTGAGCACAAGAGACTGCTTTAAAAAAAAAAAAAAGATGGGACCAACAAAGGCTGAATTGATTGGTTTGGTTTTGTCAACTCAAAACTAATCCTATAACCCTGAGTTTGTTGATCTACCATCATGGTACAGGCCCCTGATCCAACAGAAGGTCAGATAATAGACTATTTCAAATGTCTTAAAAAATATGAATAGGTGTTTGAGAAATAAAATCAATCATCCAATAATAATAATTAAAATAGATAAAATTATATGTTATTGCATTTGGAGACTGATGAAAACCAATGGTGAAAATGTCCAATGGTGGGTTAAGCCATGCAGCGTTTGGTCCATATCCCTGCAAAAACAGTTCATTTCTGCATCCCACACATTTATATTCTCTTGAAATGCTCTTTTCCATCA
The DNA here is from genome assembly GCA_023029165.1 of Gobiocypris rarus. Classification (NCBI taxonomy): domain Eukaryota; kingdom Metazoa; phylum Chordata; class Actinopteri; order Cypriniformes; family Gobionidae; genus Gobiocypris; species Gobiocypris rarus. The sequence goes on along the minus strand of CM040926.1, from coordinate 5,345,751 downwards.
TGGATAAGTCTAGCTAAGACACCATCATAAAGGCGTACACCTAACCAGTGGTGCCACTCGATCATCTTGAGCTGAGTTTTCAATAACTCAGGATGATTTCCTCTATGACGCCAAAGTTTATGTCAAGAAAAATATTTATGACACAGTTATAAAATCATTTGACAGGGTATTGGCACTTAATGACATTTTAATGACAAATTCAACTTGTACCACTGTAGTTTAGGTCAAGAAAAATATTCATGACACTGTTATAAAATAATTTATGGTTTAGGTTATGTTGTCTTGGTAATGTGAAGTTGTCATGACAAAGACACTGACAGGTTATGATGTATTGGTTTATGTCAAGTTGTCTTATGCACACCCCTTCAAGTAAAGTGTTACCCACAATTCTAACTAGTAAAAACCATAAAGTTTAATATCAATAATTACATTTTTACTAGTAACTTACAAGTAGAAATCAATTTTCACTAGTTGAAATGTTAATTCTTGATACCTGTAATACATTTGTAATTTCTGATATGTGAAAATGTATTTCTGAAATCAATAATTAGGAGATAGTAATTTCAGATATATAAAATGGCTTTATTACTAGTGGCAATCACATTCATGATTTCAGAAATTTACATTTCAACTAGTAACTATAAAATTACAGTTTTTTATTAGTAAGAATTGTATTTCTGATATGTGAAATTGGAATTTCAACTAATTAATTCCCAGGGTTATCAACAACTGAATTTGAATTGCAATCCTATGATGATATTTAACTAGTGAAAATACAATTACATTACTACATTTCATTATCAAGAATTATAATTTTTACTAGATAAAATTTGATTCCTGATATCGAAAATTGGCATTTTAACAACTAGTGAAAATTTAATTGTTGATATCAAAAATGGATATCTTGGGAATAAATAAAAGACAAAACAGCTTGCCATACTGACAATATAAATTTCTTGATTTTAATCGGTAATGATATGGTTTCTTAAATCTAAAAGTCTGTGCTTTTTTCTGATGATCCAATTGGGGCAAAAAGCTTTGTGTTTTGTGACTTTTAACATGAAGCAAAGTCTCAACTTATAAATTCTGTCGATTTTATTACAAAATTCAAACAATAAATGACTGGAGCCCCTGTTCAAATGGCAGCACGGGTCAAGAGCACGTGAACTGATCATCTCATCTTATCTCTTTACTACTAGTTACAGCACGAAATAAACATGGGTGAACACCAGAAGGTATGTTGAAAGATACATCACAACTTACCGAAATGAATCCTGTCTCGTGTAATCACTCAATCTGTGTTTCAACTGGGGAAAGACATTAATAAAACAGCTTGTAGGCTATATTTAACGTTACATTTTCCTCAAGAAAGCTTTTCAATGTCTGTAGACTCATTAGTTAGCTAGGAAAGAATAACATTTTGCTAAATATAGGCACTGTATTACATAATCATTATATTTTTACTTAACCTGTTAGTGATAGTCTTCATTATTTAATGTTTTGAATAAATCTGTCATGAAAACAAGTTATTAGTATATTGTATTTTAACTGTTTATATTTTACCAAAATTAGAAACAATTCTGTTATTATATAAAAACTGCACTTTTACAAATTTGTTTTAGCTGTTTATGTGTTGATTATTAAATAAGTTAGAATAATGAATTTATTATTTTGATTTCGGTGCATCCCTAATTTTTAACTTCCTGTGCCTCGTAATCTTGAATCAGAATCAGCAGCGACATCTCTTCTCTGATGATGAGGGCGGGGCAACCTGTCACTCACATGAGATCCACCAATAGCAAACCACAACCATCCAATCAGTTCCCCACGGACAAATTCAAGCCCCGCCCTACATTTGTTCTTGTTTGAGAAGCCGTTTCACTCAGACATACGTCACAATAGGGAAGAAAAGACTAGCGCAACTTCCGTTTCATGCCGACTTTAATCCATGTTACTGGTCTTATTGTGAATGATTCATTTATTCAGATTTCTGACTGCGCTGCATTTAAGCCAATCACATTCAGATCTGCCTCCATTCCAGTATACAACGCTCACTTTTCACAATGTAACCAACAACCAGTGGATAAAAGTCTCCCATGTTTTTGTCTTGTTCAATAAGCCTTTTACTCGGAAATGCATCACACTATGGTGGTAAAATCAGTCATAACTTCATATTCATGCCGACTTCAAAGGGTTAGTTCAAACCCGTAAGACTTTTGTCCAAATTTTGTCCATGCAAGCTAAATTATGAAGCTTCAAAAAGTTTATAAAGACATGCTAAAATGAATCCATACAAATTGAGCGCTTTAATCCAAGTCTTCTGAAGTGAAACGATCGCTTTATATGATGAACAGATTTAATTTAGGCTTTTATTATAAACTTTGATCAACGCACATGCCAAGAGCACATCAGAAATAGTGTAAAAGCTTAACTGCGCTTGCTTGGCGCACAGGACACACAAGAACAAACCTCATTGGTTCTGGTATGTCAAGCAAGCATGCTTGAGATTTAGTTTACCATATTGATGTGCCCATCAAAACACGATATCCGATCACACATAGCTACTGGTTTGGAAACACTTGAGATGTATGTCAATCCCAATCTCTTTCTTCTTACTTCAATTACCTCTTGCTGTAATTGATGTGATTTTATTTCCGTGTTCATTCTGTCCAGATGTCTTTCTCTTCTTTCCTCTGTTCTGTGCCTGTAGCGCTTCAGCATGGAGGGCATCTCTTCTGCCATTCAAAATGGTTTGCGGCACACTTTTGGGAATGGGGGCGGTGAGAAACAGGTGGCTATATCTCTTGGTTTCTCTTCCTAGACTGTCGAATCTGCTCATAAAATTCAGCTTTTTGGGGGGCATTACAGACATGCTGTCAATCCTAATCGCTGTGCTTGATTAGTTGGGATAATGATGCTGATGCTGATGCTGATTCACATTCACACGTGGAATTCTTCATACACTCCTGGGACAAAAAATGTTCCAAGCCCAAAATGGCTAAACACTAAGGGCTAGTTTTACTAAATAGGGCAAATTAGCGCAAGAGCACGATCCCACAAAAAAAAGCACAGATGGGAGGGGAAAGTTGATGTATATCATGGAGACAATAATGGTATCGGTTTAAAAAAGCTTGCACTTTGAAGCCTGTTTTTAAAAGTGTGTGTTTTCAGGCCCTGCAAATGCTGTTGTCGTATAAATGTACGGCCAATACATACATTTTTTTAGTTTTTAGATGATAATGGTGTTGTGTAAACAGCCCCTAAATCAGGCTTAGTTTACTTAGTTGTATTTAGTGTATCTGTACAAGTAATTTGTTCACGCTTATAGAGATCCTTGTATGTGCTTAAATACAGCCATACAACCGGATTACACACACACACACACACACACACACACACACACACACACACACACACACAGTGGCATGTTTAACCCCTCTCATCTGTGCTCGTCTTTTATTCAGTATGTGACAACAGTCATCCCGTACGAGAGGAGAGACGGGCCGCCGTCAGTCCAAGACCTGCAGATTTTTACCAAAAGTGAGACCAAGTGCTTTGATTTCAAACAAATGCCCTGCTTTTTCTGCTACTATTGTCAATAGTATATAAATTTTTACATGATTGTTAACATTCGCTTTTCTACAGTTTTAGAAGCCATGAGAGACGACAGTGATAAAGTCCCAGGCCTCCTCACAGACTACATCCTCAAAGGTAACGACACTCAGCTTACAGAAATGCATACAATTTAGGAATCATGATGCCGTATTTTTGTATGCCAACCTGTAAGTTTGCATCACCCTGGATCTCTTGATAAACAACCAATAGGGTTTTACAGTTTTGGATTATTGCAGAAAATATAAACTCTGTGACCAACAAAACAGTTTATGATTCTTACACATTTTGTTCATCATGATAATCTTCACAAATTAACACCACTTATCATTAGTCCAACACAAGCGTAAATAATGATGTTCGATTTTGCCATTGTAACGTGAGTCCACTGGAGGCAAGCTGAAGAACCCATGTGCAGTTTATTAACGAACAGATACAACATAAACGATGACTAGGACCAGACGCAACACGAATGACTTAACTAGACACACCTGTGAACAATCAATACAATGAACCAATGATAGGACTGAACTAAGAACCCACATGACTAAATCAACCAATGAGAACATAACACATGATGACAAGGGAATCACATGACAATGAACATAACAACCAGGAAGCATGAACATGAACAAAACCCCAAGCACGTCGTGACAGCCATATACAGCACCACAAAATGTCCAGCACACTGGAGGCCTATTCAGAGACTTTATTGACATCAAAATGATAAATGTGTATCAGAAAATTCCATAGTGCATTAATTCTGTGATGGTTTCCCTGCACTGATGGGATGTAAATGTAATTATATACAATTTCCGCTTCGCAATTATTGTAATTGTCCATTAAAAATTGATGTAATGATCCACAATGAAATTGTGAGATGATAAGTCGCAATTACCTTTTTTGTTTCTTCATTCTGTGGCGGAAACAAGCATCCATAAGTTGGCACTTCAAGAAAATTAATGAAAAAATAAAATACAAGTATTTACAGATGACTGTACTACATACCAAATATAAAGCTGTATGAACCATTTATGTTACATATGGTGTGAAAATCTACAGAGAGGTTTGGAAATTTGAGTCTGGAAAAGTATGGAGGTTTGGAATGGAAAATGTGTAGGAACCCTGGGTCTTTAATAATGTTCACAAAAACATGATTTATACATCACTCATGGAATTAAACGTTCGTCTAATATTTTTTGTATGGAATGTTTTGGAATGTTCAGAATGTTGTAGAACATTTAAAAGTAACGTTTGCAGAATAATAAAATGGAATGTTCATGCTCATTTAACTTCCGCATAATCAAGAAGAAACATTTTTAAAACATTTAAAAAAACTGAACGTTCAGAAATTAGGTTTTCATAACTTAGCAAAACGTTCTCAGAACATGTTGTTGTTGGCTGGGATAGCTTTGGATATTTAAATCATTGTCATTATTATTCAGTGTTATCATTTTTTTGTCACACTGCTTTCTTTCGACTTAAAAAATGTGACAGAGCCTTTAGATTCAAATTGAGAATTGTGCGTCATGTTGCTCTCAGTTCAGCTGAACGCTGCGCAACCCTGCTCATTTTTAACTTAAAGGCAAACTAATGGAAGTGATCATCATGAAAAGTCATCTTTATGAACCATTTATGTTAAATATGGTGTGAAACCACATTCTACATCTTTATGTAGAATGATTTTGCTCCGTTCACCGCATGCATACATTCTATTACAGATCTCAGTTCCTTCATCTTCCGTTATCATCTTCTGCTCCTTCAGGATCTCTCTGTTCTTGCAGGATTTGTTCTAGTGCTGGTGTGTGAGGTTTGTCAGAGGTTTAGTTAATAGGTAATGAGCATTTAGATCGTAGTGCGCCTGTGTTTGCTTTCTAATGTGTCTATCCACCGTTAGCATAGCAGCAGATAGCATTTCCTCCCTCTAAACTCACCCGGTAACAGACAGCGCTGCTCAGTCACATGATGTCGATCTCAAGTGTGGCCTTCACTTTATTCACTCCGTTTAGTGGCCTGACACATATCTAAGGGAAGGAATTAAAGGGAAGTTTCATCCAAAATTGACAAATCTGTCAATACTGGTTTCAAATCTGTATATGTAACATACACAACCAGTCAGAAAATTGGAATAATTCATATTTTTAATGATTTTTAGAATGATTTTTGAAGGATCATGTGACACCAAACCGTTTTGAGCATTACAGTTTATAATATATTCAATTCAACAGTAAAAGTATTCAGAAGTGTGCTTTAATTATATTGTGAGGTCTACGATTATGATCATTTTATAGTGATTTTGATTATTGGTCACTATAAACTGTTGAAAAAGAAAAAGAGCAGCATTCTAAAGATTCTTTATAAATTCTCCTTTGCTTTCTCCCTTATAGCGTTAATCCGTTCATGATGATTTCAATTAATTTACTGCAGAACTTTGATCATGATTTCTCGTCCACAGTGCTCTGTCCCACCTAGAGAGAGGAAAGTCACTTCAGTCTTCTCATGCCTATTGAAGAAACAGAGGGATTCCTCAGATTTGACCTTCTCACTGTTAGTTGATCAATGCACGATGTGTTTGACTTCAGTTCTTCTGTGCTGATGTGTCGGACTGTATTTTGCATGTTTTACCTCACAGTTTGCAGTATTCTGTGTTTGTGTGTTTGCAGGTTTGCTGTGTGTGTGTGTTTAGTGATTGGAGGACAAATGCAGATCTGGATTTTAATGACTTGTCTCACTGTAAATGTCAGTATCCACCTTATTTTGCAATGCGTAAGTGAGCTATTTTCTGTGAATGTGCCAGACTTCTGATTCATTGGCCACTATAGGAAACTAATGCGAAGAATAGCAAAGTGCAGTAAACGGTTTGCGCTTCAAACCAGTGCGTTTATATTTACAATGGAATATTTAAATATGACAACAATTACCAGTTTGCAACATCAATCTGCCTAACAGACTGTTTGTGTTTGGCTCAAATAACTGGAAGCGGCTTGAACCGGACGCCTCGCACATTCAAGTTACAAATCTTACATTCAAAATAAGGTGGATAGTCCTAATGTACTAATACAGCACGATTCCTGTCAGAGTGACATGATAAAAATCAGTTTATCCAAGTATTGTATGATCTAAATCAGCGGTACTCAAATGATGGGTCACAACCCAAAAATGAGTCACAGATAGATAGATAGATAGATAGATAGATAGATAGATAGATAGATAGATAGATAGATAGATAGATAGATAGATAGATAGATAGATAGATAGATAGATAGATAGATAGATAGATAGATAGATAGATAGATAGATAGATAGATAGATAGATAGATAGATAGATAGATAGATAGATAGATAGATAGATAGATAGATAAAGACTAGCACACTGTGAAATGAAGCTGCATCTTCACTGATGTTTACAGACCAGGATTGCTAGGTCTATGACACAAAACTAGCCAATCAAAAATATCACAAAACTATATATATTATTAGGGGTGTAACGGTACATGTATTTGCCCCGTAACCGTCACGGTACGGACATCGCGGTTCGGTTCATGCAGTCAGACGAGGCGATCCAGAAGGGGGCGCGTGTGGTACTGCAATGCTGTTTGCTAACTGCCTCAACAGGAAAAGAGCAGAAGAAGAGACTACGATCTACGCACCGACTCAAAACAATGAGTGCGTCTCAATCAGCTCCCTAGTTCAGTAGTCAGGGCATTGATCAGGGACCATTTTAAGGGCTGTCTCAATCGCAGAATCCTTCCAGTGCACTGAAATGTTCGCTCCCTAAAAAGTCCCACAATGCACCGCAAAACCCAGGGTGCATCGATGGTCACTATGCTCCCTTAAAGGAAGTTCTACACATAATGACCGATGACAACACACGATATATGTTTTTAAAAACAGAAACCATTATTTTATTATATTTCAGCATGTACATACATCGTTAGACAGGTAATGAACACAATCTAGCTAACATTTATAATTTATGAACGGCTGAAATGTTGCACGTAAATGCAATAAGCAAAGTATTTATCATAAAGTACTTTAAATAACATTACAAGTAATATCAGATAGATATCAGCTCTCCTGACTATTCCCTCAATCCCCTTTATCTAAACCTTTACTTAACCGTTGGATTCACACATCCGTCATGTTTGTAGTTTTTTAAACAAAAAGTTAGATTCGACATTAGATTCGATTCTAACAGGAAATAGTAGACTATCGAGTATCTTTGGAATACTAATTTCTACATAATATTTGGGGCATACTAATCATATTTTCGAGTACTATTTAGGACTGAATCTGATAGTATGCAAATTGGGATGCACCGCAAGAGTTCAGATGCACGCAAGAGATGTTTTCTTTATTTTACAAAAGCACTTTTTTTGTTTTTTTTTTGTTTAGACAAATAAAAACAGACCCTTTAACAACAGTTTCAAATGATGTCTTACTCTTATCTGTATGACCATAAATGAGACTAAATCATTTGACATTGCGCCGATTTGAAGTCCTGTGATGAAATATGCGTGTTCTGGAAATGCGAAGCCTCAGGTGCCGCTTCACTGGCTGAAAGCTCAAGTAGGCTCTTTGTTTCTCTTTCTCGCTCATCTTTCCGTAATTTCTTGAAAAAGTGTAATATTAAACATCCACCATTGTCACCGCATGTTAATGAGCTCTCACGCTGCATTCACACGGGACGTCGGCGTTAACGCGTCTCATTTACTTTGAATGGGTGATGTCATGCTTTGCCAAACTGAATTGCAAGCGGCAGAAGTTGAAGATTTCTCAACTTTTCAAGCACCAACGCAGGCGTCATCCAATCAGATCGCCCTATGCAAATACCCTAGAGCAGATGCTAGCCAATTGCGCTCATGCAACCCTAGAGCAGACTTGTGATTGGCTGTTGTCACTATGGCGGTCGCATCAGCGCCAAGCTTTAGCCACACCTTGAACACCGAAGCCCCGTGTGAATGCATCGTTACACACAAAGAAAATGACAGCGTAGGCTACGCACAATACCTTAATCAAACCAATACGCTTGAAAACTGCAGCATTGGTCAATCTATCCATCAGGGTAACAAATCGGCAATTCCTTAATTTTTTAAGGGGGAGGATATGTAAATGAGGGGACCTTGGCCCCCCTTAGGCCCACTCATTTTAACATCTATCAGAATAAATGAAAAGAAACATTGGGTATTTGTTGCTTTTTCCTGTCGTACCGAACCGTGACCCCAACACAGAGGTATGTACCAAACCGTGACTTTTGTGTACTGTTACACCCCTAATATATATTTTAAAGTCACTCTTCACATTTTAAATCACTATATGGTAGTAATCATAAACATCATAATGTATTCAAAATCATAAAAAAGCAGTTCCCCTCCCTCACAAAACGTATAATCTTGCACAGTTTTACCATTGGTAGATTATAAATGGAGTAAAATATTACAATACAAGCATTTTAGACAAATGCGATTCATGCAGTAAATCAGACCTTCAACCCACAAGGAAAAAAATCAACCGGCGGCAACAATTTAAATGGAGCCCAATTAACCCTTCGCTAAGCCCCGCCCTTTTTAGTTACTGTTGCTACGCCTGACAAGCTTTCGCGTCTGGCCCTTCTATTACAGTATGTATGCGCCGGTGTCAGACATTCCCAAGGAGATAATTAGTAATTTTTGGCGAACAGTTGAAATATCTGAGAGAGCAAGACAAAAGGGACAGCAGTATATGTTCAAGGGATATATCCACGGCATAATATGCAACCGATTAGAGAATAATTTCATCAAAATTGAAGCTAAAGCCTACAGTGGTCAGCGCAAGCAGCAGGTTTGGGGAACGGAAAACATTCCACCCCCTGTCCACATTTATAGGATACCGCGTATCAGATTTGCACAATCCATAAGTACAATGCATGTTCCCCTCGCTCCAAGCTTGACAGACCTTCCGTGCCTAGTTACAGTTGCTAAGCCACGATTGGCAGTTTTTAGGCGTGGCTTAGCGAAGGGTCAATTCCACGGTAAAAACACAGACTTGGCAACCCTGGTACAGATTATGATGTTGCCAGTTTTGCATATGTCATATGAATAATTTGGCATATTGTAGGGGCTGTGCATTTCATGATAATATTAATCCAATTTAGTACTTAATTTTAAACATCTTGTTTTCTTTGGCATGATAAACCATTTTGGCACTATGTTTGAGGGCCAATGTGAAATCCTGTCCCGGAGCAAAACCTGTTGATTACACATATTGCATTATTTTCACAGCACCATGGGGTGTTGTAGTTGCAATCCTAAGGGTTGATTAGTCGTCTTGTAATGTGTGTGCACTTGCTATTCTTTTAAATGTTAAAATGCCTTATGTCACTAAACATCAATTCACTCTAAAAAGAGCTTTACTCCAGTGATTTTTGCTATCGGAACAGAATAAAAACTCTGTGTGCTTGAATCTATGCACGGCACTGACCAGCCATGCCATGACTTGACACACATTGCGCCTTATTAAACAAATCTACTGTACATGCTGGTGAGATTGCGTTCTGGTGCCAGTGTTTGAATGTAAGGTCTGCTTGTGTGCCTGTTGAATCGGTTGCATAACGAGACACTAATTAGCTGGACAGCAATCAATGGTCAATAATTAACAGAGGTTTAGTTTGTTCTTTGTGTTAAATTAATAATGACCGGATATTAATATTGTGTCTGACAGTTTTGTATATGTATAAACTATATGGCAATTTATGTTTCTTACATTTATTTATACTTTTCAAAGCAAAAAATAAAATATATATTTGAAAAAAAATCTTGATCTGTTTCTCATTCTTTTCCGCTTCAAAGAAAAATCTATATTTATATCAACAATACCATAATATTCATTAGCCTGACAAATTATTGCTAGTATAGGCACAAACCTTTTAGTCTTAATTAGAGAAAACTATTGAACATTTTCCCAGCATTATTGCCAGAAACATATTTATTTAGGGCATCATGGGGCATGTTGTCACAAGGGGGAAGGTCTAGGTTATTATTCTTACCCCTGTTCTCTTAAGGAGGAAACAGACTTTACGTCGGACTGACGTCATGGGGTCTTGCCTGGGAGCCCAATCACCGCCAAGTGGTAACTAAACGAGCCAATGAACATTGGCCTGTGAGATTTGCATGCAGCCATACCCACCCGGACATTTGGGTATAAATATTGTTTTGCTGAGGAGCCGACAGGATCCTGGCTATTCAACGGTGGTTCAGGGCTGTTGCCATTCAGTCTGTTATGGCGGACTGATATCATACGGGTCCCTATGGAAAGTGCCACTGAACTGTGTTACAAGTGCTGGAGAGACAGATGCTGGAAAAGCTGCAGTGTGCCCTTCTGCCAACACAATGTCGTTACCTTCCCAGCGCCTCAAGTAAGCCCCTGGTTACACCCTAAGTAGAGTGAGCCCTCATTCTGAGGGGGCACGACTCACCTTGGGAATGATACGCCTAGGCGATGGTGTCCACTATCCAACCTCTGTTTGAAGGTCCACGTAAACATGCAATGCACAAACAGGACACAGCAATGCTAGGGCTGCTGGGTCTGCCTCCTCTGGGGCAGTGCTTGCAAATTCACCACCTAATGCCTAAAGTGAGTGATGTGAACTTTGAGCGCATATCCGGTCCGGGGTCTCAGGATGATGTGAGACAGGGCCGACCCGAACTCAAGGCGCGATTTGCTGACTTGAAAATGCCTTTAGATCCCCACCTAGAGGTCTGCGCGGGACTGTTTTTAAGTCCCGCTCCGCTGGGGTTATATTCCGCACTCCACCCGTTACTGATATACACTCACCTAAAGGATTATAAGGAACACCTGTTCAATTTCTCATTAATGAAATTATCTAATCAATCAATCACATGGCAGTTGCTTCAATGCATTTAGGGGTGTGGTCCTGGTCAAGACAATCTCCTGAACTCCAAACTGAATGTCAGAATGGGAAAGAAAGGTGATTTAAGACATTTTGAGCGTGGCATGGTTGTTGGTGCCAGACGGGCCGGTCTGAGTATTTTACAATCTGCTCAGTTACTGGGATTTTCACGCACAACCATTTCTAGGGTTTACAAAGAATGGTGTGAAAAGGGAAAAACATCCAGTATGCGGCAGTCCTGTGGGAGAAAATGCCTTGTTGATGCTAGAGGTCAGAGGAGAATGGGCCGACTGATTCAAGCTGATAGAAGAGCAACTTTGACTGAAATAACCACTGCTTACAACCGAGGTGTGCAGCAAAGCATTTGTGAAGCCACAACACGCACAACCTTGAGGCGGATGGGCTACAACAGCAGAAGACCCCACCGGGTACCACTCATCTCCAATACAAATAGGAAAAAGAGGCTACAATTTGCACGAGCTCATCAAAATTGGACAGTTGAAGACTGGAAAAATGTTGCCTGGTCTGAAGAGTCTCGATTTCTGTTGAGACATTCAGATGGTAGAGTCAGAATTTGGCGTAAACAGAATGAGAACATGGATCCATCATGCCTTGTTACCACTGTGCAGGCTGGTGGTGGTGTAATGGTGTGGGGGATGTTTTCTTGGCACACTTTAGGCCCCTTTGTGCCAATTGGGCATCGTTTAAATGCCACGGCCTACCTGAGCATTGTTTCTGACCATGTCCATCCCTTTATGACCACCATGTACCCATCCTCTGATGGCTAATTCCAGCAGGATAATGCACCATGTCACAAAGCTTGAATAATTTCAAATGGGTTTCTTGAACATGACAATGAGTTCACTGTACTAAAATGGCCCCCACAGTCACCAGATCTCAACCCAATAGAGCATCTTTGGGATGTGGTGGAACGGAGCTGTGCCCTGGATGTGCATCCCACAAATCTCCATCAACTGCAAGATGCTATCCTATCAATATGGGCCAACATTTCTAAAGAATGCTTTCAGCACCTTGTTGAATCAATGCCACGTAGAATTAAGGCAGTTCTGAAGGCGAAAGGGGGTCAAACACAGGATTAGTGTGGTGTTCCTAATAATCCTTTAGGTGAGTGTTTACACTCTTTGTTCACCTGCTGTCCGCTTAGAATAATTTTCCTTCTGACCATCCTGCTAAATTTAGATCTCGTTTCCAGAATTTCACATTTAAATATCCACGGAGAAAAAAAAAATGTAGTCTACATAAATTTAACATTTTGACTGCTGAACGGGTATTTTTTTTACCTGCGTCTGACACATGAAAAAGACTTGCCTGACGTGGGTTTCTTAGCATTAAACTGACCAATTTCCCGTCTTTCGAGGACACTGCATCCACACTTAGCTCTGCCGTATTCTGGTCTGTCAGTCATCAACAACCTGCCTGTTCTTTCTGACGGCCGTATATTTACCACCGGTAGGCTACAGTCTGCTCTGAGGACCGTTAAGCACATGCTGCCCGCACAGACCCCGCGAATACAATGCATGACGCAGAAAGAACTGGTCCACGCGTGCAGCGTGTGCATAACGGTTCTGAGTGCAGGCTGTATATTGGGTGCTCGATAAGATTAAGTAAAGCAAAGATATGCTGTTCTGAAAGGACTTCGGGAACGTGAAATTGAATGACCGACCGCTCCCGTTCAAATTACACCAGAGTTACCAACCGCTACCGTGTTTTAGTCAGATATGTAATCCCGCGGCGCAAAATATCTGGTCGGCCGCGGAATGCAGACCTCTACCCCACCCTCTTGAACAAAGCGGGCGCAGTCAGGAGAACTGTCTTTAAAGACAGGATTTTAATCTCAACTGTAGACTAGAAAGGACCACAGAGAGGTCCCAGGAGGGGATTAGGCGCAGTCTGGGAGGAGACCAGGCGCCTCTCAACCTAACGCCTCTCCAGAATTGAATGACCAGGTCATGCTTTCCCAGTGACCTGCCATCAATAGTATTGTGATGTGCTGCGATCGCAGCAACATACTCCTTCAAGCTGGATGGGGACAACCTCCGCTCCAAGCCCTTCTAAGGAAGGAAAGCACAGAGATGATCGGGCACCGCCGGTGGTAGGCCACTTAAGTCCTCTGCGTCCTGTAAAGATACCACACGTAGAGGTTCCAGAGGTCTGGACACGGGTGCCATATGATACCCTGTCCCTGAGAGAGCAGGTCCTTCCTCAGGGGAATCTGCCAGGAAGGGGCTGTCGCGAGCAGTCGTACTGGGGGAAACGCATATTTGTGTAGGCCCCGGGCCAGCTGTGTGCCAACGTATCCGTGCCGAGGGTCCCCTCAGTCAGGGAATAGAACAACTGGCTGTGGGAGGACTCCTGGGAGGCAAACAGGTCTACCTGTGCATCCCCAAATCGACTCTAGATCAGCTGAACCACCTGGGTGTGGAGTCTCCATTCTCCCGGGAACATGAGCTGTCATAAGATCGTGTTGGCCACAAAATTTTTCAACTAAATATCCAAATAAATCTAATTATTAAACTAAATTATAGATCTAATAACTGATCTAAAGCCCACATTGTCACTGTATGATAATTGAAATATATTATGTTGCATTATTTTCGTTTAACACTGTGAAGCTGCTTTGAAACAATCTGCATTGTTAAAAGCGTGCTATAAATAAACTTGACGATTGAGCTTGCCTGGAATGTGAATCGCACACAGCAACTTGAGCCGCTGCTGACTCCAGAGGAGATGGTGGGTGAGTTGTGGCAAAGCCGGACCAAGGGCTGAATGTTTGGCGACAGCTCGGTGTGATGGCCACACGAAGCCCATCTCGAGATTCGACTGTGAAGCCAGTGCTGAAAGCAGTTTCATATACATCAATCCGATAATGTCATGTTATAACCAGTGTCGGGGGTAACAAAGTCTGTAACAAAATAATCAGATTACTTTTTCAAGTACCTAGTAAAGTAATACATTACTTTTAAATTTACAACAAAATATTTGTTGATTACTTTTTCAAATAAGTAACCCAAGTTTGTTTTCCCATGTATTGACTGACAGTTCTCCTGTTTCCATGGTGAGAGAAATTAGGAGTAAGTGCAGAGGCGTGCACACTGTGTGTGTGTGTGTGTGTGTGTGTGTGTGTGTGTGTGTGTGAACATGATGGGTATTAAAGTTTAAGACTAAATATGAGTTTAGTCATCACAATTATACATAAACAGATTCAGTATTCCTCAAAATGAACAAAACAGTGAAATGAAAAATATTAAGCAAACCTGAAATAATGTTAAATAACATAAATAAACATTTATTTTTGTAAACTGTATTTAATCTCACTTTATTAACCAATTGTTTTTACTGCTGACCTTCGATCATCCAATTCAACCATACTAATAATCAAAAATCACTTTGAAAATTCATCACACCTGTGTTTAATTTGTTTTTATTGCTCACGTAAGTGTTGAACTGGCAGCACAGCTGAAATGTCTGAGCTGCGTCCTCTATTGTACAGGCTATAATCTGCATTTCCTTCAGCCTCAGGTTCATTCATTTCACTGTTGGTGTGAAAGGACCTTTACATTTGCCAAAAATAGAGCTTTCTCTTGTTATTAAAAAGCAAACAAGCAAGCCCAACCCAGATGAGAGAAAGTTAAGTAACGTATTACGTTCCATAAAAAGTAACTAAGTAATGGAACGAGTTATTTGTTAAGGGTGTAATGCAATGTTGTAATGCATTACTTTTAAAAGTAATTTTCCCCAACACTGGTAACAACTGCTGCATGTGCTTCTGCTTAACACCCATAATCCACCCATCATGTTTTTCATGTATTATTCCACGGTTGCCAAGCGTCTGTGTGTGTGGAGAACGGACACATGACACTCCACCCAGTGATGCAATACAATATCACTAACTAATGTAAGTAATGTTCATAAAAAATGCTTTGGATAGACACCAAATCTAATTCATGATCCTACACTAATTAGTTTGCAAATTACAGGACAGAGTAAACAATAATAAATACAAAGAATGCACATTACTATTGATTAACAACTGATGCATTGATTAGTAGATGATACAGTGCAAAGCAAGATAATAGTACTTCTACTGTAAACATAATAATAACTAACAATAATAATGTGAAATGTCTTGCAGTGCAGTACTGCAGTAATGTAGCCATGCAGTGCCAGAAAAAAGGCTTGTTGAACACGCTGTTAAATGAAAATCATCTGTTCCTCGTGCAGTTACGCAGCTCATGACGGGCAGCTTGACCTCAGTAGAGCAGATCAGTGCGCTCGGTGTCTCAAAGGCTTCTAGCTGCACGTACTGTGAGCAATATGGATTTTAAAGCCGTCAAGCTTCTGTTTTGTGTGGTTTGTCTGGTGCGGTCCAGCCCGGAGCAGAGCTCTACAAAGAGAAAGAATGGGAAAAAAGGTAATAAAACCATCTTAATAAAACAGAAAATGCTTTATTAAGATGCAACTTGCACTTCTAAGTAACACGAATCCTACACAACATAAACCCTTTCTATACCCATATTTATATTGGTGCTTTTTGCAATAGTTTGCATTAATTATTAAAACATTTAGATTTTACTAAATGAGTATTCTAATTTTTGTATTTTGTAAATGTTTAAGTCAGGCTAAATATTTTTAAAATCATTGCATATCATGCATTTAAACTGGGATTGCTTGTATATTAAAGTGTAAATTCTGTCTTTGTGCTGCAAAGATTCAAACAGTGCTGCTATTGAGGAGCTGAAGAAACAGATCGATCAGATTGTGCAGGATCTCAATCTGTTGAAGGAACAGCAAGCCTTACAAACAGGTACTGAATAAAGGATATCTATAATTCACATAAACAGATTGGAAGAGCGCCTCTCACAATACATTCTGTTTCAAAGCAGCTTTACAGAAAATACTGGTCAGACTTTCGATTATGGTCCAATGCTCACGATTAACTATGACTTTTGGCTTAATAACCTCTTAATTACTGCTTATTAATAGTTAGTTAGGTAGTTGTTAAGTTTAGGTATTGGGTGGATTAAGGGTGTAGAATATGATCATCAGAATAAGGCATTAATATGTGCTTTGGAAGTACTATATCCTATCCAGCCAATATCCTAATATGCATGATAATAAGCAACTAGTGAGAATTTAACCCTAAAGTGTTACTTTTTATGAAGAATTATGTTATCAGATAATAATAAGTACTGGTCATAAGTTACACTTACTCATTTGTATATTTTAGAAATAATAATAAAGTAATCAAAAGTTTGAAAGTCAAATGTGTCCCTGTTTTTATCTTGGGCATTGAAACAACTCGACATAATTAGGCACTAGTGAAATATCATATGTTGAAATATTTATGTTATGTTGTAAGAATGTTGACTTTAAAATATCTGTCATCTGAGAAAGAGGCTTTTTGTAGCCAGAATGGTGTAGTTACAACATCTACCAGCAGGGTGTTTTAAAGTCAACATTTACTGTACACTTCAGCTTCATTTGATTAAGGACAATTAAGTTAAGTTCAAGCATCTTTTCCAAGTGTAATTCAGGTAAGTATGCTAAAATCACTATTGCTAGTACACTTGTAAGTGTACTATTTCAATAGTTCTTGGGACTAAATTGTATCACTTTTTGAAAACTGTTGTCAACATAATGCTTTAACATAATATGCTTTGAAATATAATAATTTGAAAGAATATGCGAGTGTGAACTGAATGTAATGTTTTCAGACACTCGAATGCATGTTCATTTAAATTAAATGAAACTTTATTAAAGTTTAAATGTATATAAAATGCAATTACCAGAACTTTAGAGTGCTTTTTTGACCCACTTAAATAGATCTTTATATGTAATTTCATAATTACCTCTATGAATTATGGTTAAAGTGTACTGTCGAATGTACTGACAAGCATTTATGGTGAACTAAAATATACTTTAATGTCGTTTCTATTGAAATGTTATGTATTTAATATATATGTAATTACACATTTGCTAATTGGCACATTGACATTTTACACCACGATGAAGCATCTCAACTGATTTTTAAAACATAATGATATAAAATGACTTTAAAACTTTTTTAAAAAGTACTTAAATGGTTAAAAAATAAATAAATGAAAGCCCTCAAGCCGTCCTAGGTGTGTATGACATTCTTCTCTCAGCCAAACACAATCAGAGTTATATTAATACATATCTTGGCTCTTCCCAGCTTTATAATGGGAGTGAATGATAACTTGGATTTTGAAGCCCAAAAAAGTGCATCCATCCATCATAAAAGTAAGGCATATGGCTCCAAGGGGTTAATAAACATAAAGAAGCCAGTGATTATAGTTTATAAAGTTATAAATATGGATATTGATCTTACAAAAACACACAGCTTCAGAAGGCCTTTATTAACATCCTGGAGCCATAAAGATTTATTTTTTGGGATTTAAAAAATGGTACTATTCACTTCCATTATAAAGTTTGGAAGAGCCAGGATATTTATTAATACAACTCCGATTGCGTTTGGCTGAAAGAAGACAGTCATATTCAGTAACCCTAGGATGGCTTAGGGTGAGTACATTTTTAGAGTCATGAAAGTGTGCTCTCTTTAACTAGACTTTAATGGGGTACTTCAGCGCTGGCAAGATGAATCTGTATTTAAACTGGGTCATTAATGTAGTAGAAATGAGAAATTATTTTTGAATTTGGTGCCTTCTAGACTGAGAAAACACAGAAAATGTATTTTTGTCTCATGGGGATGAAAGACAACAATTCCCAGAACGCACTGCTTCACTGCCCTACCCAGGCGCGGCTACTGGATTACTGGATCACTTGCCCACCGCGTTCATTTTCATAAAATCAGTTCAGTTAGAGACACTACAATTAAAAACTGAACGTGTCTGTTCGATATAATGCGAGTGAACCGATTGAGTGTCACGGCACAAACGCAGCAGGATCGGATTACATTCATCACATGAGCTGAGGTAATCGCGGGATTCGCGGCTGCGGCTGCATTCACAGCGCGTGATCAGTCTGGCACATGTTCAGTTCATGTCTTTGGAAGCTTAAAGGTCCCGTTCTTTGCATGTTTTCGAAGCTTTGATTATGTTTACAGTGTGCAATATAACACGTGTTCATGTTTCGGGTGTAAAAAAACACAGTATTTTTCACACAATTTACTTATCTGTATACCGCTGTTTTCTCTGTCCTAAAAACGGCCTGGTGATTTCCTTGTTCTATGAAGTCCCTCCTTCAGAAATAGGTAATGAGTTCTGATTGGGCCAGCGGTTCCCGTGTTGTGATTCGCCAGCAGCTTAGCGCACGCTGCCTGGAGAGGTCACGCCTCTTACCATAACGGGGAGATGCATGTGCTCAATGTTATTGCAAAAATGTCTATATTGCCTTATCAATTTGAGCCGGAATCAGACCCGGAGAATATCGGATCGATTACAACCTGCTCAGGAAAGACTTTTGCAGGATGTTTCACAATGGTAAGCTGTCTATTCAGTAGTTGTCATGCTTTTATATTATACGAGGCTGCAGCTGAACGAGCATGTGCTTAAATGGTAAACAACAGATATAATAAACAAATCATTTATACTGATCATTACAAACACCAACAATCAATGGTGTTTGAATTCACTTTTTTAAAAAGTTTTTCGGATTAGTTTCAATTACCATCTAACGATAGTTAACAAAGCTAAACAGCATTGCACTTTGTGTAATGAGTTACATAAACTGTTAAACGGACTAACTTAAATATTAAAATACACTTACCGGTTGTGGTCCATAAACAACGCCTTCTCCAGACAAAGAGGGAACTGCGTCATCTGTTAAGAATAATCTTTCTGCGAATCCGGCATTAAACTGAGTGACATCGAGGAAGCAGTCCTCAGCAAAATGTGCTGCTCATAGTTTTAAATTATGATTATAAGTTTCCGGAACCGAGTTAAACATAAATTGGAACCATTGATCTCTACGTACAGTGTCCGTGGGAAGGCCAAACAAAGGAGATTTGACTCCGGGATGAAAATAACAGCGTCTCGATGACATGGCGATAAACACACTCTTCAAAAACAACACTTCCTCTTCTCCACGTGGGAGAGCAACAGGACCACGCCCCCTAATGTGGGCGGAGTTTAGTCAACAAACTGTTCTAGTGATGTCATTAAAGCAGGAAGTGCAGGGGTGTAGTCCTTGAAAGGGAACTTCTGTTAAATAAAATATCTCGCTTAGCATTGAACTTTGAGCTTTATAATTTAACAGGTATTATTTATGCTCTAACAGCAACATTACACACTAACTAAAGTTTGAAAGATGGAATCGCGAAGAACGGGACCTTTAACTTTCATAGGAAGTTCATTTGAAAAGTTAAAACAGTCCCTTTGGTCTCCACCGCTCCGTTTACATGAATCTCCGCAGCTCCTCGAGCCGAGTGCTGTGAGTGCGATGTTGAAAACATGTGGAAATAGCGCCTCCTGCTGGCTGTAGTCTCTAGCCTCTGGACAAAAACTCCTCCGATGACGCAAAATGACGATATTTGCGTCATCGGAGGAATTTTTCCAGAAATAAAATACATAATTCTCTCGTCTCAGGGGGATATGAGGGGGGGAAAGTACGATAATTCGAATATAATCCAGGGTTTCTACTGATACAAAGTTTAATGCTAATCGCTGAAGTAACCCTTTAAGTGGGCTTTTATGTCATTAACATTATATTATCTGCAAGTAATAAAAATTATACTTTTAAGGTTTGAAGTACAAGTGTACATGCAACACAACTTGTGTTTCACGAGGGTAATGTCTGCAGGGTTTTGTTGTTGGTGTATTTGTGGAATATGAGTATGAGGTGTGTGGAATTCAGTGTTGTCTGTTGTGTGTTAGTCACAGCTCATAACAGTACGACCGTCTAATGACCTGGAAGAACACATCTGACTTTTATTTGATCCTAAAGTTCTTTCCTTCTCTCTTCAGTTTGCCTGAAAGGCTTCAAGATCCCTGGCAAATGTTTTCTTGCAGACACGATGAAGAAGACCTTTCACTTGGCAAATGATGACTGCATGGCAAAAGGTGGTACGCTCAGCAGCCCTCTCTCTGGTGATGAGAACGACCAGCTGTACGAGTACGTCCGGCAGACCGTCGGGCCAGAAGGGCACGTCTGGTTGGGTGTGAATGACATATTAAAGGAGGGCGAGTGGACTGACCAGACTGGCTCACCGATACGCTTTAAGAACTGGGAGTCAGAGATCACCCATCAGCCTGATGGAGGCCGCGGCCAGAACTGTGGCATCCTGTCCAGCACGGCCAACGGGAAGTGGTTCGACGAGGACTGCCGTGGTGAAAGGGCGTCTGTCTGCCAGTTCAACATCGTCTAAGCTTTTAAGGCCAATTCACACTGCACTGACGCAGACAGCCACCATATTACAGTATGTCCCTTCTCAAACATTTCACAATCCGACAAACGGTGATTAAACATGTTCAGTCGCTGAAAACAAGCGCTGAGCAACTCAGACAGGGGTAGCACACCGATCCGACTCTGTTGCCGTTGTTCTGCTGGTACAGTGTGAATAGGCCTTTAGAAGAGCAACATGATATAGAATGATGCATGCACAGTATGCATGGTGAACATATATAATATGAATGCATAGCAGTCGTGTAACTCAACTACTTTATATGTACATGTATTTCGCACAAACAACTATAATGTGTGTGTTCTATAAGCACAATGTGTTTAACACAATTATAAAGAAATGCATACCTGACAGCGGAGAGACACACAGTGGTGTGTGAGTTCTGAGTTTTTCAGTCTTTCTCATAATGCATGCGAGTGCGCTGAAATTAAGACCATATTACCAATCGCACTGAGACATTTAAAGCTGCAGTCCATAACCTTTTTGGTTAAAAACCAAAATCAGTTTTTGACCAAGTGCACAACAAGCCAGTGATCAAAACTATCTCCTTACCTTAGCCCCATTCACAACAGTACGCTTGTAATAATGTGTTATAATTAGAGTGGTAATAATGAGTTATAATTATACATTACAGTATAATTAAAAGCTTTGGCCCCACTTTATATTAGGTGGCCTTAACTACTATGTACTTACATAACAAATAGGTACAATGTACTTACAGTGTTCATATTGTGTTGCAAAACACCTTTGCTGATATTGAAGTGGGATACGGGTAGGGTTAGGGACAGGTGTGGTGGTGTGGGTAAGTTTAAGGGTAGGGTTATGGACAGGTGTGGTGGTGTGGGTAAGTTTAAGGGTAGGGTTAGGGACAGGTGTGGTGGGATGGGTAAGTTTAAGGGTAGGGTTATGGACAGGTGTGGTGGGATGGGTAAGTTTAAGGGTAGGGTTATGGACAGGTGTGGTGGTGTGGGTAAGTTTAAGGGTAGGGTTAGGGACAGGTGTGGTGGTATGGGTCAGTTTAAGGGTAGGGTTATGGACAGGTGTGGTGATATGGGTCAGTTTAAGGGTAGGGTTAGGGACAGGTGTGGTGGGATGGGTCAGTTTAAGGGTAGGGTTATGGACAGGTGTGGTGGTGTGGGTAAGTTTAAGGGTAGGGTTAGGGACAGGTGTGGTGGGATGGGTCAGTTTAAGGGTAGGGTTAGGGACAGGTGTGGTGGTATGGGTCAGTTTAAGGGTAGGGTTAGGGACAGGTGTGGTGGTATGGGTCAGTTTAAGGGTAGGGTTAGGGACAGGTGTGGTGGGATGGGTAAGTTTAAGGGGTAGGTTTAGGGACAGGTGTGGTGGTATGGGTCAGTTTAAGGGTAGGGTTAGGGACAGGTGTGGTGGGATGGGTAAGTTTAAGGGTAGGGTTAGGGACAGGTGTGGTGGTATGGGTCAGTTTAAGGGTAGGGTTAGGGACAGGTGTGGTGGGATGGGTCAGTTTAAGGGTAGGGTTAGGGACAGGTGTGGTGGTATGGGTCAGTTTAAGGGTAGGGTTAGGGACAGGTGTGGTGGTATGGGTCAGTTTAAGGGTAGGGTTAGGGACAGGTGTGGTGGGATGGGTCAGTTTAAGGGTAGGGTTAGGGACAGGTGTGGTGGTATGGGTCAGTTTAAGGGTAGGGTTAGGGACAGGTGTGGTGGGATGGGTCAGTTTAAGGGTAGGGTTAGGGACAGGTGTGGTGGTATGGGTCAGTTTAAGGGTAGGGTTAGGGACAGGTGTGGTGGTATGGGTCAGTTTAAGGGTAGGGTTAGGGACAGGTGTGGTGGGATGGGTCAGTTTAAGGGTAGGGTTAGGGACAGGTGTGGTGGTGTGGGTCAGTTTAAGGGTAGGGTTAGGGACAGGTGTGGTGGTGTGGGTCAGTTTAAGGGTAGGGTTAGGGACAGGTGTGGTGGGATAGGTAAGTTTAAGGGAAGGGTTAGGTGTAAGTGAAGTGTCAATAGTGTAATTACAAATGTAACTACAGAAATTAATTACAGATGTAATTACATGCAGGTATTTTTTTAAATGTAAGTACAATGTAAAAACATGTATGTACACAATAAGTGAAATGTATCAAATTATTAATTAAAATGTTAGTACATAGTAGTTAAGGCCACCTAATATAAAGTGGGTCCAAAGCTTTTAATTTCAACACTTATCAGAACTTTTTTTTCAGGCTCAATTTAACTTTAATTTAACAATCTTCACATAAACCCATTATAATAAATGTTATATTTACCTGTGCCCTTCTGTCTACAGGGAGGAAATAGATAGATAAGCGAGGAGAGAAGTCTGGGCAAGGCGGTGTCCTGTACTCTTTCTTTGAGATCTTCTCTCCAGATTAGTGAGTTTTATTGCAGGGCGTTTGATCTTATGTTCTGTCTAAACAGGAAATCCAGTAGCAAAAAGAACCCTACTGAACCTTTATTACAAGCATCATCAAACCTCTACAAGTATGTTCACAAATGAGTTCATATTGACAAAGTACTAAGTACTGAAATGTAATCAAAATGATTAATTAAGCTTATTATGTAAGCTAACAGGAACTGTGCATATATGTAAAACGTAAAAAAAAAAACCTGGCTAATCATAACTATTTGACATTTTTGCAATTCTCTCATTTAGTAAGATCTGTTTACGCCTCACTGAGGGTGAGGTTTAGGATAGACCTTCATGCTTTTTTTTCATAAGAGCATAACAATTTATACAAAATCACCAACACCAACAAATCACAAGATTGGGTTGGAAACTACACCTTTTCCCTCTTTCGATTCTTGTTTTGAACATGTTTAATTCCTGCAAATGTTTTTCTGTCTCAGTAATGGCTTCTTAACTTTTATTGACAACACAATAAAAAGTCATATTACAAGGCTTGTGCATGATCATGAGAAAAGTATTACATAACACACTTCTTGAAATGGCGCTGGATTGGAACTATCTTTATTACATCCATGTGTAACAGGCATTCAGTGGAAATGAGCCTTCAATCCTCAAATTCAGTCTTATATTTTCATCTGTAACATAAAAATGTTTATCTGAGACAAGTAATTCCCATGTTCTCCTGCACTTGAATGTTCAGAGAATTGTCGTTTCACATCCTAAAATGCAGTGATGTATAAGGCCCGTTAGCAGACATTTCAAACCCAGGTTAGTGAGTTGTGGTGTTGGAAGGGCCATGAATGGCTCGTTTCCACTGAGCGGTGCGGTTCAGTATACAGTTCGGTACGGTATGCAATTTTGCCCTTTCCAAAGTCAGTAAGTTGTGGATGGTAGGGTAGAGTGGGGAGGGATTACTTGTTATTTAAGGAAAATATATTTTCAGAATGACTTTTTTTTTCAAACCTAGTCTCTGGGTTACCATGTCCTGAACATCGCATTCTTTGTTTTTCCATCATATGTAATCTAATTGGGGTTGAATAAAAATATTTGGACTTTATATTAAAAAATTACATCACATTAGCATCAGCTAGCTAGCTAGTTAGTCAGCCAGTTAGCATCAGCTAACAAGTATACAAGTATATAAGTATATACAACTATATATATATATATATTTTTAATGGTTGATTTAAAAAAAAAAACAAATTTTAAGCTAAAACATGCTTGTACACAGATTTTACTGTAAACATAAAGCAAATTGCTTTGTCAGAGTGGGGGCATTTTACTCCACCCTTAGTACAAATTACATTTTTGTTTAAAATCTAATAACATTACAACTCTGGATATTTTTCATAACATTATCACTGAAAACTAGGATAACGATTCTAGACACATTTAACTTTTGTTTCACAAAAAAGTTACACAGTCCTCAAGGGGGGCGTTTTCCCCCAACTCTACCCTAATTTTAAAACGTACCGTACCACTGTTTTGGCACCCTTCCACCGGGGTACCTAGCACAGTAGTCCAGTACTAAAGAGTGGAGCTAGGCTCAGTACAGAACATTGATTGGTTGACAAAGAATCTTCACTTGTAGACATATTAGTCCAGTTCTGTCAACAATGCACTGGCTCCCTATTAAACATCGCATACATTTTAAAATCTTGCTTATTACTTATAAAGCAATAAATGGTTTAGCTCCCCAGTACTTAAGCGAGCTCTTAACGCATTATACTCCATCACATCTATTGCGGTCTCTAAACTCTGGCCAGTTGAAAATACCTAGAATATCTAAATCAACTGCAGGCGGTCGATCCTTTTCCTATTTAGCACCTAAACTCTGGAACAGTCTTCCTAGCATTGTTCGGGAAGCAGACACACTCTGTCAGTTTAAATCTAGACTAAAAACACATCTCTTTACTATGGCATACACATAGAACATTTTTAACTTTCTTTATTCAAATCAAATGACTGATTGTTAGGCTGCATTAACTAGGTCAGCTGGAACCGGGAACACTTCCCATAACACCTGATGTACTCGTTACATCATAAAAAGAGTGGCATCCACACTAATGTTAGTCTCTCTATTTATCCCGAGGTTTACTGCAGTCGGCCGGATCCAGGCCGTGTCCGGATCGGATGGTGGACCTGCATCTGGACATGACCAGCTCATCCTGGAGTGTCTGCTGAGACCGTGTCCATTAGTGTCTCCTCTGAATTTGCCTCACCAGCACGTCATCCTCAATTAACCCGTCTCCGCAATAACTCCGATCTTTCAAGTATTCATATTCTTGTAATCGACGCGCCATCCTAAATGAACCCGCCTCGTCAAGGCCATACCCAAAATTTTGAATATTCCTATATAATATGATTTATGACCTGCAAGGTTGCCAGAGTAATAATTATACACTGTTAATAATAGGCCAGAGGAGAACTGGCACCCCGACTGAGTCTGGTTTCTCCCAAGGTTTATTTTTCTCCATCATGCCCTGATGGAGTTTTGGTTCCTTGCCACTGTTGGCTTGGCTTGCTCAGTTGGGGACACTCAAATTATGATCCAAGTTACTCAACTAAATATACAAATAGAATTTATTAATTTGGTCATATGTAATTCTATAAACTATCCAAATTAAACTAGCCAAATCAAATTTTGTTGCAATGTTGTCCTGTTTAACACTGTGAAGCTGCTTTGAAACAATCGTCATTGTAAAAGCGCTATATAAATAAAGTTGATTGATTGATTGATTGACTTGCGTGTGCTTTTTCCTTGCAGCCTTGGCTCAAACAAAGCGTGTCTTCTTGTGATAAACAGCCACATGCCGAGAAGCAAGAACAAGATCTGCTGTATGTCGTCCACTGTTGTTTACTGCAGAGGTCTTCAACCCTGCTCCTGGGGACCCACTGCCCTGCTGAGTTCAGCTCCAACCCTAATTAAAGACAGGTGAAGCTAATCAAGATCTTCAGGATCACTTGTTAAAAATACACAGGCAGGTTGGATATAAACTTTGCAGGACAGTGGGTCCCCAGGAGCAGGGTTGAAGACCTTTTGAAGAATCATAAGTGTGCTGCTGGTGGTGGAAACGCAAGCCAGATCCGGGTTTAGATTCCCGAACCGGAAACGAGCTATTAGAAGTGAATTACACAAAAGCCATAAAACAGGAGTAGTTTTGATGGGCTTGCAGTTAAGCCTCTAGCAACTGTCAGTGAAATCCAGAATCTTCACACTCTCATGGAGATTTGTAACTGTTTTACCCTTTGGCAATATGATCTCATTTGTATTTTTTAGTACAATCTGCTTATGCCTCAGTGATCAGAATTGTTGGAATTGAACGAAAACATGAAATCGCCAACTTGTGAAATAGTTACATGTGAAATAGTCAACACTCACATATTCAGTCTACACTATAATAACATTTCTGATCACTTTCTTTTTCTAGAAAATGGATCTCCTAACTTCACATGGTGGAAGTGAATGTAGATAATGTTTTAATATCAAAAACATTCAATCTTTAAAACAAGCAGCCTGTTCACACATAAAACCACAAGATATACTAACATATTCATTTTTCAGTTCCATCAAGGCCTCTTTTCCCTCACACACACAGTCTGGTTTCATAGGCCCCTTCCTCAGAGGATTTGATGGGAGACTTTGGTGAGCCAGATGTAGTTGACTGTCCCTGAATATAACCATACTGATCATTGCCAACCAACGCGCTGCCTTTAGTGACTATGCTTTTATCTTTGCTGACTGGTCTGTCAGGTAAAGGTGGGGCACTCAGAGGTCGGCCACTCTCATCTCTACAGGGTTCTGTACATTGTTCATTTTCAGCATCACCTTTAAGCAGATGGCAATATACTAGAGTGTCATCAATGTATGCATACGTGTGAGGATCCTCCTCCTCCTGTGTTTTGGGGATACCATGGAGGCCTGGAAGGAAAGCATGCTCATTGGGATTGTAGACGGACACTGGGGGAGCCTTATTCCTCTTCTTTTTCCTGTGCAATATTAAGATACTTTGTTAAGAAGAATCAAATGTACAGTACAAAACGTGTTAGGGTTTCAAGCGCAAAGCCCAGATCCTAATCAGAACCAAACCAGAGCAGATTCTCTGGAGACCTTATATCAATTTATATACACAGTGAGGAAAATAAGTATTTGAACACCCTGCTATTTTGCAAGTTCTCCCACTTAGAAATCATGGAGGGGTCTGAAATTGTCATCGTAGGTGCATGTCCACTGTGAGAGACACTCTAAAAAAAAAAATTCCAGAAATCACAATGTATGATTTTATAACTATTTATTTGTATGATACAGCTGCAAATAAGTATTTGAACACCTGAGAAAATCAATGTTAATATTTGGTACAGTAGCCTCTGTTTGCTATTACAGAGGTCAAACGTTTCCTGTAGTTTTTCACCAGGTTTGCACACACTGCAGGAGGGATTTTGGCCCACTCCTCCACACAGATCTTCTCTAGATCAGTCAGGTTTCTGGCTTGTCGCTGAGAAACACGGAGTTTGAGCTCCCTCCAAATATTGTCAATTGGGTTTAGGTCTGGAGACTGGCCAGGCCACGGCAGAACCTTGATATGCTTCTTACAGAGCCACTCCTTGGTTATCCTGGCTGTGTGCTTCGGGTCACTGTCATGTTGGAAGACCCAGCCTCGACCCATCTTCAATGCTCTAACTGAGGGAAGGAGGTTGTTCCCCAAAATCTCTCAAAATACATGGCCCCAGACATCCTCTCCTTAATACAGTGCAGTCGCCCTGTCCCATGTGCAGAAAAACACCCCCAAAGCATGATGCTACCACCCCCATGCTTCAAAGTAGGGATGGTGTTCTTGGGATGGTACTCATCATTCTTCTTCCTCCAAACATGTTTAGTGGAATAATGACCAAAAAGTTATATTTTGGTCTCATCTGACCACATTCTTTTCTCCCATGACTCCTCTGGATCATTCAAATGGTCATTGGCAAACTTAAGACGGGCCTGGACATGTGCTGGTTTAAGCAGGGGAACCCTCCGTGCCATGCATGATTTCAAACCATGACGTCTTAGTGTATTACCAACAGTAACCTTGGAAACGGTGGTCCCAGCTCTTTTCAGGTCATTGACCAGCTCCTCCCGTGTAGTTCTGGGCTGATTTCTCACCTTTCTTAGGATCATTGAGACTCCACGAGGTGAAATCTTGCATTGAGCCTCGGTCCGAAGGAGATTGACAGTCACGTTTAGCTTCTTTCATTTTCGAATGATTGCTCCAACAGTGGACCTTTTTTCACAAAGCTGCTCGGCAATTTCCCCGTAGCCCTTTCCAGCCTTGAGTAGGTGTTCAATTTTGTCTCTAGTGTCTTTGGACAGCTCTTTGGTCTTGGCCATGTTAGTAGTTGGATTCTTACTGATTGTATGGGATGGACAGGTGTCTTTATGCAGCTAAAGACCTCAAACAGGTGCATCTAATTTAGGATAATAAATGGAGTGGAGGTGGACATTTTAAAGGCAGACTAACATGTCTTTGAGGGTCAGAATTCTAGCTGATAGACAGGTGTTCAAATACAGCTGTATCATACAAATAAATAGTAAAAAAAAAATTATTGTGATACCTACTTTTGGGAACTAGTCCAAGGTTTATTGCACAACCTCAACAAAACCAGTCTTGTACAAATCTCAGCAATCCCTAGATTAATAATTATCAAAAATATACTATATTGCCAAAAGTTTTGGGACGCCTGCCATTACATGCACACAAAATTTAATGACATCTTATTCTTAATCTGTATGGAGTTGTCCCACCCTTTGCAGCTCTATCAGCTTCAAATCTCCTGGGAAGGCTTTCCACAAGGTTTAGGAGTGTGTTTATGGGAATTTTTGACCATTCTTCTAGAAGTGCATTTGTGAGGTCAGGCACTGATGTTGGACGAGAAGGCCTGGCTCCCAGTCTCCACTGTACTTCATCCCAAATGTGTTCTATCCGGTTGAGGTGCAGGCCAGTCAAGTTCCTCCACACCAAACTCGCTTTGCATTTGGTGATGTAAAGCTTGGATGAGCTGCTCAGCCATGGAAACCCATTCCATGAAGCTCTCTATGCACTTTTCTTGAGGTAATCTGAAGGCCACATTAAGTTTGGAGGTCTGTAGCTATTTACTGCATAAAGTTTGAGACTTCTGCACACTGTGCATCTCAGAATGCGCTGACCCCACTCTGTGATTTTTTTTGTGGCCCACCA
This sequence comes from Gobiocypris rarus, assembly GCA_023029165.1. Taxonomy (NCBI): domain Eukaryota; kingdom Metazoa; phylum Chordata; class Actinopteri; order Cypriniformes; family Gobionidae; genus Gobiocypris; species Gobiocypris rarus. The sequence continues at coordinate 5,316,235 of CM040926.1, read as the reverse complement.
CTTTGTGGTTGTTGTTTGTAGAAGCGTCTGCATGATTGGAACACCTGAATTCAATTAATTGGAGGGGTGTCCCAGTACTTTAGGCAATATAGTGTGTGTTTAACTATAGTATAGCACAGTAATTTCAAAATGGCTGTAACCCATACAGTTTACGTGAAAGCCTGTAATTACTAAACAAAACCTGGAACAAAATTTGGAAGGGACTATGCTTTTACAAAGATCAGGCAACAGATGGTGCTATAAAATACCTGAAAATTGATGCCATAAATTACCTGAAACATGTAATATCTTTTTAAACATGTCCCTAAAAGTGCTTAAACCCCTGTAGGCCTATATTTAAAATATGTTTTTGGAAAACTCTCACCTGAGAACAATCCAGATCGCCACGGCTGTTATGATCATTAACACAATGCCCACGATACTCAGGATGATTCCCAGAAGCTTGTCTGAAAACACAACAATACATTTCAATTCATCAAGTCTATCTCCTATTGATATATTATATGTAATAAATTCTAGTGTTAATCTAGTGGACAGACGAAAGTAAGGCTCTCTCACTTGTGTTTTTCTGAAGTGTGATCTCCATCATTGCCCTGAAGGCTCCTGTCGGGGATTTGCAGTTTGTCATGTTTAGGTAAAAACTTTCTGGGACCAGAACATCATTAATCTTCTCATCCTTTTTAGTGCTGTACACCATCTTTAGAGACTGAATGGTCTGCACTGCGATGTTTGTGTGCACCTCCTTACACTTGGGCTGGCTGACATTCCTGAACTTCAGATTGCTCTTTAGCTCCGTGTTAATGATCCAGGACACAGTGCTGGAGGGTTTCATCCCAGACGGCCAGGCTGGTGTCGCCAGCACGGTAGGGTTATCCATTTTTGGTGCAACAGTGAATATATAGTGCTCTGTATGAGAAAGGCAGAACAGCAAAACTCAATAACTGTTTAGATTTTTTTTTAATATCAGGTCTTTTTGAGCAGGTACACTAATGTTGAAAGTTTTGGGATTGGTTAGATATTTTAATGTCTTTGAAGAAATGTCTTCATGCTAATTATGGCTGCATTTATTTGATCAAAAATACAGAAAAACAGGAATATTGGGAAATATTACAAAAAAAACTGTTTTCTACTGTAATATATTTATTAGGGATTCAAGCATGTAGCTATTCATTTGAATTTCCATGGATCAGCATTCTCCCCTAAAAGTTATGCTTTGAGGGATGGTAGTACCCACCCAGTCTACAATATCACCAAAACTTGCCCAAATGGTGGCGCTACAGTGATCAAAAGTATGTATGGCTCATAACTCCACTAAACCATTTGTCACAGGCCCAAGCGTCTTATGTCATTGTAATCCTTGGCTTGGACAGATTGGAGTCGATGTCACCCTGGCAAAATCGTTGTTTTTTTGTTTGTTTTTTTTAAGTCTACTTTTGTAAACTAGTCAACTAGAAAAGAACAGAGAAATCATCACTAGAAGATACGTTCAAAGTACGGATCTGCTGTGAAACCCTCATAGTTTTTGAAACTTTATTTCGAAAGTAGCAGGTAAATGTAACAGGCATGTGGTCAAAAAAAACTTTTCTGAGTTGGAATTAATTCAAAGAGTCAATAAGACTTTATTGACTCACAACAAATGTGAATATCAAAGTCCCCCGCAATCAAAAGCCGATCATACTGAAGAACAATGTCTCCCAAGAAGTTTGTGAACTTATTTAAAAAATCCTTATTAGGTTTAGGAGGGCGATAAAGTACAGCAATGGCTAACTGATCCACTTTTAGCTAAAACAAGAGAACTTCGAAACTTTAAAATTCTTTAAAGATTTGCAACAAAAACGGCTTTTAAAATACAGATGCAAGCCCACTCCTCTACCAGACAGTCTAGGGCTGTTCAAGAAAGAGCAATCTGAGGGCATAACTTTAGAGAAGGGGCTTAAATCCCCCATCCTCAACCAAGTCTCAGTCATTAATAAAAAAAAATATGGACCCACTTTATATTAGGTGTCCTTAACTACTATGTACTAACATTTTAATTAATAATTTGATACATTGCACTTATTGTGTACATACATGTTTTTACATTGTACTTAGATTTTAAAAAATACCTGCATGTAATTACATCTGTAATTAATTTCTGTAGTTACATTTGTAATTACACAGTTGACACTTCCCTTACACCTAACCCTTCCCTTAAACTTATCCATCCCACCACACCTGTCCCTAACCCTACCCTTAAACTGACCCATCCCACCACACCTGTCCCTAACCCTACCCTTAAACTGACCCATCCCACCACACCTGTCCCTAACCCTACCCATATCCACCTCAATATCAGCAAAAGTGTTTTGCAACACAATATGAACACAGTAAGTACATTGTACTTATTTTTTTATGTAAGTACATAGTAGTTAAGGCCACCTAATATAAAGTGGGGCCAAAAAAATTTATTTGTTTAAAGTGAAAAAATCTCGCAAAAAAAAAAAATACTTATTTACAAGAGATCTTGCGGTTACCAGAGCCATCCTGACGCGCATTGGATCGCAGTTTGGCTGTGCTGCATGGCACAAGATTACAAAGATTGCTTTAACAGCAATCAGAGATTTAAAAACCTGACCTGGGTCACAGGTAAAATCCATTGATAGGCCACCTCAAGCGAGCGCCGCACAACAAAGCAACCACATCCAGGCTCGACTCCTGCTGGGTTTTCTTCCAGGAAAATACCACTGCAGCCGGCTTTCACAGGCCGTGACAGTCGTCAAAAAAGGAGGTCGGGACTTTTTTTTTTTAAATCAGCATTTGATGAAACCTCAACAGATTTCAGCAGTGTTTAATGGTCATAGAAAATCAAAGTAGAAACATTCTGACAGACAAACAGACCAAAGAGCAGATGGCCAGCCAAGCATATCGGCACCATCTTGCATTCTCTTCATAAAGCTTTTAAAAACAAAATTTCTGTTAAATTGCCTGTATTGGCTGTAAATGGTCTTCCATCTATGATTGAGATGGTTACAGGCTTGCTAAATAAAACAATACCTTTTTACGCAATACCTTTTGCCTAAAAGCCTTAAAATGCTTGAACCCCAATAATTGCTGCTCACAGCTATTTTTTAAAATGTATTTTATTTCTATGATTAAAGCTGAATTTTCAGCATCATTACTCCATTTCCTTCAGAAATCATTCTAATATGCTGATTTGCGGCTCTGAGGCTAAGTTCTCCTTATTACCAATGATGAAAACAGTTAGGCAATTTTTTTGCAAACCATGATACAATTTTTGTCAGGATTCTTTGAAGAATAGAAAGTGCATTCATTTGAAATATAAATCTTGTGTTATATTATAAATGCCTACTGGCACTTTTGTAAAAAAGTATCTTTTGTAATCTTACGGAAACTTTGAACGGTAGTGTATGTCAATTTAAAACTCAAAACTCTTGACAGGCACAGACAGTTTCTGCACCATTTTTGGACTTGCTATAACATTTCCACAAGATAAAATCAGCTTCCATTTACAGTAATGTATAATGAATGTATGATGAAACACTTTACCTGATATGCCTTGTGTAAATGAATAAGTTAAAAAGGGTTTAGTTGCCAAATTCCTGTCACTGAAACTTGTAACAGAGGCTGTTACTGCAATCTTGGATTCACGGATCTGGATTTTCTCAATGGTTCCCTTTGGACAAAACTGCCCAACAATGATACCAGGGTTAAGATGGGACACATTTAGGAGGAGGATGCTATTGGATTTGTCCTCAGGCAGACAGTAACGCAGACCGTCTGGTGGGGACTGTAGCTCCACTGCACTGTTCTGTGGGCCCTGAAGGTGCCATGTGATCGTCTTCAGAACTCCTGGGATACATTGCTGCTCATAATTGAAGGTTATGGGGAATGGAGTGGATACAGAATTTCTCCATTCTTTACATTCTGTTGATAAAGAAACAAAGTGATGATGAATAGAGGAATGTTTCATTATTATGGGCCAAGAACTGAAAGAGTGTAAAGGCCCATTCACACCAACAATATATAGATATACTATAACAATAACTATATTAGCATCCACACCAATGGATGATAACATTCGGTATACTGTATTATAAGCACAAGCTGCAGTTAAGTTGCAGTTAAGACGCACCTGCTGATGTCAAGGACATCCCATAGTAAAATTCCCAGAATGATGTGAAGTTCTTTAAAGGGTTGGGGGATGTTATTTGGTGGACCTTCACAGAACATTCAGGATGTTCTCAGAACACTTAGGGAACCATACTTTTTTGGAAAATTTGATGTTCCCAGATCACCTAGTAACGTTCCCAGAACGTTACGAGACAGTCTTTTAAGGGTTGGGGAACATTATTTGGCGGACCTTCATGAAACACTTAGGACGTTCTGGGAATATTTAGGGGACCATTACTACAGGACTTTCCCTCTACGTCTCTAGGCTACATTCCCATAACGTTTGTAGGACCTTTAGAGGACCAACCTATAAATATTTTTTGGTCCTATTTATGTCCTTCCGACACATTTACTGAATGTTTTCAGAACATGTTTGTGTGAATCTATGTACACCAGCCTGCTTTGCAAATGAGGGTCAGTAAAACACAGGATTCGCACAAAATCAAGTCCTGGGAACCAGGTCTGGTTGGGCCAGTACGGCACAACTAGCAAGACCTGCTTCTCGTCCTCCCTGACTTTGCACAGGGTTTTTGCTCACTGGGGGAAAAGCATATTGGCGCAGGCCCCGAGGCCAGCTATATGCCAGTGCATCCATGCTGAGTGTACCCTCGGTCAATGAATAAAACAACTGACAGTGGGACGTTTCTGGAGAATCAAACAGGTCGACCTACGCATCTCTGAACTGTCTCCAGATCAGCTGAACCGCCTGGGGTGGAGTTGCCACTCTCCCAGGTGAACAGCTTGTGAGAGCTCAGTAAACTTACTAAACTTACCGACAGGCCGGTGTGATACTCACCCGGGAGTGCCGCGTTGCCACGCCCAACTCAGGACTCGGCCATGAAGCCAATGCTGAAGCGGTCTCATATGAAGCAAACCAAATAGTGTTACTGCTGCTGCCATATGCCCCAGGAGCCTCTGAAAATGTTTCAATGGGACCGCCATCCTGCCTTGAAACATGTTCAGGCAGTTCAGCATCGACTGGACCTGTTCCTCTGATAGATGAGCCAGGACCCAGAGATTGAGGAACTGCTCTTTTTTTTGTTGTTGAGAATTTGGGTACCATGGGTTGTGACACCAGCTGCAGAACAGAATTTTGTCTCCGGGTCACCCGTCTCTGGGGTGATGTTTCACTGACCGCTTAAACAGCAGCAGCGATGGGTGGCATCGTCTTCCTGCGGCAGACACAGAAGAGCAGGCTGTGCCAGAGTGTTTTTTTGTCTTCACTGGGGGTGACACATTTGGCAATGAGCAGACTGAAGGGTTGGCCCACGTATGACTCTGATGGTACGTCGGGGGAAGCTCTTGATTGCCTCAGACTCTTACCGACTGCAAAGAACTACTGGGCCCAGTTCTCGTTGCCGAAAAGGCCACCTTGTGAGATGGAAGCATCGAGAACGCGTACTTTGACGACCACTCGCACCTCAGCAAGGAGAGCCAGGGGGTGTTTCTGGACCACCGAGCTGGACATTGTTTGGCTGAGGGCCTGCACCCGGACTTTGATCACGGTTAGTCAACATGTGCAGCTCAAACCCAGCTCAAACCCGGCTCAACCCCGGCAACAACGGGAAATAGGCAAGGGGACAGCTGACCTAGAGCGCAGAGTGAGCGGCACACTGCAAATCAAGGTCTTCAGGTTTACTAGAAACTCCAACAAGCTCAAAAAAACTCTAACTCCCACTTGCATGGAACTTTCTAGTAAACCTGAAGACTTTGATTAGCTGGATCAGGTTTGTTTACATAAGTCTTATGAACAAAAGTCTTACGGGTTTGGAACGACATGAGGTTGAGTAATTAATGACAGAATTTTCATTTTTGTGTGAACTAACCATTGAAACAAAAGTTTGCACACATGTTCTGAAGGTATTCCCTGAGAAGTTTAGGGAATACCTACTGACAATATTTTGGCCCAATGTCATGTACCTGACCTGCTTAAAAAATAGAAGTTATGGTAAATGTAAATTTAACTGGTGAACCTTCTGTTCTAATAGTTGACCTGGAGACCAGAGCATTTTACACACTGAAACAAAGCTCAAAATATTTAGGCTATTGTCTTATTTAAGGCACAGAGGGGTGAATCATATTTGAGTACCTATAGTTTGGTTGACAGTCAACTCCAGTTCATCCTTGTTACAGTCAAAGGTATCAAGGTCAAAATGTTTCCCTGAAGTTATGGTGACTGTGTCCATTATGACTGAATCCAGTTTCAACACACAGACGGACTTGGGATCCTTTTTCATCACACGTATCTGCAGCATTTGCTTCTCAGGCAGATCCCCTTCACACAGCCCTGCAACAGTGACAAGAATAAGAAAAATAGATGTCAAATAAACATTATATGAAATAAGGCATAATGAACAGTCAGCCGGTCATTTTTGCAAAGTAAAACCATCAGAGTGATCAAAAGATTAAATTATTTTATTATTTTTAAAAAAAGAGACGGTAAAGTGTTGAGAAACAATGAACCCATCCAGCCCTGACCGGATTCACCAGAAGAAGAAAGATAAATGGTCTACTATCCACTGACAAAGCTGTGAGCAAAATTAGGATCTGACGAACGAGGTAGGTAAACAATATATTGTGAGATATGCCAATCCCATATCTCACAATATCCAAAAATATTGGTTGTTCACTAGAAATTATTTTATTAGCTCACTGTATTAGCCTGTAGACTATGTTTCAGAGCAAGTTGTGTCCCAGTCATATTTACACGGAGAGGTCAAGAGATGTTCCTCTTGCCCGAAAATGCTACTATTATTGCACTGGACTAAAACTGACTTTGCTCTAACGGGGTATAACAATACATTTTTGTATTATTAATTTTGTACAGTTTTTTCCCCCAGTAGCCATATTACCCTGTAGCCCACAACAAGTTGAGCTTGGTCAGTACCTGGATGGGAGACCTCCTGGGAAAAACCAGGTTGCTGTAGGACTTGAGGTTTTAGTGTTAGAGGTGTTAGTGAGGCCAGCAGGTGGCGCGCACACTTTGGTCCTAACACCCCAGTATAGAGATGGGGACACTATATTGTCAAAAAGTACCGCCCTTCGGATGAGATGTTAAACTGAGGTCCTGACTCTCTGTGGTCATTAAAAATATATCCCAAGATATCCTTCTAACTAAAGAGTAGGGGTTTAATCCCGGCCAGATTTGCCCACTGGCATCTGTACTTCATCATGGCCTCTTAACAATCCCCATATATATACACTGATTGGCTTCATCACGCTGCCTCCTCCTCCTGATGTGTGGTGGGTGTTTTGGTGCAATATGGCACAAACACACACACACACACACCATATTACAGCACAGTAGAGCCACACACACACACACACACGCACACACACACACACACACACACACACACACACACACACACACACACGTCTGGTTCACTATCTTTGTGGGGATTCTCCATAGACGTAATGTTTTTATACTGCATAAACAGTACATTATATCTGGGCTGGTCCCCACAATGTAGATGACCTCAGGTTTTACTATCCTTATGGGGACATGTGGTCCCCACAATGTAATATAAACAAGTATACACACACACACACACACACACAAATACAACCGAGAGTGGAGCAAACAGATTTGTTCAAACAGAATTCCACAAATTCCAAATCAACAACCAGGATCATAAATTAGGTGCCATTCAGTCTGAGTGTGGCAAGCAGGACGAGGCAGAGGGAACAAGGCGAGTTTCTCACAGAGGAGCTTCGGAAGGATAAAAGGAGGAGCGACGACAGTGAAGGAGGAGAGAGGACCAGGCCTGGACTATTTTATGCCCGCCTGGATTCTGGAGGAGCGGCTGCTGTCCATGAGGGAGCAGCCTGCTGCCTTCCGCCATGATGGGGAGGAACAGGGTGCAGTCTCATGGGTACCCCCAGCCTGCGAGGGAAAATTGGGGTATGTGGAAAGCAGGGCAAGGTCTCGTATCTCTCACGGAGGAGCTTTGGAAGCATAAAAGGAGGAGCGATGACAGTGAAAGAGGAGAGAGGACCAGGCCTGGACTATTTAATGTTATGTTATGTTTTGTTTTGTTTATGTGTGTGCGGCAGTCGTCTGTGAGGGGCTGCCAGTTTTACATTTGTTTTGTTGTTTGTTTATTTTATGACACTTGGGATTTCATAAATTCAATCTCTTAAAATTAATTCTTTCCTCAATTTCTTTATTTCTGCAAAGAAAGTGTGTGTGTTTAGGTGTTAGATATTAGTTTTGTGTTGGAATTATCAATATTATTCAAAGTCTTAAGTCTTGTTTGTATTTAAAGAGCAGTGTCTTGTGTTATGTGCTTTTGAATGTTAAACTGCTGATCTTGTTACAGTTTAGATATTAATACAGTTTGTATATTAATATCCACTACAGAGCTGATAGCTACGGCCTGTTCAATTGAATGCCAGATGATTAAGTGATTCTTTCAAAATTCCCTGTAAATTAATTAATAATACCCTTTGAGCTAAATTGACCTGGCCTCTCTCTCTCTCTCTCTCTCTCTCTCTCTCTCTCTATAACTGTAACTTTGACATGATACACAAAAATATTTAAACAATAAATAAAGCAAACATCCATACTGCATGTAGAACATAACCAAAACCAAGTTTATTTAATGTCTGCTCAGTGTTGAAACCGTGTCTGAAATCAGTGTTGATTCAGCACTGAATCAGTGAATGCTGCTCAATAGTTTCCCCACCCTCATCAAACAAGTGAAAAAGCAAGAATGACTAAAAGCAGCTTCAACGGCACCTCATGTGAGCACAGAGGCTCTTCAAAATCCACTGAAAAGAAAGAAAGCGTTCTTCTAATATTCTGCGTCCATGAGTCATGACCTGGAACTGCTCAGGTTTTCCAAAATGACACAGCAGATGGCTCAATCTTAGCCTTGTGTAATCAAGGTAAATCAATAATGATAAAACAATCAATCAATAACAATATAAACGTGTCTTGAAAACGATCACAATGCATAGGCTTAAGTTAAATATGACCTTTTTTTCATTTTACAGTAAAATGATACCTGTGTACGTGAGATTCACCCTACTAGTGATAGAGAACACCACGGTAAAGAGGTGATTACACTATTATTCACCCAAACTACATTATACTAACTATAATTATACTGTAGTCACATACCCCTATGCATTAAGAGCCGGTGGATGGTAACTTTTTGAATTGGACGATCGGGGTAAATTGTATTTATTTTCTCCTCAGGGAAAATATCTCATGTAGCTTCTAAAAGGCAGAATATATTAAACAAAGTAAAGCTATATTCGGACGGGACTAGATTTCTAAACAACATTTGAGTTACAAATCTTATCACTCGAAATCTGTGATTTCATGTAACATCTCCGTGTTTGAGGTGGGAGTGTGTGTTTTCTAGATGTTACAGAAGGTCATCCGCTGTGTTTGCGTGTATCACGCATGATGTATAAGTCTTTTAGTTTATTATTTGTTAATATAATTAACCCTATTTAAGTAAACGTGACAAGTTTTTAACAGCAGCTGTTTCTAATAAACTTGCATAAGTGAGCAGAGACAAGTATATTACGCTTGCCTAACACTGATATTAAAACGGGTAGTCTTCGCAGGTTCTACGATTTGGCTCTATTTATTGATTGTATGTGTTATTTTTTCGTCGGACTCCATCCATATTGAAACTAAATGAAAGCATGCCGAAGATTGGTGCGCAAACGGTAGCCCAGGTACGTCAAAAACATGCAAGGAGAAGAGTTAGGATAATGTGACGTCAGCGATCACAGACATTCGCATTCGGAAGGGATTAGATTTCTCAGAGGACCGTTGAGTTTGCCAAAAATCAGTAGTTGCACTGGAATTGTCCGAGGTTGTGTGAGAAAAACACAGACTTGACAGATTCAGATGGGATTAAAATTGCAAAGTACATCTGTTAAAGTCTCTAATGGGGGGGGGTGGGGCTCAGCGATTGTACACTATAAAGACGATAACGATGTCAGCGACTTCACCATATCAATCCGAGCACGAGTCCAATGATGAAACATTGGAAGAACTAGTTATTCAAACCGAATCTCCATCGCAAGGACGACTTGAGCAGGAGGTTTCTCAGTGATACACTACTCATTTTGAGGTTCATTATGAGATGTTGCAGCTGTAATTCCTCACCATCAGCATTAACAAGAGTACGTCCCAACAAACCCATGTGTGTATTTCTGATTTATTGCGGTGCGAGAACTATATCAATAAGCCCAGCACTAAAGTGAATGACTTTCTCCAACCTTGATCTTTACTCAAAGTAGTAAGAACGACAGACAATCTGCATTGATAGACACAGTTTAAGGTAATAGTGGCTCACAGCTAATAAGCAGAAGTACTTCAATAAGACAAAAATAATGTGAGTTTAATGGAAACTTGCAGAAAATAAAACAAAAAACTACGTATTTTGAACACCCTGTAGAAAATATATACATCAATAATTATTCATACATACAGGTAGTGATTCTAAGGAGCAAGTTGGTCCAAATAAAGTGGGTCCTGTCCCATATTTAATGGATAAGCATTTAGTAAATCCTATTTAGACATCACAGAGATTTAAGAAGCAGTCGTCAGAAGCTTATACTGCTGTTTTATCGCTGTGGTAAAATTAACCACTGACTCTTCACATCCTCCTCTCTTGGAAGTGTTTACACACCCTGAAGAAGGCTGTTTGAGCCGCCACGCATGGGTTGCTTTCCTCTCCCCCATGTCTTTTAATTTTTTCATAATGAAAAAGCCAGTTAAATAAAAGCTTTTTAATAATTTGATGAAGAGTGCCTTGGATTTGCTCCTTTGTTCTACACTGATTTCAATTCCCGATCCCAAAGAGCACCTTCAACATCTCATTCAACTCCCTGAGCACCCCAGACTTTTTTGCCTTTCCTGTTTACAAAGAGAACTTGCTTTTTTTTGCACAGCAGAAAACAGCATCTTCTTGACATACAAACAACAGGAACCAGCAGCTAGCTACAGCGTTTGAAGGCGGGTCAAGTTGTTTGTGAGCGGACAATGTAGAATATAGGCGGGCATAATGCAAATGTCTTATCTAGTGAAGTGTAGCCGTAACTAATCGGGATTCCTGACGACTTGTTTAGGCGGTTCAGAGCTTTTGAGAGACAATTACTTTATTTTTTGTGCACTTTTGGCTTCACAACTTTGCAATAATTTACACTCACAGACAGTGCCTACACTACACAATGCATGAAAGGGGATATTCCAAAAAAATCATAATAGGGACACTTTAACGTCTTACATATTCTGCAAGGGGTGTGTAAACTTATGAGATGTATTTGGAAATATGACTAAGTACATCAAAATAAGCAAATATAATTCTTGAAAAAAAAAAAAGAAAGTTACATTACCCTTTCTTCTCTTGATGGCAGAGATTTGAAAGTGCACCATTAGGTCTTGCATTAGCCGGGACATTTTGCAGTTCTTTATGTAGAGGGTAAAGTTGCCAGTCTCCACCAATGGCTGGATTCCGTTCAGTGGTTTTACCAGAGGTTCCTTGCCCTGCCAAGTATACTTCATTGTAGGGATGTTTTCAGGTTCAAGGCATGTTGGAACAGTGTAGCTCAGAATGTGCACATCTGCGTAGTATGCATGGGGCACGTGGAAATACCACATCGTCTCTGCATTTTCAGGAAACGTGTTTGGGGTAAAGAAATCCTGGGTTGAACTCCTCTCTGGGAGAACAACATGGACATTAGCCAGTGCTGTAAAATAAAGAAAGTTCAAAAATTCACATATGAAAACAGTTTGTGCTTAAACATGTAAGCTTTACCATTGCACTTACAGTTAGTGGGAACTCCCAGTGATACACCGATGAGGTTCGTGTCCAGAGTTTGACCTCCAGACACTTCCAAAGACAGTTTGACAACATTACGCAGATCGATTTGTCTTATGGTTCCATTTTGACAAAACCTCCCAACACTGACTTTCTCCGTTGTGATCATGTAAACGTGCTTGTCTGGGCAGCCGTCTGTCGGCTGAATCTGCCGTAATCCAATTCTACTGAAATTCAAATGGATTGTATTTGTAGCTGTAGGCTTCAGATTCCAGATGAAGGTCCGAGTGAACTTTAGAAAGGCTTTGTGTTCCTTGGGTTCAATGTTTACCACTGTTGAACAAATGTGTCATGTCAGAGAAAGACTCAGTAGATTTATTACGCTGACAACAAGCACACAGTGTTAATTTAACCCTCTGGTGCTCCACATTTAGGGGTCACACTCATACTCCTCCCAGTCAAATGTAGTCAAACAGCTCAAATGCATTTTTTTTTCAGTTAAATCAATGTAATACATTTTGGTCAATAATATTTTTAATATATTGTATTTTGAGGGAATTTTATGGTACTACTAAGTAGAAGTCATTTGATATATCGGCCAATATTTGGCATTTTTTTAATTATTGTATGATAATTTGATTAAAAAAAATTTCAGTTGATAATTGTTCTGTTTGGCCGATGTGTCAGAAGCGGGACTTTTATTTTGACAGCACATCAGACTTTTATTTTGATGTTACTGAAAGCGCCAGTACCTGAGAGGCCGTTTACATTAAACCGTTTTCAACAAAAAATGGAAAAACTTTTGATGCGTTTTGGCCGTTCATTTACACGACAACAGCATTTTGGGGTCCTGAAAGAGCAAAGTTTTGAAAGTGTGTTTCAAAGTGCACGTTTTTGAAAACAATAGCATTATCGTCTGTGTGTAACAAATTATCCGTTTTTTTTTTGTAACGAACACAAATTTCCATGTGTGTAACGTATTCAGTCTACGTATTTTTTTAGAACCTTTTTTATTTAATTTTTTAGAGTGTGTGAGTGCACCAGAGCAGAGGGTATAATTTAAGATAGATTATAATGTTCTGTAGACAACATACTAAAAAAGGAGAGGGACATCCCTAGCAGTCCCAGCTTTTGCTTTAATAGGATGCTTAAAAGATAAACTGAAGTTTTGGTCAGCTAAAAGTATATGCCTGGTAAAACAGACCATTTTTTAATAAGTGAAAGATTGATATCTTAATGACCAGTGAAATGATTGTCTACATGAAAACTGTAAAAGTATTATTTTAATGTGCCAGCTCTCACCAGTATCTCTGATGATCTCCACGGTGAACACATTCTCTGGCTCTGAACAGCTGAAATCCAGACGCGTGTCACTTCTGAGCACCACAGAAGACTGGCACACCTTTCTTATACAAACTTTGCACAGTGTGTTTATGCCAGCTCTGGTATTAAAGGGTCATGAAACCCCTCTTTCAGCTCAAATCCACCTCGTAATCTTTTTGAAAAATGCTACTTAAATGGGCGTGGATGCCCGTGAGAAGAGGGGAGGGGGTGGGTGTGGCAGAGCGAGGCAGGGGGGAGAAAGAGGGGGGCGAGCAACTGTCATCTGTCAGTGCAGTGCAGTGGCCCATGCCAAATCTCAACAAAAATATGGGGTTAAACGTAACGAAATGCAAAATTAAAGTCCAATAAAATACACTGACAACCGTCTGTTTGACCTTTAAAAGTAACCGAATCCCTTGCTACATATATTAGATTAATCGGAATTGTTTAAAATATAGAAATGCACATACACATTTATTATTGTCATTATAAATATATGATTATGTTTGTATATATACACAGTATAAATGCATATTTTAAAAATTAAAAAAAAATGTGCGGGAAAAAAAACAACCGTTCCGTACATATAGCCGAGATCTAACTTACGCGCGTCCCAGAACACCCATAGTAAAGATGGACAGCGACAGTGAAGTTTACAGTGATAGCAGTACACAGGGCTCTGCTGAGGTGGAGGACTTTTCTCCTCCTGAGTTGATGGCCAACCGCCCGCAGCCAGAGGCTAGCCCTGGCAGCATCGCGGAGAAAACCGCAACACACCCGAACCTTTACACCAGGGAAACAAACACTTAAGACCCATGATCATAAACTCCTCTCATCTACTCCGTGAACACGCAGACTGTCACTTCTGTTATTGGAAAGAACCACGTGCTGTCATGAATAATTAAGAGACAGTGTTTTCTCATAGGATAAGAAAACTCAGTCTCATTAATAATAATGAGACACCGATGCGTCACGTAGCACTATAGTGCACTGCTACGTCACAAGCTGTGACGTGGACGCAATGTAGTTTTTAAACCCGGAAGACGAAAATAGGGTGAAAAACATACAAATTTACCAGTTTCACCTTTTAATTAAATCTAACAGATGCTAACATTATGTTCAATGATGTTCAACACACATACCTCTGTTAAAATCTCAAAAAATTTGCTGTAGGGTTTCATGACCCTTTAATGTGGATGCTTGTCCCCCGTTCAACAGCAACGTAGAGCTCTGCACCACCTGAAATGACGTGAAGACAAACTTTTAAGCAAAGATTTTAGAGTATAACAAGAAAAAAAAGATGCTGAAACAAATATTTAACCTTCACCACTTTAACATTTAGTGTTTTTCATATATATAGTGTGTGAGTGTGACAAAATGATTTATAAAAGCACAACAACAACAAAAAATGCAGTTTCTCAATTGATATTAATTTATAAATAACACTCTTTAAATGTAAGGTTCTTCATCGCTATTTATGGTTCCATGAAGAACCTTTAAAGGCCCACTGAAGTGATTTGAAAAGCACAGCGTCATTGATTGTGTTGATGTTATTTCCACTGAAACAGGAAGCCAGGCTGGGACATTTCAAACAGCTCCTCCCATTTTTAAAATGGCCAGTAGTGTTTAGTTTATATCACAGCTCATCCAGAGCTGTTGAGCTCGGTAAAGCTGCAGTTTTCTCCTAATCCTTTGAAATCCTTAATAATATATCATTCTGTGTACAATTAAAACAGCTCCGATACGTTCTCTAGTCTCTGCGCCAATAATATGATCCGCTCTGTGCTATCATGTCTCTGGACTGGAGCTTCAGTGTTTCACATGACACTAACGTGAAAACAGACTTCATTCGCCCCAATGGAAAGCATAATTACACTGTCTGAATCGTTCCCTATCGACGTTATAGTGCACTAGGAGCCATTCACCATGTAGAAAATAGTAAATGTGTGACTGTGAGCAAGTGACCGATTTAAGCCGCAGCTTCAGCATCTATTTATAATCTAGGGGGCTGGGCTTCGGATTCTAGAGAGCATTTGGACATAAGTTTTGTTCACAGTCTGTAAAAAAAACAGACTTACAAACTTTGTTAAAGCTACACTGTGTGATATTTTCCCCAATCTAGCGGTGAAAAGGTATATGACCATCCAGTGAATATTAGTTTCTGTTCCTCTCAATTCTGATTTCGTTTGAACTCCTACGGTTGCCGATTTAGTCCAAGATTAACATGGCTTCCAGTTCGACCTCGTCCAGGAGTGTTCCTTCAAAGCTACACTGTGCTTCCTTGGCGACTCTGATACATATCCTCGAGAATAAGAGTGATCCTCCATCAGCAACAGACTTTCAAAAAGGCTTTCAGGCTTTCATATAGCAGTCTCAAGCAATCCCCCTCTTCACATTCGACACGGTGCCATCGGGTGTTAAAACGCGAAAGGCGAAGCTTGAATTTACGGGTATGTCCCTCTTTGGCTACTGTACTTTCAAGATGGAGGGGCAACAAGGCGAACGGCATTCGAACCCCTCACCCGTATGTATTTTCAAAGGCATATTATACACTTACGAGAATACTTTAATACTTGAAAGAAGCAAATATACATTAATGAGCAGATATATTTTTGAAAGAACTAGGTGTTTTTAGCTAAGAATAAACTAAAAAAGTTACACAGTGTAGCTTTAATGATAAAGGATAACAGGAATTTTTAATTAAATTTTTTTGAGTAGGCTATATATCAGTTATTAACATAGCTTTCTTGTTTGTTTGATTTTAAGAGACTCAAAATATAGGCTGTCAGTTTCAATTGGGTCTTGATTTGGAATATATTTGGAATACTTACCCAATAAAATAAAGATATTTACAATATTACATACATTTCTATCTTTACAATCAAAATAGGTAATACTTTGTTTCCCTTCAAGTGTGATTGTATGCCTTTTAATTTTCAACACTTTTCCAGAATGTAATACAATATGAACAACCATAAAAGAGATGGGTTAACGATTCTTGTTCTGTCTTACAAAAACTAAACTGCAGGCAATGTCATCAAAATGATTAATGATTATATTTTCTAAATGCGAATTCTGTCACTGTTTTAGCAGAGTAGCTTATAGATTGACAGTAAGACTAGCATATTCTTCCTAAAAGCCAATAAACTTCCCTTTTGATTTCATGAGGACTTTAACATTGGAAAAGGTTCTTTAGATGATTGAAATGCTCTTCACAAAACAGAAAATGGTAAATTTTCTGTAAAGCTGCTTGATATACTTGTGAAAAGCACTATACAAATACATTTTAATTTAATTATTATAAGAACTGTTCACTGAAGATCTTGTTTTTTTTTTTTTTTATGTCATTGCTATTTTAAAGATTGTATTGTTTTAGATGTGCACCCAAAACAACACAGTTAAAATGTATTGAACGCTGTAATGTTTTGTATAAAAAGAGATCATTTGAACTTTGTCATTAGTCAATATAAATCCTTACAGTCCAACAAATCCAACAGCATGCTTTCTTAGAAGATTAAGATATGGGAACGATTAATTTCTTCAGTGAAAAAGCATATCTAAAAAAAATTACAAAATAGTACATGACCAAATTACACTGTAAAAACTGGACCCACTTCAATGTGATATTTATTTTTTAAAAAGTGTTCAACATTTAAATGAGATGAACACAAATGAAGATGTAAAAATTTATGGGCATCGAAATGGATATAAGTAGGTTACCTGTGAATGTTAGAGTGAGTTTGGCTGTTACCTGTGAGCTCCGGAAATGACAGGAAAACCCCCAAAAGAAGCGAAAAGCACGTCCAACGCCAGATTCGCATGACTTTTTAAATATCCAATAAACTCCTTACAGTGGGCTAAAAATGTAAGCGTGCGCCATCGACCGCAGACATTAGTTTTCGCTGTTCCTTATAGACAATAAAAAGGCTTCCTGGTTTGCGACAGACTTCCAGGTGCAGGTTAGTCATCCATGTGAATCCCCGTGAATCCGCATTAGAAACGACCTCGTGCTCGGGGCGGGGGGTCAATTGGGCTAATAACTTGGGTTAGTGGATAAAAGCACCAATAGTTGGCTAATTTACATAACCTGCTTGTTTAAAAAAAAGTGCAGTAGCCCTGCCCAAGCTAAAGGCTACTGTTACTTGTATGTGATAGTGTTAGTCCCGCCTATCACCTCATTCATAAACAGGTAAAGTGCTGGTCAGTCCTGGCCACACTGCATTTTCCAGAACAATAGGAATAAAAAAAACAAATAAAAAAACAAACAAACATGTGAGTGCATAAAAATGTTACTTCACAGGGAAATATCTTTACCTACTAGCCAAATGTATTAAAAAGTCTCATTATATTCTCATACTACTCTCACAGTATTTAGATATAATGATGTAAAATTAAAATTACAATCAATGAGATGAAAGCATATATTTTTAGTCTGTTTTTTCTTTTTTTTTCCAGAAAGTTTGTGTGTTGTGTGTGTGTGTGTGTGTGTGTGTGTGTGTGTGTGTGTGTGTGTGTGTTTGTTTTCTTTTGTACTGGGATCATTTAAAACAAATAGTTCATCCAAAATGAAAACTCTGTCATCATTTAACCTTTAACCCCTTAATTTCTGAAGGCATTAGAGTTTTAAAGTTCATAAAAACATAAAAACTCATAACTCAAAACTTTTATCAGGACTTTCTCATGTAGAGAAACTGCTAAAAAAATAGTTTGGGGGAAATTATACATATCTTTCTAATTTGAAATCCAATATCTCACCAAAGTAGGCATTTTTAAAATTGTTGTTTTCTGAGTGATACACAATGAATGACTCATAACTCCAAACCTTAGCAAGAAGAGTCAACTGGTTGGTATCGTTTGATAGAATACTTATTTTACATTTTTAAATAAATGTTTCTTATTACATTTGAACATTCGTATGCTGAGAAACTACTGATAAATTAAAAATAAATAAAAAATAATAAAAGGGTGCTCAAGGGAAATTTCACATTTTTCTAATTTGAAATCCAATATCTCAAGAAGAAAATAAGGTAGGAGGAATATTCTTAGCATAAAGTTATCCAAAGGTACAGTATTTGGAACCAAGGTATCCTTTTACATAGTGGGGGGAAAAAATAAATTCCTAAATTATGGAAAAATAACTACGTTTTCTCTAATGGCACCTATTTGCACTGGATTTGATCAAGACTATAGTTTTGAAAAAATATGATTATTAAGTTTTTATTGTTTAACTGATCAAAATGTTACATTAATTAAAAGGTGTGTAACAGTGTAATGCTTTCTGCACAACAATAATTTAATCTTTGATGACTGAATGTCTTTATTTTTATTTTTTTTAATTTTTTTATTTTTAATTTTTTTCTCTGTTTCTTTTCCTCTTAAATCATATTCATGTCTCAGCTACTTTGTGATGCATTAAATCATTGAGACGTATGGCGCAGCCTGGGCCGGAGACCCAGCCCACCCACACGGCACACTTACCCTGTATATGTGTGTATTAATCTATTTATTATATATATATATATATATATATATATATATATATATATATATATATATATATATATATATATATATATATATATATATATATATATATATACATATATATATATATATATATATATATATATATATATATATATATATATATATATATATATATACATATATACACATATACACACATACATACATATATATACATACATACACACACATATATACATATACACATACATACACATACATATATACACACATATACATATATATATATATATATATATATATATATATATATATATATATATATATATATATATATATATATATATATACATACATACACATACATACATATATACATACATATTTTTTTTTTCCCTTTTTCTTTTCCTTTCCCTTTCCCGTTTTCCCTCCTCCCCCTTTCTCTCTCTCCTCTCTCTCCTTTAAGTGAGGCATGTAAGTCAGAACCAACCAGGGCAAGTGGCAGTGGAAGCGATAACTCAGGGAGACGGCGGGGAGACACAAGGCCCACACTTCATTCACCCACCCGAACTGCATCCCACCAGATTCAGACCTGGGTGTCACAACACATGCACACACCTATTCTTAAACCCTTTTTCAGTGTTTTCTCATCGATGTCGTCCTCCACCCCTTCCCAAAACTCAATGGTTAATATTCAAATTAAGTTTAAATAGTAGTGTTGGTGGAGATTTATTGTTGTGATTGGTCTCAGACAAAGAAGGTCAACAGATTTATGACTGCTGGAGAGTAATGAGAGATGACCAGAGGGGGTGTAATTCTACTGTATTATGGGATAAACTGGATACATTTTCCATTGAGATATAATCAATTAGTAGGTTTTTCCAGGATGCAATATGTATGGATTTTCTTGATTTCCAGTTCATGAGGATAGTTTTCTTGGCGATAGCTAGCGCCACCAGGAGTAACTGACTGTTTATATTGTCTAAATTTATAATGGATATACCACCTAGTAGACAAACTGATGGAGAATTTGGGATGTGACATCCCATAGTGACAGATGATTCAATGATCTTTTCCCAAAAATGTATAACTGGGGTACAATACCAAAGGGCATGAACATATGTATCGGTTTCATTTTGGGTGCATTGTGAACATGTTTCTGAAGTGAATCCCATTTTAAACAATTTCTGTCCGGTTAAGTGAAATCTTTGAATTACTTTATACTGTACAAGTTGTAAGTTGGCATTTTTTGTCATAAAGTAGATATTTTTGCAGATTTGTGTCCAGAAATCGGCATCAGGAGCAATAGATAGGTCTGATTCCCACCTAGCATGTGGTAAACTTAATGTATTGTCTGATTTTGATATTGTTCTATATATTTTGGAGAGTAGCTTTTTTGAGGACGATATATTAATTAACTCTGAGATTAAAGGTGAAAGTTCTAGATTTACGGTTCGAATATTCATTTTTGATTGGATAGATGATTTGATTTGTAGATATTACAAAAGCTATTACTCCCAATGCCGTATTCCTGGACCAAATATGAAAATGAGGCCAGATTATTTCTATGAAAGATGTGTTGGAGTTGTGTTATACCCTTTTCTGCCCATGTGTGTAAATTAAGTGGCTTTTTATTAACTGTATATTCTGGATTATTCCAAATGGAGGTGTATTTAGATGGTGCAAGAGTAGTGTTTGTGATTTGGTGAAATTTCCACCAGGCTGTCAGAGCTGTTGCTATAGTTGGTGCCTTAAAACAGGAGTGTTTTTTAATTGTCTGACTATAGAATGGTAAATCTGAAATTACAATATCCTTACAAATTGTTTGCTCAATATCTAGCCATATGTTTTCTGATGAGTTCGGGTGAATCCATTTGTATATCTGTTGAAGCTGATTAGCCAAAGAGTAGTGGTAGAAATGTGGTGCTTCCAATCCTCCTTGTGTTTTTGGTTTCTGTAGAGTAGATAGTTTAATTCTTGGGTTCTTGTTTTTCCAGTAAAATTTGATAATAATTGAGTCTAAAGATTTAAACCAGGAGAGGGTGGGTTGTGTTGGGATCATTGAGAATAAATAATTTAGTTTAGGGAGTGTAGTCATTTTGATTACTGATATTCTGCCCATAATGGATAATGGTAAATTCATCCAGCGTTGAAGATTATCATTTATTGTTTTGAGTAATGGAGTGAAATTAAGACTAACCAGCTCTGACAGCCTGGGGGAAATATTAATGCCTAAATAAGTGATGTGATTGGTGCATAAAGGGATAGGTGATGTCTGGGATGACACATCCACGCTATTATGATTTAATGAAACAACAGAAGATTTACTCCAGTTGACTGAATATTCAGAAATTTGAGAAAATGAATCAATAACTTTAATTGTTTCTTGTAATGATGATGAGGGATCTTGTAAATATAGTAATATGTCATCTGCATAAAGACTGATTTTGTTGTGTATGTTTAATGTTTGAACTCCTTTAATGTAGCTGTTTTGGCGGATGGCTGCTGCTAACGGTTCGATAAAAATGGTGAATAATGAAGGAGAGAGTGGGCATCCCTGTCTAGTCCCGCGGCGCAGTGTGAAGCTACGTGATGTTATTCCATTAGTGATGACAGTGGCTGAAGGTGATGTATATAGAATTTTAATCCAATTAATGAATGACTCCCCAAAACCAAACCTCTCTAATGTGGAAAACAGGAATTTCCAGTTGACCCTGTCAAAGGCTTTTTCTGCATCAAGAGTGACTATGATGGCTTTTGCTTTTTGAATTGAAGAGTAGTACATTAAGTTGAATAGTCTGTATTGGTGGATGCTAGTCTACCTTTAACGAAACCGGTTTGATCTGGGTGAATTATAGACGGTGTGACCTTTTCTATTCTATGGGATAATACTTTAGCGATGATTTTAATGTCAGCATTGATCAGAGAAATGGGACGGTAGCTTGAAGGTAAATTTGGTTCTTTATTAGGTTTGAGAAGAAGTGAAATTGTGGCAGTATTCATATTAGCTGGGAGTTTTAATTTTTGTTGTGACTCATTTAACGTTCTGATGAAGAGTGGTGATAAAGTGGACCAAAAGTGTTTGTAAAACTCAGCGGGGAATCCATCAGGGCCTGGTGCTTTATTATTAGGCATGTGTTGAAGTGCTGTAAGAAGTTCAGGTTGTGTGATAGGTGATTCTAGGCTGTTTCTTTGGTGTTCATTCAGTTGTGGCAGATTGATGCTGTTGAGAAATGAGTTGATGTCATTTTGATTTGGCTCTTTTTCTGTTGAGTATAATTTGCTATAAAAATTGTGAAAAATTTGGTTAATTTCTTCCGGTGGGTTTGTAGATTTTCTTGCTGGGTCTGTAATGACTGAAATTGTTGCTTTTTCCTTGTTTCGTTTGATTTGATTTGCCAGGTATTTACCAGATTTATTATTATGATGAAATTCTTCTTGTCTGAGCCTATGAATCAGGAATTGAGTCTGTTTATTGATTATTGCATTTAATTTAAGTTTATATTCTCTTAATTTATTTTGTGTTTCTTCTGTTGGGTTATTTATATCGATGTCTTGAAGTTGTTTTATTTTCTGTTCTAATTCTGTTTCTTGTTCTTTTTCCTTCTTTTTTTTTGTAAACAGAGTATGAGATTATTTTTCCTAGTAGTACTGCTTTTCCTGTTTCCCACAGAAGAGAGGGAGATAATCCAGGGGTGTCATTCATTTCTAGAAAGAATGCCCACTCTCTTTTAAAATACTTTTCAAACTCGTGGTCTTTCAAAAGAGATATGTTAAAACGCCATCTGGTAGCAGGTTTATGAGGTTCACTTCTATTCCATTTTAATGTTGCTGGGGCATGGTCACTAATGACAATTGGATGGATCTTTGATTCAGAAATGTTTGATATGATAGAATTACTGGTGAGAAAGAAATCAATGCGGGAATATGAGTGGTGTACTGGTGAGTAAAATGAGTATTCTTTCGTGTTTGGGTGTTGTAACTGCCAGCCATCGCCAAGACCAAAATCCCTCATGAACTGTTTTATGGTTTCTGCAGATTGCCAAATGCGTTTATTGCTTAAACTAGATCTATCCATTGCTGGGTTGAGAACTGTATTAAAATCACCTATTATTAAAAAACAAAAAAAAAACAAAAAACATACTAGGTAAGTGGGCCGTGTGTGTGGGCCGGGTCCCTGACCTGAGCTGCACTACACGTCTCACTTTTTTTAATGCATCTTTTAATGCATCTCAAACTAGCTGAGACACATACACATCTGCACATTAAAAACATAATTAGTTAGATAGTAAATAAATAGATATATAAGTGTGGCATGTTGATAGTGGCCGGGGGCATTTGTTGTCTATTATTATTATTATTATTATTATTATTATTGTTATTATTATTACTAGTCTTTATTTATTTCTATTTATTTATTCAACTTTTTTTTTTTTTTCCTACTCATGTCTGTGGATACCATGATACTATTACCATACTATTACTATACTCTGTTGATACTATGATACTATTACCATACTATTACTATACTCTGTTGATACTATGATACTATTACTATACTATTACTATACTCTGTTGATACTATGATACTATTACCATACTATTACTATACTCTGTTGATACTATGATACTATTACTATACTATTACTATACTCTGTTGATACTATGATACTATTACCATACTATTACTATACTCTGTTGATACTATGATACTATTACCATACTATTACTATACTCTGTTGATACTATGATACTATTACTATACTATTACTATACTCTGTTGATACTATGATACTATTACCATACTATTACTATACTCTGTTGATACTATGATACTATTACTATACTATTACTATACTCTGTTGATACTATGATACTATTACTATACTATTACTATACTCTGTTGATACTATGATACTATTACTATACTATTACTATAGTCTGTTGATACTATGATACTATTACCATACTATTACTATACTCTGTTGATACTATGATACTATTACTATACTATTACTATACTCTGTTGATACTATGATACTATTACTATACTATTACTATACTCTGTTGATACTATGATACTATTACTATACTCTGTTGATACTATGATACTATTACTATACTATTACTATACTCTGTTGATACTATGATACTATTACTATACTATTACTATACTCTGTTGATACTATGATACTATTTTTATCGTATGCTTCCTTTCCCAACCCTAGACACAATGACAACACGACACATGACATGCATACATCGCATGCACACGCACATAATGAAAATACAGGAGTTAATCAGAATGGATTGTAATGTTGGCCATCAGTATGTTTGTTTGTCCAAGTGTTCTACATTTTGACACATGTAATTTTTTTTTTTTCTCTCTGTCTTATTTGTTATATGTTTGGATCATGGGGTTATGCATTTGGTACATGTAAACATTGTAACTTTCTTTATTTGCATAATAAATAAAAAAAAATAAAAAATATAAAAAAAATTTATGTCTTTATTTAATCTTTGCTGACAATTCACCTTTATTCACAAGATGGCAGTAGCCGTGTTTCCATTACATATTTGCGCAAAACTTTTGCAATATTTTCTAAATGTCGATAAAAAAACTATTGTGAAATGATAGCGTTTCCATTATCCAATGTTATGTGACTAAAACTTACAATTAAAATTAAAAGAGCGAAATGTTTGAATTTGCATGGTGGAAACTCAAGGTTTTTTATTTATTTTATTTTTTACCATTTCATTATTTTGGCTTGAAATTTTGTATGTTGAAAACATAAACTGAATTTAGAAATGCTTTTTAAATGAAAAACTTTGCATTTAATAAACAAAATTCTTTAAATAACAAAATATGTTTGGACTTTATACAAGTGCAACGCATGCAAAATAACCCGTTCCTTTAATCCACGGCCCTTGTTCCCTTTCGATAGTACTCTTGTATTGCGTTTGCTAAACGCAATGGGAAATTCCTTTCCTCGAGATATTGAAGCAAAATTTTTATCCTAAAAATACCATATAACACGCAGTGCAGCTGCACAGCTCTCAGCAGGAAGCTGCTGCGTGCTGATTAACTGTGCCGCTGCAACTGCAGCAACCTATGGCGAGACCGCTGGGCGGACGGACCAATCAGGTCCTTCTAAATTCCCGCAACAAGGGGCAACAGAATTTGCATAGCCAAGGGTACATAACACCCTGTCTCGCCAGGTTAGTCTTCTTCAGCGACTCACCTCGCTGAGCTCTGGATCGAAGCCTGCCGTCGACACGCACCCAGCGGAACTCTGCAGCCTGAGGACGTCGGACTCTCCGCCTTCAGCCTGCCTTCCAGCTGCGCCATTCGGCACATATCCTTTACATTACCATTCCTTTCAATATGTCTCGTTCATGCGCCTTGTGCAGAGGCTTTATCTTGGACGAGGATCGACACATCATCTGCGCATCATGTCTCGGACGAGACCACGCGCAGGCTGCACTCAACCAGGGCGGCTGCCGGTGTGACGAACTGGCGCTGCAGACCCTTCGGCTCGGCTCGCCAGTTTCGACCTGAATCCCGTCCCTTGCTCTCAGCCTCTCGAGCCACGGAAAAAGAAACATTCCGACCAGAGGCCCCGGAGCACTCTGGCGAGCACACGCCGGTCATTTCCCTTCGTGCCTCGCCATCGCCTGTCATGTTCGTCGAGGAACAGCACAGCTCCCCTCGTTAGGCGGCTGCTACTGTTTCCTTCGGCGGACCGGAGGAGGAGGAGGATGACAGTCTTTCTCTTGCTGCATCCGAAAGCGGGTGGTCGGATACCGTCTCGGAGCACGCCACTTCGACGCGAACTGCTAGCGGCGGCAAAACCTCAGTGGACGCTGAGCTTATACGCCTGCTCATGAAGGCCGTGGACGACCTCGGCATTGACTGGTCTCAACCCGAGGAGCCCACGAGAAGTAGACTGGACGAGTGGTTTTTCGAGAACCGTCGCCAACCGACCGCTCAAACCGACCACTCCCTTCTTCCCAGAAGTCCACGAGGAACTAGCTAAATCGTGGAAGGCGCCATTTTCTTCTCGCACCAAATCCTCTTTTTCCCCAGCGTTCTCGGTGGTCGATGGCGCTCAGAAAAAAGGATACCAAGCCCTTCCTCCCCTCGAGGAAGCTATCGCTGCACACCTTTGCCCGCCCTCCGCCAGAGGATGGCAGTCAAAAGCTGTGCACCCTTCCAAGGCCTGCCGCACTACTTCCAGCCTCGCCGGTCAAGCATACGCCTCCGCCGGCCAGGCGGCCCCAGCGCTACACTCTATGGCGGTGCTTTAGGTCTTCCAGGCCAAACTCCTTCGTTCCCTGGATGAGTCTGTCCCTGATAACGAGTGTTGATCTGAAAATTCAGCTTTGTCCCCATTATGATTGAATCACAGGACCGGATACCAGTTGCCTTGTCAAAAAACTCTTTATTGCCATATGTATCAGGCATAGGAGAGAAACTTGCTGTCTTCGTGCCAGCTGTATATGTTTCTCCATTCCTCTGTTTCTCTACTCTCTCCCTTCTCCATCCTCCCTTCTCTGTCTCCCGTCGTCCCGTCTCTCATCTCATCGTCCCGTCTCTCATCCCATCGTCCCGTCTCTCATCTGAGGCAGTACACTCAATTTGGATGTTATATACTATTAACAGAGGATCTCACTAGGAAGAAACTTCCTTAGAAGGAAGAGAAACTTGTGTCCTATGTTTAAAATAGAGCTTATACTTGATGCTTACATCAGTTGAGATATATCACAAAACAAATACATCCGCGGAAAATATAAGCCTGTATGCATCAGTGATATACATGTATGCACATTCCTGCATGGACACGCATTCTTTGTATGACCAAAATTATCTGCCAGTGTCCTTCTCCCTGCCATTTGACAGTAATATGTCATGCAAACTTCAGCTCATGCATGTCTCTCCTTGGAACACATGTACAGACACAGCCTGACTTACGTTGTACATTGAAAAATAATAAAACATAATAATACTAAATAAAAATAACATTAAACAATAAAATTGTAATCTTCAACGAGGCTCTGAAGGATCTGCGCGGCGCCACTGACTTGGTCCTGGCCGCCATTAAGGCCAACGCTCAGGCGATTGGCAGATGTATGGCCAACTTGACGGTGTTGGAGTGCCATTTATGGCTTAACCTAACTGATATGAAAGACTCGGACAAGACCGACAAGACTGACGTCACAGCGCGCGATCTCTGTTCAGAACTGAGTGGTTTCCCTCAGGTCCGGTGCACTCACTCCTCTCAAACACTTTCAGAGGATGTCAGGTCTCATGGCCTCGGCAGCACCAGTTTTCAGACTAGGTCTGTTACACATGCGCCTCTTAAAGCACTGGCTGAATCGCCGCGTTCCAGCTCACGCATGGCTCTCGGGCCGATTACAAATGAAGGTGGATCACAGCTGTGTGTTGGCTCTGGCTCCTTGGAAAAATCCCGTCTGGTATCAGACGGGCGTGAGCTTGGGCCCTGTTACGAAGTGGAAAGTTATCTCGACAGATGCATCCAACCTAGGTTGGGGAGCCCTTCATGAGGGCAGGCCAGTCTCCGGTCTCTGGTCAGACTCGGAGAAGAGCCATCACATACAGCGGAACGTGCTATGTATATTCTCAGCGCTCTGACAGGACAGAGCAAATTAGCATCCTTTTCATTTAACGATGATGAAAGTGCTGAAAGTGAAATGACCTGTGTTCTGAACGGAGTTGAAAGCACTTTAGGTACGTATCCATGCCTTGGTTTGAGGACGACTTTAGAATCGTTTGGCCCAAATTCCAAACAAGAGGCGCTCACAGAGAGCGCGTGCAGATCACCCACCCGCTTAACTGATGCGATCGCAAGCAGAAAAGAAGTCTTTAGTGACAGGAGCTTTAAGCTCACCGAATGCAGAGGCTCGAATGTAGAGCCTTTCATGGCATCCAGGACTGTAGACAAGTCCCATATAGGAACTGAAGGGGGGCGAGGTGGGTGAAGCCTTCTAGCCCCTTTAAGGAAGCGCACGATAAGATCGTTCTTTCCCAGTGACAGTCCGTTCACTTGAATGTGGTGCGCTGCTATAGCGGCCATATAAACTTTGAGCGTGGAGGGGGAACCACCCGCGTCCAACAGCTCTTGTAAAAAAGTGAGCACTTCTGACACTTCACAATTATGTGGGGTCAGGCTTCGTGCTTTACACCAGTCCGAAAAGACTGACCATTTGCCTGAATAGAGCCGCCACAAAAATAAAAGTAGACAGTTTATAGTTTTTAATTATGTCTTGCACTTTATTTGTATGGCTAAAAATGACGGAGCATTGTGAGTTGTTTCCGCTTTCATTAAGGATAAAATCCACCAGAACGCGTCGCGCCTGCGCTTTCATCAGACAGAGGGTTACAGAAAACGTAGCCTATATTGTTTTGTAGGTAGGTTATATTTAACTTTTGCCTATAATATTATTATTTTTTAAATTTCATATGTTGATTATGAAATGTGAGCACAACCTTCTACGCAAACCTTGGCAATAGAATCGCCATTGGCCAGTAATTTGTTTTGTTTTGTTTAGTCGCCAGACTGATATAGGCTACTTTATATTATATATTTTAAACTAATATATTATCTAGTATTGAAACATGGAAGTGTGACAAAGGCACATAGTATAGGCTATATAAATTAAATTATGAGAAAAACAAGAAAAATATGCCATTTTCTATTGGACCCACTTTATATTAAGTGGCCTTAACTACTATGTACTAACATTTTAATTAATAATTTGATACATTGCACTTATTGTGTACATAAATGTTTTTACATTGTACTTACATTTTTAAAAATACCTTAATGTAATTACATCTGTAATTAATTTCTGTAGTTACATTTGTAATTACACAGTTGACACTTCCCTTGTACCTAACCCTACCCTTAAACTGACCCATCCCACCACACCTGTCCCTAACCCTACCCTTAAACTGACCCATCCCACCACACCTGTCCCTAACCCTACCCTTAAACTGACCCATCCCACCACACCTGTCCCTAACCCTACCCTTAAACTGACCCATCCCACCACACCTGTCCCTAACCCTACCCTTAAACTGAACCATCCCACCACACCTGTCCCTAACCCTACCCTTAAACTAACCCATCCCACCACACCTGTCCCTAACCCTACCCTTAAACTGACCCACACCACCACACCTGTCCCTAACCCTACCCTTAAACTTACCCATCCCACCACACCTGTCCCTAACTTTACCCTTAAACTGACCCATCCCACCACACCTGTCCCTAACCCTACCCTTAAACTAACCCATCCCACCACACCTGTCCCTAACCCTACCCTTAAACTAACCCATCCCACCACACCTGTCCCTAACCCTACCCTTAAACTGACCCATCCCACCACACCTGTCCCTAACCCTACCCTTAAACTGACCCATCCCACCACACCTGTCCCTAACCCTACCCTTAAACTGACCCATCCCACCACACCTGTCCCTAACCCTACCCGTATCCCACCTCAATATCAGCAAAGGTGTTTTGCAATACAATATGAACACAGTAAGTACATATGTACATAAGTACTTAATTTTTGATATAAGTACATAGTAGTTAAGGCCACCTAATATAAAGTGGGGCCGATCTATTCGTTGTTACAAAAAATAATATTTAAGCTAGACCATATGTGGCACCAATGGGTCACTGTACGCCAGGTGACCTGTAAATGCGAAACAAAACAGTTTCCATTGCAGTTTTGCGAAAGTGTCCTTTTTCGAATTGCCTGAAAACCCACCTCATGCGAGCGTAAAAACTTTTGCGATATATGGGAGTTTTTGCGAAATTGACACGTTTCCATTAAGCGTATTTTGCAATTTCAATTTGCGCATTTTTAAGAGAATAATGGAAACGCGGCTAGTGTCTAATACACAATGATGAAGTGACGTTTCACTCATAGTTCCGCAGGCAGAAGACAAAAGAATTGTAGGCACTCTGAATGGTCGTTTTCCTCGATCTCTGCTACAGATTGCTCTTTTTTTTACGTTAATTGACCCTTATACAGTTTTATTTTGTCTTATTTTAATAACTCGTAAATTTTGTAAATCAGTGTACAGTGTAAATTCTGAAAAAGTCCCATGGAAAAAAGGTAGACTTGTAGATCAAGATGTTAAAAGTTTGGCAGTATCCGATGGTGTGACGCCTAGCTCCAAGCTCGTGTTGTCACCTGAAGGTAGCAATTTACTGATTGACATTTCTGTCATGATTATGCCAGCCATGTACCTCCACCACTTCCCTCTGCTGGTGAAGATTTTCCACACTTGCCTGTGACCCCAAGCAAGCCTCCATCTAGCAAACATAAGAAAACAGACAAATCTGGTGAAGATATTATATCTCTCTCTGAACTGATTAACACCAGGGTGGATGGTATGGAGAAACTGATATACAGCAACGCTATGAAAATAGAAGGACTAAAAAAGACGATTTTATTTGTTCGGAAGTAAAGGACGTAAAAATGACGATGACTACTGCAGAAAAATGCATTGAGGAAGAGAAATGTCGTCACAACTTGCTTGAGAAGCACATACGAGAGCTGGAAGGGGACCACAGGAGATGGAACCTGAAGTTATACGGAGTCCCAGAGGTTACCTGAAGTTATTCAAGTTTGTCAGGAGGTGCTTCCCGAGGAAAAGATCAAGTTTCCAGATGTGATCAATACTGTTCATACTATACATCGCTTAGGTTCAAGGATGCACACCAACAAGCCCAGGCTTGTAATTCTTCACTTCTCCAGCAGAGTGCATTGTGACGCTGTTTGGAAGGCTGCTAGAAACAACTCATACCTGTTTGAGAAAAAAGCTATGGCCTGCAGTTAAAAGTGTGAGAGATGCAGGAAAAAAGGCTTACTTCGTCACAGCCGGAGCATTTGTTGAAGGCAAAGAAATATTTTTTCCTCCTTAATAGCTATCTTTAAAGTTTGTCGGCTGACTATTCCAGGATCTCTTTTTGCAGGTCTTGTACTTTGGTTCTTGTTCCTAATAATTCTTTTACCAGTTCAAATATTTTGCCTGGAACTTGTCAAGATGCTATATGATAAGTTGGTTTACTTAATACCTCTTTTCTCTTGTTTTAAGTGCATAGATTGGGAGTTCCCTCTTCCACCCCAAACCTTTGACTCAAGGTTATATTTGCTTCTACAGTTCTTTTCACATTATTTGATTTGACGTTGTTTTCTTTATTTTCATTAAATGTCAGGGGTATACAACATACTGCACTGTAAAACATTTTATGTGCTATTAATACTATGTTAACAATATTACACATAATATTTTTGAGTAGTTTTTAAGGCTTGGATCTTTAATGCAATCTACCTGAATAAATCATGTAAAATCACCTTAATGATTTAGTCTTTGAAACAATTAATTTAATATTTTTTAGTGGAATGTGCTTATTTAAGTAGATTTTTAAAAAAGGGTATAAATTAGAGTGAATGGAAATGACCTGTTTATAGTTGTAGTTATGTTGTACAATTAAAAGTCTACACTATTAAAAATGAACCATGAGTTTTGTAATTTTCACAAAATAAATTAAGGTTATAATTAAAAATAGTGTATATTTTCTTTAAAATATGTTCAGTGTATATAGAAAGTATTGAGAACATTTCACTAATAAAAACTTTTTTTAAGGAAATGTAAACATTTTTAAAGCTTGAATTGAGGACCTGATTAAGCTGATAAAATTAAGGGGGGAAAAGGCTACCTATTTATTTATAGAGAATTAGCTAAATTGTGCAGTTTTATTTAGAGACACCATTGTTAGTTCCCAGCATGCTTTGCATATGACTTGAAATGGATAGTTAATATTGAAATTATTTTATGTATTTTTGAGTCAAGGGACACATCTGTTAATGTTTAATTATCAGTTGTATTTGACTTTTAAACGAGTTTCTGTTATGTTGAAGTTTTGTTCGTTAGAATTGTGCAGAAGAGTAGAGCTAATGGTTATCATGTTTAATAAAATGATGCATGTTGCATTGTTCAATGACCAATAACTTTACTAATGCCAGAGCAGTAACAAGTTTGTTTCTACTTGTGCTGTGCTAGCAGCATACACTGTAAAAATTATTATATTATTATTATTTTTTAGGCTTTTCTTATTTGGATAAGTTATCTGAAGTAATTAACTTTAGTAATTTAAACTTCCCTTTAGTTTTCTGAACTTAATTATTCTAGTCATAAAAACTTAACTTTAGTTGTTTGCAAAGCTGCTTTAATTGCATTACTGTATTAATTTATAAATTATGTTTGATTTAAACAAATTAAAATCACAGCAACACATATCATACACAATAACATTTATTGCAAAAACAAACACCTAAAACAACCACACGAAAAAAATGCCTGCCACAATAGCTATGTATGCATCCAAAGTTTCTATTCAGTCAGTCATAGAGAAGAAAATGTTCACTTGCTGATGAACTGGTTCTAAATATCATTAGGAAAAGTAAACAAAGCCACTGTATTTAATATCCCAAAATGCACATGTATGTCTTGTGCTTGCCTCAGTTTTCAAATAAAGCAATTTGTTAAAAAAAAATTAAATGAAGCAAGCTCATTTAATGTATCAATGAACATAAACAGCACATATGCACCAGTGTTACCTTACTGCATTGTTTTCAGTCCATCAATCTTAGCTGTGCAGCTCTCCCCAACAACCTTGAAAAATAAAATAAATTAAAATGTTGGATAACCTCATAGCTCTTTGGGACAGTTATGGTTCAAAGTACAGTGTGAAAGGACCTTTACTATCCAATACCTTGCAAAAAACTACTAGAGAGTTGTGTTCTTCACTTTCACTAATACTAATCCAAATAGTTAGTAAATCCGATAATGCTTTAGATTGCAGCCCCGGAAGTACTACATACTTTAAGTTACGGGGTAAGTATGAATCTGCAGATTGTAAATTAAAGTGGTGTTTGTTCCCCTCGTTCCATGTAGTTACAGGTTAAATAATATTAATATTAATAATATTTAATTTACAGCCCGCAGATTCATACTTACCCTGTAACTACATGAAACAAGAGGGGAACAAGAACCACTTTATTTTACAGCCCGCAGATTCATACTTACCCTGTAACTACATGAAACAAGAGGGGAACAAGAACCAGTTTAATTGCCCGCAGATTCATACTTACCCTGTAACTACATGAAACAAGAGGGGAACAAGAACAGACTTTAATTTACAGCCTGCAGATTCATACTTACCCTGTAACTACATGAAACAAGAGGAACAAGAACAGACTTTAATTTACGGCCCGCAGATTCATACTTACCCTGTAACTACATGTAACAAGAGGGGAACAAGAACAGACTTTAATTACGGCCCGCAGATTCATACTTACCCTGTAACTACATGAAACAAGAGGGGAACAAGAACCACTTTATTTTACAGCCCGCAGATTCATACTTACCCTGTAACTACATGAAACAAGAGGAACAAGAACCACTTTAATTTACAGCCCGCAGATTCATACTTACCCTATAACTACATGAAACCAGAGGAGAACAAGAACCACTTTAATTTACGGCCCGCAGATTCATACTTACCCTGTAACTACATGAAACAAGAGCCACTTTAATTTACAGCCCGCAGATTCATACTTACCCTGTAACTACATGAAACAAGAGGGGAACAAGAGCCACTTTAATTTACAGCCCGCAGATTCATACTTACCCTGTAACTACATGAAACAAGAGAGGAACAAAAACCACTTTAATTCACAGCCCGCAGATTCACACTTACCCTGTAATTACATCAAACAAGAGGGGAACAAGAACCACTTTATTTTACAGCCCGCAGATTCATACTTACCCTGTAACTACATGTAACAAGAGGGGAACAAGAACAGACTTTAATTACGGCCCGCAGATTCGTACTTACCCTGTAACTACATGAAACAAGAGGGGAACAAGAACCACTTTAATTTACAGCCCGCAGATTCATACTTACCCTGTAACTACATGAAACAAGAGGGGAACAAGAACAGACTTTAATTTACAGCCTGCAGATTCATACTTACCCTGTAACTACATGAAACAAGAGGGGAACAAGAACCACTTTAATTTACAGCCCGCAGATTCATACTTACCCTGTAACTACATGAAACAAGAGGGGAACAAGAACCAGTTTAATTTACGGCCCGCAGATTCATACTTACCCTGTAACTACATGAAACAAGAGGGGAACAAGAACAGACTTTAATTTACAGCCTGCAGATTCATACTTACCCTGTAACTACATGAAACAAGAGGGGAACAAGAACAGACTTTAATTTACGGCCCGCAGATTCATACTTACCCTGTAACTACATGAAACAAGAGGGGAACAAGAACCACTTTAATTTACAGCCTGCAGATTCATACTTACCCTGTAACTACATGAAACAAGAGGGGAACAAGAACCACTTTAATTTACAGCCCGCAGATTCATACTTACCCTATAACTACATGAAACCAGAGGAGAACAAGAACCACTTTAATTTACGGCCCGCAGATTCATACTTACCCTGTAACTACATGAAACAAGAGCCACTTTAATTTACAGCACGCAGATTCATACTTACCCTGTAACTACAGGAAACAAGAGGGGAACAAGAGCCACTTTAATTTACAGCCCGCAGATTCATACTTACCCTGTAACTACATGAAACAAGAGAGGAACAAAAACCACTTTAATTTACAGCCCGCAGATTCATACTTACCCTGTAACTACATGAAACAAGAGGGGAACAAGAGCCACTTTAATTTACAGCCCGCAGATTCATACTTACCCTGTAACTACATGAAACAAGAGCCACTTTAATTTACAGCACGCAGATTCATACTTACCCTGTAACTACATGAAACAAGAGGGGAACAAGAGCCACTTTAATTTACAGCCCGCAGATTCATACTTACCCTGTAACTACATGAAACAAGAGGGGAACAAGAGCCACTTTAATTTACAGCCCGCAGATTCACACTTACCCTGTAACTACATGAAACAAAAGAGGAACAAAACCCTTTAATTTACAGCCCGCAGATTCATACTTACCTTGTAACTACATGAAACAAGAGGGGAACAAAAACCACTTTAATTTACAGCCCGCAGATTCATACTTACCCTGTAACTACATGAAACAAGAGGGGAACAAAAATCACTTTAATTTACAGCCCGCAGATTCATACTTACCCTGTAACTACATGAAACAAGAGAGGAACAAAAACCACTTTAATTTACAGCCCGCAGATTCATACTTACCCTGTAACTACATGAAACAAGAGGGGAACAAGAACCACTTTATTTTACAGCCCGCAGATTCACACTTACCCTGTAACTACATGAAACAAGAGGGGAACAAGAGCCACTTTAATTTACGGCCCGCAGATTCATACTTACCCTGTAACTACATGAAACAAGAGGGGAACAAGAACAGACTTTAATTTACGGCCCGCAGATTCATACTTACCCTGTAACTACATGAAACAAGAGGGGAACAAGAACAGACTTTAATTTACGGCCCGCAGATTCCTACTTACCCTGTAACTACATGAAACAAGAGGGGAACAAGAACCACTTTAATTTACAGCCCGCAGATTCACATTTACCCTGTAACTACATGAAACAAGAGGGGAACAAGAACCACTTTAATTTACAGCCCGCAGATTCATACTTACCCTGTAACTACATGAAACAAGAGGGGAACAAGAACAGACTTTAATTTACGGCCCGCAGATTCGTACTTACCCTGTAACTACATGAAACAAGAGGGGAACAAGAACCACTTTAATTTACAGCCCGCAGATTCATACTTACCCTGTAACTACATGAAACAAGAGGGGAACAAGAACAGACTTTAATTTACAGCCTGCAGATTTATACTTAGCCTGTAACTACATGAAACAAGAGGGAACAAGAACAGACTTTAATTTACAGCCTGCAGATTCATACTTACCCTGTAACTACATGAAACCAGAGGGGAACAAGAACCACTTTAATTTACGGCCCGCAGATTCATACTTACCCTGTAACTACATGAAACCAGAGGGGAACAAGATCAGACTTTAATTTACGGCCCGCAGATTCATACTTAACCTGTAACTACATGAAACAAGAGGGGAACAAGAACCACTTTAATTTACAGCCCGCAGATTCATACTTACCCTGTAACTACATGAAACAAGAGGGGAACAAGAACCACTTTAATTTACAGCCCGCAGATTCATACTTACCCTGTAACTACATGAAACCAGAGGGGAACAAGAACCACTTTAATTTACGGCCCGCAGATTCATACTTACCCTGTAACTACATGAAACCAGAGGGGAACAAGATCAGACTTTAATTTAGGGCCCGCAGATTCATACTTAACCTGTAACTACATGAAACAAGAGGGGAAAAAGAACCACTTTAATTTACAGCCCGCAGATTCATACTTACCCTGTAACTACATGAAACAAGAGGGGAACAAGAACCACTTTAATTTACGGCCCGCAGATTCATACTTACCCTGTAACTACATGAAACAAGAGGGGAACAAGAACAGACTTTAATTTACGGCCCGCAGATTCATACTTACCCTGTAACTACATGGGTAATTAGTGCCAATTCTCTGTTTCTATTCTGTGCAAAAATAGGAACAGAGGATGCTGTTGCATCCCTCCTTCATACTCTTCTTCAACATCTGGACTCTCCTGGCCATTATGCCAGGATCCTTTTCATAGACTTCTCTTCTGCTTTTAATACAATGCAACGCCATATCGTTATAACTAAACTCCATCATCTTCATGTGCCATCTCTTTTAATTCGATGGATTAATAATTTTCTCAGTGACAGACTACAGGCGGTAAGGGTGGGGAGGATGACATCCTCCACCATTACTGTAAACACAGGAGCCCCTCAAGGTTGTGTCCCTAGTCCCTTTCTTTATACGCTGTACACTAATGATTGTCAGAGCCCCTCCCCTATAATAAAATACTTCAAATACTCGGATGACACAGCCATACTGTAACAAGAATCCACTGGAGGCAAGGTTTTAGAACCCAAGTGCAGTTTTATTTACAAAATCAAAATCCAAAACGTAAAACAAAGACTTGGAAAACCAATAAAGAAACAAAAGACTTGACTAGACAATAACCGTGACTTGACTAAACTAAACTAAACTAAACAATGCACCAAAAGACTTAACTCTCACCGACAGCGGGTTACACATTCAATCACAGACAAAGACACATGGCAAACATGAGGGCTTAAATACACAGACTGAGGACAAGACAAGACACACCTGTGAACAATAATCAACCAATGAACCAATGACAACATGACACAACAGAACACAAGACCAGGGAGCACATGGCAGGATCACATGACAAACCAGGAAGTGCATGACAACACATGACTGTGAACATGATAAACTAAAAACATGAAACATGAACCAACACCTAAACACCCTGTGACACATACTCGCTCTTCTCACATGCAAGGAGTCAGTTACAGCGTCCACGCTCACTTTACCCAATGGTGTAAGGACAGCCATCTTCTCCTTAATGTTACTAAAACAAAGGAACTTAATATTGATACACGCCAAAACTTTCCACCTCTCACTGCCCTATCTCCATCAATGGCCATTTTGACAATTTTAGGTACCTTGGCTTTTTATAAATTGAGTTTTGAACAACACATCACAGACATTCATAGAAGCTGCCAACAAAGACTTTTTGTCGCATTTAAACTTAGGACTCTTTCAGTTAAACCCTGTTTTTTGCTTCTTCTTTATCGGAGTATCATTGAACCTATCCTTCTGTACTGTGGCACTTGCTATTTCACCATGCTCTCTCTAACTAATAGAAACAAGCTACTTAAAATCACTAACACTTCTTCAAAAATAATCTGTCTTCCAACTACTAATTTGTCAGCTCTTATTAACATTGCTATCATTCGTAGAGCAAACACTATTATACAGAATCCTAGTCACCCTCTCAACTCATGCTTCACCCTTCTTCCCTCTGGCCGCAGATATAGACAGCTGCCTCATAAAAAATCACGCCTAGGGGAGAGTTGTACTCTCAGCTATAAGAGCGCTGAATTCGCATAATGCATAATTCTAGGTTTATACAGTCTTTGTCTGTCTATTTATGTGACCAATAATGTGTATTCTGTGCACAATGTCTATGGTATGTGTGCTGAATGTTGTTCCTGGTGCAGTCTGTGGAAATTAATTTCCTCTACTGAGGACAATAAAGAATAAATCTAAATCTAATTACCTCTTAATTAAAAAAAAATCTTACAGCATAAATAATTAGTTAATTTTCCTGGTAGTTACCCCTTTATTCCCCAAATATTACATATTGTTCCGTTATACCTACACATTCATACTTTATAATTACCGAAAGTTACGCTGTAAATTTGCCTTACTTATGCAGTACTTTCCGTGCTGTAATGCATTACCGTCATTCCTTTAGAAGGATGTAGTAACATCACCAGTGGGTTACCATTACCTTCAATTCAGAATTAATTATACATTATTCATGTTAATTATGAACCTGTATATAGTAGCTCTTCGTAGTTCTCTGGGAGGTGGGAAAATTAGTGACATATAATAGTGAACTACCACATTTAACTGAACACTATTACCAACTAATTTATTTATTAATCAGTTATTTGTTAGTTAATAGTTACTAGCGTGTTAATAATGCATTACTCATTTGTTTCTCTGTAGTTATTCATTAATGAAGGATCAATATAGTAAATAAAGTGTTTCCCAGAATTTCACAGCATGACATTATCACCTAAATACTGTAAGTACATGAAAACTAATTTCTTATATACAATAATCATAATAAAAACAAGTACAACATAAACACAAAAGCAAACATGTAACATATCATAGCGCTCACATTTCCCCCTATTTTGGAAAAATGTATGAACGATCATAAGGCAGGTTCCAGGTGTGCAACCAGAGTCCATGCCAAAACACATGGCTCATACAGGCAAGATCTAACGTGCAATAATATGCAAAATAACCAAATAAAAAATTAATTCAAAACAGACAATGGCTGTCTATAATCATTACCAAAGTTTAACCAGTTGAACAATTGATGTTGATGAACTAATCCGTTTCGCCAAATCACCATCTCTGACACTCGGTCCAGATTTCGAACTGTCAACACCCATACTTGCCAAAGACTCTGAACCACTGGCTTTGTCACATAAATCAGGCAAAGATAAATATAAAACTGTGTCGGATACTGCACATTCCGCTTGTCCAATGGCAAAAAGTTCACAGGTAGCAAAAGGCTGCGATGCACAACCTTTTCCTGACCAGTGCTCGTATCCTTTGAGTGTCAACATTT
Organism: Gobiocypris rarus; assembly: GCA_023029165.1. Lineage (NCBI taxonomy): Eukaryota > Metazoa > Chordata > Actinopteri > Cypriniformes > Gobionidae > Gobiocypris > Gobiocypris rarus. The sequence continues at coordinate 5,277,079 of CM040926.1, read as the reverse complement.
CTATCCACCACAACAAAGACTGCAGCGGACATCCACCGGTCAGCTAGCTTCTGCTTGCCTTGTCCAGTCTTATTTGAACATGATCACCAGTCTTGACCTCTGACTCTTTGTTATAGTATACAGTTTGTTAGAGAGTCTGTGCTGCACTGTTGTAATGCAAACACATTTAAGAACTATAATGTTGTGTGCCCTTATAAAAGCTAGAGATGAAATTCAGTCATATTTTCTGTACAGGTGTTATACGAACACAATTTTTTACTTTAGTACAACATATAAGATAAGAGATGTTTAGCTATAATGAAAACATAATACAAAAATCCTCTCTTCCGTTTAATTGCGAAAGATTGTAATTTGTAAATGCCATTCCACTAGCAGATGAGGCTGTTTACTGTTGTTCATTTGTTTTTGTACAGTCTTAGATGAAGAACGCTCTCTGGATGTGGTCAAACATGCAGCTACTCGCAGGAATGAATGAAAACATGAACAAACGACACTCTTCCTACATGAGAGTTTACACTGAAACGGTGATGTTCTTTCAGGACATAGGAGAGCGCGGGGGCACAACCTAACGCAGGGTTAGTTGTAACGCATGGTTTAACACTTTCCACACATGCCAAGATGACAAAACTTTGTGTATTTACTATTTGCCATATCAACACTATTAAGATATCAGGAAGATATCACTGAACATTTATTTAACCATAGCAAAAGTACATTTCTTAAGATTATTTTTCATCTCTCTTTTTTGTGTTTATTTAAAATAAGACAAATCTGATATTATTGTAATCTTATATCTGTTATTTAAGAGTTGATATAGTTCTTCAGTGCTGATCTAACAGCAGACGACACAAGCCGCGGTTAATCCCAGTTGCTCAGGCGGGGCATGTTGTCACACTGTTACAATGAGCCCCTATTGGAACTATTAAATTCTATACGTTTATGAATTATTTTGAGAAACCACAAAAAAGGGTGAAAAATGACTAAGAGTCAGTGTTCGGAAATTATTCATTATTATAATGTTTTTAATTATTCTGTATAGCTGTGTTTAATGATGTTTTTTTTTTTGTCAAACTCAAAAAATGTGTTTATTTTTAATTATTATTTTTAATTATTAACATTTACCGATCCCCGGTCCTGGATAGAGCCATCGCCGGTTTTAAACAAGGAACATTTAATCCCACAAATTCACAAAGATGGTATGCAACACAGGCACCTGGCCCATCATGACTGGCCACAAGTGTGTTTTGGTGCTCGGTTCAATCAACTTTCAACAGCATTTTTCAGAAATTGCGTACTGCACCTTTAAGTGTGGTACTTCTTCCATCTAGTGCATTGTAAGAAACTGACTTGAATTTTTGCCACTTAATTTACACTAAGTTTATCTTCAAGGAATTTCACACCGTAATTGATTTGGAGTTGCAACACTGTAAATTCATTGATGGATTGTATGCCCTCTTCTGAACAACCATCCAATAGGATCGATTTTTCATAACCCCTGTAATGCACATATCGCTTGCCTGCGTTTGTTGTAGACTGAAGAATTTGAAACAACTCTGTATTCAGGTTGTCATTTTGCATAGACCCCTGCCTTAAATGCTAAATACAATATACTTATACAATAATCTTTTTTTATCATGTGATGTGATGTTAGGACATAGGATCAGCAGATCTTAAAAATGAATACGCTGACATGATTAAGCCATTGGAGGGAGCAAGGATTAATAAAAACATAATTTACATCCGTTACTCTACATAACCAGACAATCAGAACTGTAGCCTAACCAAAATTCAACTCAAATTGTGCTGACTAAATAATCTCTTATCTGCACTAATCCTTACATAATGAGAATGTGATTTATTATAGCCTAATGGGTATTGGGAAAATGGATAAACGGATAATGGCACAGCACCTCCTAGAGGACAACTGTTTTGTTTAAAATGGTGTACATGATATTTTACGAGATATTTTAATTTTAGAGTTTGAAGCACATCCTTTTGAGCAATTTTTTAAGTTTCGAACCATTTTCACTCCAAAATCACCACCCCCAATACAACACGGCCATAAATTCATTCATTGGGATGGGAATGGATACCCCCGTAGTGGGGGGTGGATAAAAAGGTGGAAAAAACAGGTGTTCAGTCCAACATGTCCTCCAACCCATACGCCTATATACTGTAGGTTGTTTGTCACTTCCTTGAAATAAGACCCATTCACTAAACGTTCACTAAAGTCACACCACTATCGATAATATTTTAATTAATGAAATACGACACAATATAGCGTTTCCTAAAGTTGTTCTCCTATTGACAACAGGACTCTTTCATTTTAAAGCATTGTTCCCTTTTACTCAGCTCTATATTTCTTCACACCCTGAAGAAACTTACCAATTCACAAGATTAATGGAATGTATAGATGATATAAAAAATTGGATGATCAGTAATTTCCTGCAACTTAATTCGGAAAAAAATGAATTTTTAATCATTGGACAAAAAAGCTCCACAAGTAGTGCCCTAGAATACTGTCTAACCCTCGATGACTGCTCTGTCAAGTCCTCGTCAGTTAGGAACCTGGGTGTGCTCTTTGATACCAATCTTTCGTTTGAAAGCCATGTTTCTAGCATCTGTAAAACTGCATTCTACCATCTTAAAAATATATCTAAATTACGGCGCATGCTCTCAATGCAAAATGCTGAACAGTTAATACATGCGTTCATGAGCTCAAGGCTAGATTATTGAAATGCTCTACTGGGTGGTTGCCCTGCTCGCTTAATAAAAAAACTCCAGCTGGTCCAAAACGCAGCAGCTCGAGTTCTTACTAGAACCAGGAAGTATGATCACATTAGCCCGGTTCTGTCAACACTGCACTGGCTCCCTATTAAATATTGCATACATTTTAAAATCTTGCTTATTACTTACAAAGCACTAAATGGTTTAGCTCCCCAGTACTTGAGCGAGCTCTTAACACATTATACTCCATCACGTCTACTGCGGTCTCTAAACTCTGACCTGCTGATAATACCTAGAATATCAAAATCAACTGCTGGGGGTCGATCCTTTTCCTGATTTAGCACCTAAACTCTGGAACAGTCTTCCTAGTATTGTTCAGGAAGCAGACACACTCTGTCAGTTTAAATCTAGACTAAAAAGACGGTGAACTTTTAACCCTAAACCAGACATAACCTTGAAATGTCTGCAGAGACCGTGTCCTTTAGACTCCCCCTTAAGCTGCCTCATCGACATGGCATCCTCAATAAACCTGTCTCCGGCGGGATGACTCCGATTGTTTGAATATTCCTAGTTAATAATTCTTTAAATCGATATGTCATCCTCAAAACAACCCGTCTCCAGCGTGTTGCCGCCGATCTTTTGAATATTACACTTTAGTAATTGTTTAATCAATACGGCATCCTAAATAAAAACCTGTCTCCGGCATAATGACTCCGATATTTCAAATTATTTATTTTTTATAATTATTTAATCGATACATCATCCTCAATAAACCCGTCTCCGGCGTGTTGCCTCAGATCTTTCAAATATTCAGATCTATTATGACCTCTGACCTTTAAAATTGCCAGAATAATAATAATACGCTGTTTGTTAATTGGCCAGAGGAGAACTGGCACCCCGACTGAGCCTGGTTTCTCCCAAGGTTTATTTTTCTCCATTAGGTCTCCTGATGGGGTTTTGGTTTCCTTGCCACTGTCAGCTCTGGCTTGGCTTGCTCAGTTGGGGAAACACAATTTTTTCAAATAAATTTCCAAATAAATCTATTTATTAAACTAAATTAACCATATAGACCTATCTAATTACTGATCTAACACATTGTCACTGAATAATAATCAAAATATATTCTTTGAGCCAAGGGAACACGTGCTCATAAAGTGTGTATGCACTATAAATCACTGGGTAGTTATAAATGAAAAAAAAAAAATTCTAAATGGAAATATGACAAATGGTGGTAAAAAGTCCACACATTGCATTAAAATGAACACACATCTTGATTGGTTATGACAGTTATACGTCATTTCATGAAGTCAGACGTAAAACGATACTGTCTTTATTTTAGTGCCAGCTAGAGGGTGCATGACTTTAAAACGTTAATATAGGTCGTAATAAGGTGCTTGAAAAACGAGTTACAGAGTCGGGTTTTTTTGGAGGACAGGATGGTTCAGTCAGAAGGGGCTGGGGTGAGGGAGTGGTTTGGGTTTGCAAATTTTTTCAAAGTAAATGAGAAGCGTTGACGCCTACGCCCCGTGTGAATGGCGTTACGTTTATGTTAATGCATCGTGTGTGTTTTTTTAGAGCATCAGTGAATGTTTCAACCATTTTTTAACATTGTTTAGATTTGTTGAATAGCTCTGTAATGATCCTGATCTATCTATCTATCTATCTATCTATCTATCTATCTATCTATCTATCTATCTATCTATCTATCTATCTATCTATCTATCTATCTATCTATCTATCTATCTAACTATCTATCACTTATCATCACATTATACAACTTGACTAGGCCTACTAATACAATCCATTTCTGTCCACTATTATTAAAGAAAAATACTGAAGAGGTATGCCTATCTAACATCAAATACGCAATAATGAACGATACATATTTAAATAATTTATAATAAATATTTAATTTATATAGCCTATAAATAGACTTAGTTTAATAATTTAAAATAAAAATCCCAATTGTGAGTATATTATAATCATAATTTCTCTCTCTGTCTCTCTCTGTCTCTCTCTCTCTCCTACTTTTGGATGTAAACGGCAGCAGAGCAGATGTGAGGTTTAAAGAACAGCTTTTGTACTTCAAGCCGCTTTATTGACTCTGAGGAACAGTGGAAACTAATGTCCGTGGTCAGTGGACGCTTACATTTTTTAGTGTGCCAGTGGATATTAAAAAGTCATGCGAATATGGCGGTTCACGCGCCTATCGCTTCTTTTGGGGGTTTTCCTGTCGTCATTCTCGGAGCTTGCAGGTAACAGCCAAACTCACTCTAGCATTCACATGTAGGCCTACTACACTAATATCCATTTCGATGCCCAGTAAATTAATATTTACCTCTGCACATTTGTGTTAATCTCAAATAATCTCGCCCTGACTAGTTACACCGTTTTAAAGTGTCTGATATCACGTTGAAGTGGGTCTAGTCTTTACAGTGTGGCTTGGCCAGAAAATAAATGAATAAAATACATGGGTTAACTATGCATTTGATTAACCCATATCGCACTCTCCCAAGAACTGACTGCATGGTGTTGGATTGTTTGATTGTAAGAATGTAAATTGGCTAATGGCATTCTTTAGTGATTCATGTCTTTACATGCAAAAACATGATAAGGGTACATCCGCGGCTGAAGGCACACCTTAAGAAAAATGTGATGTTCACTACTTCTGTAGTTTATTATGTGAGCAGACAAAACGTTTGAATCGAACATTTATGGAGCAACAGATTTTGTGTGAAAACAAATCATAAAATTGGTTTAAAATCAGTTAATTTTTATCTTCAATGTTATAGTGGGCTAATGAAGTACCAGCTGACTCAGATTTTACAGCATTAGTTAAGAAATTAGTTTTCCTTGAGAAAAAAAAAAATAATAATATTGAATATTAAGCTTAATTGAATATTAATCTAAATGAATTGTGAAATTTGTATCAATATCCAGCCCTAATATTTAGCTATATAAAATAATATTTATTGAACAATAATATTTAAATGAACAACAATTAACATGATAAAAGACTATAAGAAATAAAACACAAAGCAAACAATTCAGTCAAACATACAAAAGCAGTGCTCTAGTAAGCCATTCCGGACTTATGTTAAATATAGCTTAAATATAAAGTTATAAAACTTAATTTTCCTCTTAACCAAAATTAGTTTGCTCTGGAACATGTTATAGATTAATCAAAGATTGCCCATTTGATATACCAAAAACAAATTGTATCTGTTATCTGGCTGAGATGAAGCTGTTCTCTGCGGGTACACGAGCGCTGAACGGCCACTGACGCCTTGGAGCTCGCACCTGCGAAAGCATCTGAACAAATTTTAAAATAGACTCAATGTTTATATATGAGTTATGTATTTGAGGACCAAATAACTACATTCTCACCTAACAAAAACTGTTAAAACTACATTTCGTGACACAACAGTAGTATTTTTAAAACTTATGGTCGATTTGCTCGACCGCCATGACAGTCTCCGCAAACAAGAGTGATACAAAGAGTGAATCGGTTGAGCACCGATACTGGGTGAATATCAGCCAATCAGATTCGAGAACTAGAAAGAACTGTTGTATAAAGAGATATCAACAAATGGAAAAGTCAGCTTTCTGTTAATTAGCATGTCATAATTCTGCCTTTAGTCCCGACAGCTGGGGCGCCTTTTACCCCAAATACCATACTTTTACATGATCCTCTGTTATTGAAAAACTGTTGCTTTAATTACCTTGAACACAGCTGAAAATCATTAAGACCTTTATCTCTCTCAACATATATTTCATTATTTTAGTGATTCTCATTTGTTACTTAAAGGGGTACTTCAGCGCTGGGAAGATGAATCTGTATTTAAACTGGGTCATTAATGTAGTAGAAATGTGAAATTATTTTTGAATTTGGTGCCTTCTAGACTGAGAAAACACAGAAAATGTATTTTTGTCTCATGGGGATGAAAGACAACAATTCCCAGAACGCACTGCTTCACTGCCCTACTCTAGGCGCGGCTACTGGATTACTGGATCACTTGCCCACCGCGTTCATTTTCATAAAATCAGTTCAGTTAGAGACACTACAATTAAAAACTGAACGTGTCTGTTCGATATAATGTGAGTGAGCCGATTGAGTGTCACGGCACAAACACAGCAGGATCGGATTACATTCATCACATGAATGCGGAGGTAAGTGCGGGATTCGCGGCTGCGGCTGCATTCACAGCGCGTGATCAGTCTGGCACGTGATCAGTTCATGTCTTTGGAAGCTTAACTTTCATAGGAAGTTCATTTTAAAAGTTAAAACACTCACTTTGCTCTCCACCGCTCCGTTTACATGAATCTCCGCAGCTCCCGAGCCGAGTGCTGTGAGTGTGATGTTGAAAACATGTGGAAATAGCGCCTCCTGCTGGCTGTAGTCTTCAGCCTCTGGACAAAAACTCCTCCGATGACGCAAAATGACAATATTTGCGTCATCGGAGGAATTTTTCCAGAAATAAAATACATAATTCTCTCGTCTCAGGGTCATATGAGGGGGGAAAGTTTGATAATTTAAATATACTCCCGGGTTTCTACTGATACAAAGCTTAATGCTAATCGCTGAAGTAACCCTGTTTAAATCTAAAACATTTTTTTTTAAACATCAAATATTAGATCAAATCAGTGCATAATCAACTTTGCGCTGCAAAAGTGGTTCAATAATAAAGATCACAAAGATCCATGAGCATCTTGAAAAGTAGATGTTTTAGAAAGTGCTACGGCAAGTTTTGTGTGCCATCTAGTGATTTAAAGGAAAATAATCAATGGTATTTATCCCGGTGCGCCATTAGCCCCGATGTACCCTACAGCTTCCAATAGAGATTGCTAATGTGTTGTCATAATGACGTATTCCTGGTGGTGAACGCAAAGCATTTTGGGAATCCGCGGCACAAACGCCGGGCGCCAGACTTCTTTGCATGGAGGGTAGAACGCAGTGTTCATGCCATCTACCTGCTGTGTTATAAACTGCAATAGTCGTTCTCACGATAGAAGTGGCATAAAGCTTAAGATATCCCTTTATTGTTTTTCAGCGTGGAAAAATAATGACGGTGTACAGGTTTGTTGAATTCTGACTGCATGCAGATAGATTGTGGTTGTGGACTGTGGTGCTTAAAACATTAGTATACCTTCACATGGATGACAGTTTTCTGCCCCACTTTTACAATCTCCAGGTCCTGGACCCATCCATCTAAGCCTGCTGTAGAGACTTGAATTTACTGAAAACTGTGTTTTTACGCACTAACACTAACGCTCTTTTTTACACATGCTCCGTGTGAAGTGTGTGTTGCGGTTCAGGAGCCGCCCTGTTGTGCTTTCACATATGCTGCGTTTGCAGTGCGCAACTGATCCGCTGTTGTATACCACAAACACAGCATTTATTCATTATTTTTTATTTCAAATCCAAAAGTTGTTACTGAACACAGCTTGTCAGAATTGCAATTCTCTTTGTTTACACTTTCATAGATGTCAGGTTTTAACGTAGCCTACTACATTTAAACGTTTATTCATTAATTCATTCATTTACATTTATATAGCCTAGTACTTTAGATTTAGCACACACAAACATTTAAACATAGGTTATAGCCTAAAATCACAAACATTTTAAATTAGAAACTTACAATAGGCTATTCAAAAACAGCCGACTCTCATCTTTTCTTTAGTTTTTAAACCTTTTTAAAAGAAAACCATATATATGGGTGCTGGAAGTTAGGCAACAGTTTGACGTCCCTTGACCAATCGCTCAGCTTGTAAGGATCCAGTCCTTTGATTCCCTTTATTTTCTCATCATATCTTGTCTTTTGATATGGTCCGACAATGTTTTCTTTAGTCCGCTGCATTTTGTAGGATTATATTCTGTTTTTCTCTCTCATTTTTTATTATTTTCATGCCAGAACACTATCCTGCTATACCAGGGCATGTAAACGGGCCAAACATACCCAAAATTCTTTGCGTTCTGATGACGTTGCCGCCCAGTTGGTCACATGTCTTAGCAATCTCTAAGTGTTGTTTTGGGGAACACATCTAAAACAATAGGCTAAACACTCTTTAAATAGTTTTTTTTTTTTTTTTTTTGCAGCTATGACATAGAATAACCATGTTGGGGTTCTCTAAAAAACCTCAGTGAACAGTTCTTTGTGTGAAGAACATTGTAATTATCCAAAGAGGCTTTTTTTACTATATAGAACCTTTTGTTCAATAGAACGATTCTGTGAATGTTAAAGGTTCTTTTTTCATGGAACCATAAATCCCAATTTAGAACCTTCAATTTTTAGAGTGTAAACAATTACCTAGTTCTGGCAGGAAATAAATACAATTGTTGCAATCAGCAGTCTGCAGTGCGCTTTCAGAAACCCTCCACCTTCCCCAGCTCCACCTGTATAGACCTGCTACGGGGGGATAATTGATGTATGTTACATGTTCACAGCAATGTCTCTGAATGTATCTATACTTGCTCTGCAGCAGTGTAGCAGATCTATTCCTCCAAGACCAAATACATTAATCTTGCCATTAGTGTTGTAACGGATCACAAATTAGTGTTTTCGGATCACATTACGGACCACGAGTCACGGATCACATCATTTATCGGATCAGAAAAAAGGGGGAGGAGGCCATTTTTATTTGCTTTCCATTTATTACACGAAAACTTTTGCTGTTAACCTATATGGTTTATAGGTTAACAAGGAACTTTTGGTGTTAACAAAAATAACCTATATGGTTATGGTTTTAACAAATAAATAAACAACCAGCTGAATAATAAGCTGAGATGTGAAAATAAGCCTAAGCTTATGAACAATTTTTTTTCCAAAAAGTTCAAGATGTCAACATCTCAGGGGAGAGAGTAGACCTATGTGTTTAAATAGTAGACTTTATGCATCTGTGGTGGAATTACTAGATTTTCACATTGATCCCTCTTTAATTCAGCGCGTCCAGCACAGCAAAAAATAGACTCGGCTGAAGATAGAAACAGTCGCTGCTGAATACGCACTGGTCCTGGAACGCACTGACGGACCGAATCCGAGTTTATATGTGATACGGGTTTCAGCAGGTGTCGCTTTAGATGCGTAGCCATGCTTGATGTATTGGCACTTTTATTCGGCTTTCTCGTGCCACAGTGCCTACATACTGTTACAGTTTTGTCCACGGCACCACCCTTCTTTTGTCATCATCAAATTTTATCGAAATGCTCTTATACATGCGATTTGAATGATGCGGGAGGATTTTCAAGTTCTTCAGCTCCTCTGCTAGCCATTGTTGAGTGATTACCATGCCCTGTTCACGTGAACACGACTGCTGTGTGTATTTTCACTGAAACTACTCTTTTACTCTGTGATCGTTAAACAATTAAGATTAATCTGCAAGATTAAAAAAATTTGCAATAAATCCGCAGGTCACGTGTGCGTGCCGAACCGTGGGTCACAGATCAACTGCGATCCGTTACACCCGTACTAGCCATAACAATTTAATTTAATTTAGCTAATTTCAAACTTGATGTCTGCTACAGGTCTCATAAAAGTTGGGACGGAGGCATGTGTAGCTTCTCCTTTGCTTTTCAAAACAGTTGGGAGACGTCTGGGCATCAAGGTTATGAGTTTCTGGAGTGTTGGTGTTAAAAGGTCGACCGATATATCGGGCCGATATTTGTCCTTTTTCATTATATCGGCATCAGCCGATATCGGTGTTAAGTAGCGGCGATTTAAAGTCAAGCACTTCCGCGGGCAGCCCCGTGTTATTGGTGCGGTGGAACCGTCTGGAACTGGCATAATGCTTGCAGATAACTTTAAGGACTGTAGTCAAAAACTATCAGCAGCTTGCTTGCTAACATATTACCCCCAAAGTTACAAGCTCTGTTTGATATTTCCTGTATCGGAGTCAGAGAATGTCACTCTGTGCGTGGGGTGAAGAAAGCAGCTCTCACAAACACTGCAGCGGGATTGAGCGCGAGGGCTACGTTACTCTTCCCCGTTCACAGACAGCATCATGCTCAGAAACACAGAGCTGTCCTCACTCCTGGAGCAGCCCAGAACAGTGTAAGACAGGCTAGCCTCGTTTCTACTCGACGCATGCGGCAAAAATGATATCAAAGCTGAGAGTGACCGGTCGTGCTTGTTGAGCGCAGCGATCGGAGGTGAGCGCAAAGTCAGCGGAGGCTCGCGGAAAATATAAACAAGGCTGTAGCACTCTCAAACGCAAGCAGAAGCATGATGTAATAATATACTGGCCAAACAGATTGGGCAGATTTGCACATTTGTGCTCGCGCTCTGGAGAGTGCCGTCTATTTACAACGTGTGTTTGTAGCGGTGAGTAATGCAGCCAGATCTCCTGAACGTGATCCAAGGTTTTATTCAGTGCTGAGTTAATGCAGGCTCGCAAAACTCGAGGCTAAACAGGCGATAAAATCCATTAAATAAATATAAAAGCTGGATTCTCTCTGCACAAGACAGAAATATCCTCCTGAGACCCAGAGTAGAGGTTATATTTTAGTGAGTTTCTCTGACAAAATACACAGTTTTGTCTGAATATTTTATTACTCCCATTATTATACATATTTTTACATTACATATTGTCCTAAAGATATAGTGTAGATGCATTTCATAGAATGAGAATTGCATTTATAGCATGTTTATATTAATACTTAGTCAGTTTATTGATTTGTTTGGTTAACATTGGATAAATATATTATTTTAATACCGTGCAGTTCACGAAATTAAGATTCAAGATATGGTTAAAGTGTTCAATAAATTAAGTTAAGTTTAGAAATGTTGTGCATCCACTTATTATTAGTGTGACATTTTAGCATGCAAAAAAGATTTCAGCCCTAAAAATCGGCTGCACATATCGGCCATCGGCTGCCCCTGACCTCTAAAAATCGTAATCGGCTATAGAAAAACCCATATCGGTCGATCTCTAGTTTGTGTTGGAATTTGGTCCCATTCCAGCTACTGAAGAGTATGTGGTCGTCTTTGATGTACTTTTTTGTTTAATTATGCACCAAATGTTCTCTATAGGCGAAAGAGTAGGCCAGTTCAGCACCCGGACTCTTCTATGATGAAGCCATACTGATGTAATAGCTGTGGTTTTGCATTGTCCTGCTTAGGGGTGCTTCTCTGTGCTCCTTCCCTAGAGCCACGAGAACACCAGCGTGTGCATGCACGGGGAGAGAGAGACTATAGTCTCCTGGAGTGCTTGGAATTTAACAGCAGCAGTGATGAGGCTCCATGATATTCAGGTGTGCCTCATCACTCGCAGCCATTTCTCATAATTTCAGCACCCCTCCTCTTTCTCTCACCCACACCAGTCGGGAAACCATCATCAGAACGCAAAGAATTTTGGGTATGTTTGGCCCGTTTACATGGCCTGGCATAGCAGGATAGTGTTCTGGCATGAAAATAATAAAAAATGAGAGAGAAAAACAGAATATAATCCTATTTCAGGGACTTGGGTGGCGCTGATGATAAAGGAGAGGCAGCCGTTCCGTCACATTTTATATTTACAGGTCCTTCTAAAAAAATCAGCATAGTGTGATAAAAGTTCATTATTTTCCATAATGTAATGATAAAATTAAACTTTCATATATTTTAGATTCATTGCACACTAACTGAAATATTTCAGGTCTTTTATTGTTTTAATACTGATGATTTTGGCATACAGCTCATGAAAACCCAAAAATTCTCAAAAAATTTGCATATTTCATCCGACCAATAAAAGAAAAGTGTTTTTAATACAAAAAAAAGTCAACCTTCAAATAATTATGTTCAGTTATGCACTCAATACTTGGTGGGGAATCCTTTTGCAGAAATGATTGCTTCAATGCGGCGTGGCATGGAGGCAATCAGCCTGTGGCACTGCTGAGGTGTTATGAGGCCCAGGATGCTTCGATAGCGGCCTTAAGCTCATCCAGAGTGTTGGGTCTTGCGTCTCTCAACTTTCTCTTCACAATATCCCACAGATTCTCTATGGGGTTCAGGTCAGGAGAGTTGGCAGGCCAATTGAGCACAGTAATACCATGGTCAGTAAACCATTTACCAGTGGTTTTGGCACTGTGAGCAGGTGCCAGGTCGTGCTGAAAAACGAAATCTTCATCTCCATAAAGCTTTTCAGCAGATGGAAGCATAAAGTGCTCCAAAATCTCCTGATAGCTAGCTGCATTGACCCTGCCCTTGATAAAACACAGTGGACCAACACCAGCAGCTGACATGGCACCCAGACCATCACTGACTGTGGGTACTTGACACTGGACTTCAGGCATTTTGACATTTCCTTCTCCCCAGTCTTCCTCCAGACTCTGGCACCTTGATTTCGAATGACATTTGGCGACAGTCCAGTGCTGCTTCTCTGTAGCCCAGGTCAGGCGCTTCTGCCGCTGTTTCTGGTTCAAAGTGGCTTGACCTGGGAATGCGGCACCTTTAGCCCATTTCCTGCACACGCCTGTGCACGGTGGCTCTGGATGTTTCTACTCCAGACTCAGTCCACTGCTTCCAGGTCCCCAAGGTCTGGAATCGGTCCTTCTCCACAATCTTCCTCAGGGTCCGGTCACCTCTTGTCGTTGTGCAGCGTTTTTTGCCACACTTTTCCTTCCCACAGACTTCCCACTGAGGTGCCTTGATACAGCACTCTGGGAACAGCCTATTGGTTCAGAAATGTCTTTCTGTGTCTTACCCTCTCGCTTGAGGGTGTCAATGATGGCCTTCTGGACAGCAGTCAGGTCGGCAGTCTTACCCATGATTGCGGTTTTGAGTAATGAACCAGGCTGGGAGTTTTTAAAAGCCTCAGGAATCTTTTGCAGGTGTTTAGAGTTAATTAGTTGATTCAGATGATTAGGTTAATAGCTCGTTTAGAGAACCTTTTCATGATATGCTAATTTTTTTGAGATAGGAATTTTGGATTTTCATGAGCTGTATGCCAAAATCATCAGTATTAAAACAACAAAAGACCTGAAATATTTCAGTTGGTGTGCAATGAATCTAAAATATATGAAAGTTTAATTTTATCATTACATTATGGAAAATAATGAACTTTTATCACAATATGGTAATTTTTTGAGAAGGACCTGTATATATATATGTGTGTGTGTGTGTGTGTGTGTGTGTGTGTGTGTGTGTGTGTGTAAAAAAAAGCTGAAGGTTAAAGTGTTTTTGCAGCATCTAAAAATATATTTTTTTACCTAAAATCTTAATGTTTGCTTAAGAAAAGTGTCTTTGCGTCATTTCAGGTGGTGCAGAGCTCTATGTTGCTGTTGAAAATGGCACACGCATCCACATTAAAACCAGTGATGGCATAGATGCACTGAGTGAAGTTTGCATAAGCCAGGTGTGCCAGTCTTCTGTTGAACTCAAAAGTGATACGCGTCTGAATTTCAGCTGTTCAGAGCCAGAGAATGTGTTCACCGTGGAAATCATCAGAGATACTGGTAAGAGCTGTCACATAAAAACAATACTTTTACATTTTTCATGTAGAAAATCATATTTCACTGGTCATTAACCCCTAAAAGGACTGCACAGTTTTGCAGCCCTTTGGAAGTTTTGATTTGTTCTGACATTTGTGCTTTGTTTCCATAATTTTTACCGTAATATGTTGGAAACATGTACGTACATGCTTGTATTTTTAAAGAATAATGTTTATGCATGGTTTTTGGAGAAAAAAAAAACAACATGGTAAAAAGATAAAAATGACTGGATTTTACTTTCAATTAATTTTACATTCTCCAAGGTATTAACACATAACTCAATGTAGGATGTTTCTGTACATAAATGTAAGCACTGTGGCAGTAGTACTTTTAATAAAAACAAGTACTTCACTACTTTTACTTAAGTTGACATCTGACTGTAGTTCTTTTACTTGTACTTGAGTACAATTTAGCAAGGGGTATCTGCACTTTTACTCAAGTAATGAAGCTGTGTGCTCTGTCCGCCTCTGCTAATTCGTTAATCAGTTTCTTGCTAGTTAATAGCATTTACTAGAATTGTTCTGGTTAATCTCGGTGAAAATGGGGCTTTAGATTGTGTTTCTAATTAAGAATTAATCCTAAATGTTAGTTATGTATTAATTTAGATTTGATTATTCTAGGTCTCACATACTTTTAATTATTCGTTCATCAAGGGACCCGGTATCGCACTACACGTAGTGATTCGTGAGCTCACAGACACAAACTAGCCACTTCTGATATTAGACAGAGGATGCAGGGTGAACTGCATCCTCTAGATTTTTTACGGAAATCTGGAGTTGGCCAATCCACCACAGCCTTAACCTTGTCAGGATCCATGCGCACATCCTCGTAGGAGATGATGTAGCCAATAAATGGAACTGACTGTGCATGGAACGAACATTTCTCCGTATTGACAAAAAGCCCATTTCCCTAACAGCCTCTGGAGCACTTGTCTGAAGTGCTGAACATGTTCCAGGGGAGAAGAAGAAAATATCAATATGTCGTCCAGGTAAACATATATGAACTGATCTATCATATCTCTCAGCAAGTCATTCACGAGTGCCTGGAAGACTGCATGGGAGTTAGACAGCCCGAAAGGCATGACCAAATATTCAAAATGCCCCTGGGGGTGTTAAAAGCAGTCTTCCATTCATCCCCCTTCCTTATGCAAACCAAATATTAAGCATTACGTAAGTCCAACTTTGTGGAGACGGATGCTCCCTGTAACCGCTCGAAGGCTGAAGATATCAATGCCAAAGGATAGGTATTCTTTACCGTGATGTTGTTCAACCCTTGGTAGTCAATACACGGTCTCAGAGACCCATCCTTCTTCCCCACAAAAAAGAACCCTGCCCCCGCTGGAGAAGAGGAAGGGTGATTAAACCCGGATGCCAGAGAATCAGAAATGTATTTCTCCATGGCCTCCCTTTCTGGAACCGAAAGTGAGTATAAATTGCCTTTAGGCGGAGACATGCCTGGCTGTAAATCTATTGCAGTCATAGGGACGATGCAGAGGAAGACAAGCAGCCCGGGACTTACTGAACACCTCCTTCATGTCAAGATAGTCACATGGCATGTTAGATAAATCTGCGTGTTCATCCTGAAGCACAGAACAAGACATAGAAGAACATGCAGACATTAAACAAGAAGCATGACAAAATCCAATCCAGGAGAAAACTGAATTCCTGCGCCAGTCAATATGCGGGTTATGGAGTGCCAGCCAGGGATGACCAAGCACCACAGGAGTAGAAGGAGTGTAATCAAAAGAAAGTCAGTGTTCTCAGAATGATTACCAGAAGTGACCAGTCTTAAGATAACAGTAGAATGTGTAACGGAGGGTAAAAGTTGACCATTAAGTGCCACTACAGAAATGGGCCTGACGAGTGCCACCACTGGTATCTGGAGTTTGTGTACTAGGCCTACTAACGGGTGCTGGCCTTTTACTGGACACTGCAGAGCAATGTGACCGGTGTTCCCACAATACAAACATAATCCCTGCTCTCTCCTCCTCTGTTTCCCCCGTGATGATAAACTAGATCTGGCCAGTTGCATAGACTCAGGCACAGGAAAAATAGCTGTAGTCTCGTCAGGAGAAAGTGTTTGATTAAATGTGGATGTAACATTGGCATTGACTCGATGACCTCGCCGACAGAGTCTGGTATCCACTTGAACCGCCAGATCAATCAATTTATCCACCCGATGGGTAATTCCAAGACGTAATTCTCGTCCTTTATGTGCTCAGAAAGTCTGTGCAGAAACATGTCCCATTGAGCCTCGGCATTCCATCCACACTCTGCCGACCAACGTACGAAATTCAGTAGAATAGTCTGTTACCGTTCGTTCACCCTGTCGCAGCTCTGCAAGAAGATGCGCCACATCTCTGCCTGACGCAGCACGATCAAAAATTCCATTGGAGAAATCTTGAAAGGAAGCACAACACGGAAGTCTCTGTTCCCAAACAGTCGTTCCGAGCTGCCCGCTCTTCCCGCGAGTAAAGTGATTACAAAAGCCACCTTGGACTCCTCCGTAAGAAATGAGCAAGGCTGAAGCGAGATATATAATGAGCATTTGGCCAAAAAAGGTTGACACAACTGAAGTTCCCCAGTGTAGAACGCAGGAGGCGGAAGGCAGGGTTCAGTAGAACGAATGGACTGGATCAATGGAGTTGGTGGATCTGCCACTGTGTGTTGTTGAGAAGCGGCAACCTCACCACTTAAATGCTGTACCTGTTTCGTTAGCTCAGACACTTGGGTGACTGGCGTCTGTATGGCGCGACCTGTGACCATAGTCTATTCCTCCTGCTGCTGGAGACGAGCATCGCTTCTGGTCAGTACATCATGCAAATCCACCATGCTTGCTGGATCCATTAAAATGGTCGGGTTCGTTCTGTCAGAGTCAAGAGACATAGATCCAAATGCAAGCAAACAGTTTATTGATGACAGGTTGTAACGGAAAATCCTCAAAAAACCAGGAAACACGTTTAGCAGGCAGGCAACCCGGAATACACAACACCGAAGAGGATGAGTGATCTGAACAGACCCAGCGAGGATCCCAACTGGAACTGGGTGAAGAAACTCCAAGCGACCTCCAGAAGTCTGGAAACACAGACGAGGTCGAAGAAAGCACTCCAAAGAAACTCAGGCACTGGAACTGGGTAAGAGAGGACACACAAGAGTGACGAACCGACACTGAGCGATAATCACCGCCGCTAGATATAGGCAGCTATAACAAACAGACATAACAAGCTGCAGCTGGAGCACCTAAGGAGATTTGCTGGTTACTAGGCAACAAACAAGCACACGCCCACAACCACCAACATACACACAAAATAAATACACGGATCTATGAACCGGGACAGTTTTATTGTTTTATTGCAGAGTGTTGGATCTCAGCTTTTGACTTAAAAGTAAAAAAGGGTTTGGAACGACATGACGGTGAGGAATTATAAGGACAGAATTTGTGGGTGTACTAAACCTTCAAACCTTCAAATAAGTTACATAATAATAATATTCATCATTATCACCATCTTTTGAGTATAACATTTACATTTTGCAACTTCAAGTCTTCATTCAAGTCCTCATTCAAGTCCTCGGTTCAGTTCAGACGGTGATGTAACGCATGCCCAGTCTCTACAGGACATCGGTTCTGGAACATGTCCAAAAGAGACTCGGTTCAGTGTACTGCTGATTCAGAAACTGTTGCTACCGATTCTGGACTTGAGAACTGCTGTATGTGTAAGTCTACTGCTGAGCTGAGAACTGCTGCCACCTGAAAATATAGTTAGCAAAACTAAAAAAAATTCAAAGCATGTTTCCAGTCTGTTCAATACACTTCTACTGAATTGATGAATACATTTTAAACATTTACTTTGCCCCCTTTAAAACCTTGGAAAAATGTGTAAATGTTTTTAGTATCATATCATCTTATTTAGAAATTAAATAAGCTGTTCCTGAAAATACCATGCAATTCTACAAACCATTCATTGCGTTTTCAATCTTTAAAATGATGTGATAAGACAGTAATTAAGTCATAATCATATCTCCAATAGGTTTTATTTTGTTTACCTTTCTGATATTTTTAAATACAACATGGATTTTGTCCCCCTGAAAAAAACCATGCATACTCAGTATCTCCAGTTCATCGGTTCTCAGTATGTCAAGCGTGTCCAAAAGAAACGGTTCTCGGTTTAATGTACCGGTTATTTGATAACTGATGCAATACTTGACTTGAGCCGCTGTGTCAGTGTACTGTTAGGTGGTACAAGCATCAGTTCTCTCAGCACGACATGTCTCAATTCAGTGAACTGTTCGAGCAGCTGGAGTAACATATACTCCATAATATTGGTTTATTCAGAGTCAGAGGGACTGTCTGGCATGTGCGAAAGTGCAGCGCTGGGTTCAAGATGCAAACTGTTCAGAACGATTCAGTCCAATTTGGTGAACTAGTTCGACCAGTTCACTAAAAAGAACCGGTTTAAAAGAATCATCTGTTCACAAACCAGACCATTAATTTGAGGTGTTTGTCTACTTTTGACCGGAGCACCAGAGGGTTAAATTAACACTGTGCGCTTGTTGTCAACTCAATAAATCTACTGAGTCTTTCTCTGACATAACACTTTTGTTCAACAGTGGTAAGGATTGAACCCAAGGAACACAAAGCCTTTCTAAACTTCACTCGGACCTTCATCTGGAATCTGAAGCCTCCAGTTACAGGGAGAATCATTTTGGATTTCAATAGGACTGGTTTACGGCAGATTCAGCCGACAGACGGCTGCCCAGACAAGCACATTTACATGATCACAACGGAGAATGTCACTATTGGGAGGTTTTGTCAGAATGGACCCATTAAACATGTCGAAGTGTGTAATGTTGTCAAACTGTCATTGGAAGTGTCTGGAGGTCAAACTCTGGACACAAACCTCATCGGTGTATCAGTGGGACATCCCACTAACTGTAAGTGCAATGGGAAAGCTTATATATTTAAGCAAAAAATGTCTAAACAAAGTTGTCAAATGTGAATTGTTGAACTTTCTTTATTTTACAGCACTGGCTCATTTCACTGTTGTTCTCCCAGAGAGGAGTTTAACCCAGGATTTCTTTACTCCGAACACTTTTCCTGAAGATGCACTGACAGTGTGGAGTTTCAACGTGCCCCAGACGTTCTACACAAATGTGCACATTCTGAACCACACTGTTCCAACATGCCTCCAACCTGAAAAAATCCCGAAAATGTTTTACTTTTGGATATTCAGGAAAATTCTGGAAAAACCACTGAACGCAACCCAGCCATCAAGGGAGGCTGGCAGCTTTACCCTCGTCGTAAAGAACTGCAACATATCCAGGCCATCGCAAGACCTGATGGTGCACTTTCAAATCTCTACCATCGAAAGAACACAGGGTATGTGACATTATGTTAATAAATAAAAGTAACAATGCATGTTTTTGTTTTTTTAATGTTTTTTTTTTATTTTTTATGTAGGACTGAATAAGCTATTTTACATAAAATATGTTTACATGTAGTTGTTACCTGGATAATCAAGTCAAGCCATCTTTATTTATATAGTGCTTTATACAATACACATTGTTCTGTTGCATTTCGGCTGTTGTTCAGCAAATCAGTTCAGTGTTGATTTAGATCATCAATTATTAAATTAGTTCATTTCATCTTTTAAGCATTTCTGTGAGAAAAAAGATGTCATTTTCCTGCTAAATGTCAATGTCAGCTTTATTTGTATAGCACTATTCAAACAACACATGTTGACCAATGTGCTTTACAACATCTAGGTATAAAAAGAAAAATACAATATTAATAATAACAATACACGTATTAACAATAGTAATAAAAACTAACAACAACAGGGATACGCTATACCTCCAAGTAGCAGTGTTTCGCCTGTGCTTCCCCATAATATAGTCCCAAGTTAATATCTGCCAAGGAAATTGTCATGATACAGAGGCGGATTCAAGCGCGAGTGAGTACAAAGATCTTTATTACTCAGAACACAATAGGTAGATATAATGAAGGTCAGAATCATAGGCAGGATCCTTCTCCGATCGCTGTAGTTAATGTCAGATGGGTCAGATGATGTAGGCAGGCTTGGTCCGGGTGACGCAGGGACTCAATGGACAACCAGATCCGGGAGCTGATCCACCACGGTGAGAACATCCACAGACACGAACAGAATCCACACGACAGCAAACACCGGAGAAACGGAGGGAGGAACAGGACAGGACCACAGAACACACCAAACGATCTGACAAACACAGGTAGGTTAGCAAGCCATGAAGTAGAGAGAGTAATCAGGTGTAGCAATTGCTGGTGATGATCTGATGACTAGTAATCAGAAACCACGCCTCCCACTCACGCTCCACACACACTCACACACAGACAGAATGAACCAGTGAATTCATGAACCGTGACAGAAATAGCCACATTTTTTTGGTTCACTTTTACTCGGGACATGCTAGCTGGCAACATAGGATTCCATTCATTATGCTAAGCTAAGCTAGCGCCGACCCTGCCAAACTAAAACAATGCATGCACTGAGACAAAAATGCATTTGCCCACATATCTAAATGTAGGAAAGATGTTGAATAAGCCCTATCTCTAAAAACGGTGGAGTGTTCCTTTAAGTTGTATTTTAAAAACGTGTACGAAATCAGCATCCCTGACAAACATGGGTTAGCTATTCCAAATTCTAGGTGCTTCTGCCGCAAATGCATGAGCACCTTTTCGGTTTAACTTGGTTCTTGGAATTTTATGTACATTTTGAGTTGCTGATCTTCTTCCTGTTTGATGTTCAATTAACAAATCTGATAAATAAGACGGTGGACATGCAGAGATTTATGTACTAGTTAAAGTAACTAAATCAATCCTGTATTTTACTGGAAGCCAATGTAGGGAGACCTGGGACAGAGTGATGTGTTTTTAATATTCATTAATAATCTCGCAGCAGCATTTTGAACCCTTTGCAACCATAAAATTGAGGTTTTAAAGAATTACAGTAGTCCATTTTTGATGATATGATTGTATGAATTGCAATTTCGACACTCTTAAATGTCAGAAAAGATTTCATCTTGGCCAGATTTCTATCAGATCAATAATATTGTTGAGTTTTAAGTGGTCAATGACTGGTTTTTATGTTTGTTTGTCCTGAGCAGTTAAAGGTGCCCTAGAATGAGTTGAAACAATATTTTAAATTGTTTTCTGATATCAACATATAGGGTATGTGGCTTATTTAAGGGCAAAAATTGTCCAGATACAGTTTTACAGGTCCATTTACAACCCTAGAAATTGTCCCTAGAATGAAATGGTCTGTTTTTGCCTCATTTGGAAGGGTCATGAATATTAATGTTTAGCTCTGCTCTGATTGGCTCATTTCAGCAGCTCACACAAGTGCAGTTGTTCAGCTAATACAATCGCAAACAGCACAAGCGGCTCGTGAGTCCTGACAGAAAACAGACCCACTGAATGACACTTTAAGCAGAACATTTAAAATGACTTGTTTATTGGTGTTTTCAGATCACCATGCAAGCGAGAGAGAGAGAGTTCGCCAGATTGCACGTGTAGGTAAAACACCGGATAGTATACGCATTCTTTTCAAAGGAAAGCTCTGATTGGGGGATTTAAATGACTGAAATCTGGCAACCACAAGCACGAACACTCAACGCTCCTCTTTCTCCCCACCGACAAAACCAAAGAGTGCTTTTTTGTTCAGGTTTTAATTTTTTTTAAACTACATTTTAGACTCGTCTTTTTTTGTCAATGATATTGCATGTTTATATAGCCACAATAATTGTTTAAGGACATTTTTCATCTTTCATCATAAGGTCATCTTGTCTTAGTCATGGTAAAAAAAAAAGGTTCTCAAGGAACATTTTTCATTATATTTTCATTAACGAAATTGACACCATTCAGAGCAAACTAACAACTTTGAATTCGATTGGTGCTGTATCCAGTGATTGACAAACATCAGCCATGCCTGTTGACAGTTCTGTTCTGTGGGAAGGCTATGAAAAGTCCTCACAGCCTGGAACATAACATTTATATCCATGATCTGCCATTTTCACTATATTGTCCTCATCTTCACAATACCTGCAGAACTTCTGATGATTCGCTGTAGGTCCACATTAACACTGCCTGGCCTTGACCATTAGCTGCTGGTTATATGCAAATTTGGGGAGGCACAAATATTAATGATCATGACGGTTACGTCACCATCAGTGTTATGTTGGGATTCACCAGTTTTTCAGTGGTCTTTTTCCAGCACAAGATTTACATATGAAGGAGGAAACAATGGTGTTTGAGGCTCATGGTATGTTAGTTCAATATACAGAACACTTATTATTCAACTATGCCAAGGTAAATAGAGTTTTCCATTCTAGGACACTTTTAAACTGTCCACTGTTCTTCAAAAAAATCCTCCAGATCCTGCACATTCCTTGGTTTTACATCATCTTTTGCATATTTAAACCTATTCTAACAATGACTGTATGATTTTGATCCATCTTTTCAGGACATTTGAAGGACTAACAACAAACAATTTTGCGTTTAAAGTTCCTTCTCAGATGACTCTGGATGTAGACATGCCTTTGGCAGAAAACCATTTTTTGTCACTCAACAGCACCACTCTTTTTTTTTCCAAGGGTGGAGTTTGGGACGTACCATGCCCTGGGCAAAAAACAAAGTATAGGTTCCTACACTGCCTCCACTCTTACCCTGTGCTCATTGATTGCCCCTTGCATTCTTTCTTAATGCCACTGATTATACCTTTCTCTTCTGTTAGGCTGATATGTTTTGTCAATGTTTTCCTTTCTGCCAGCTTTGTGACATTTTCTGTAAAACAAAACATAAATAAGTATTATCTTTCATTTAATGATGTCCCACTTTAGCTGAATGCTACTGTCCCATTTTATCTCACACGTTAAGGTACTCTATTAGCCACTTGAAATGTAGGTACCAGAGCCCCTTCTTTTTGTATCAGAGTATTGCTTCATTTTATTTAGATGAATTGACACTCGTTGTCTGACTTCCTGGTCCCGTGGGTAACTGAAGTGAGATGTGAACACAGTAAGTTTGGTTCTCATTTTCCTACCGTACAACAATTCATATGGTGAAACACCAGCCACCAGCCGTTTGCAAAAAGTCCAAGACTGCTTGTTTCCACGGTTACTTTTGCAAAATGGCCATTTGCACACAGTCCTTAAGAATCGTAATGAATCTTTCCACAGCCCCATTGGCCGCAGGCTGATATATGGATGTTTTGATGTGTGCAATATTCCGTTCGTCCAAGAAAGTGGTAAAGGCTGAAGACATGGGCGAGGCTAGCCTTTTAGGGTGCTTCAGCACCCCTAAAAGGAGCTCAACACCCTAAAACTTGGAGTAAGAAATTGTGTTATTTAAAATTTTTGTTAGTCTTTTACACGGTTAAATAATGTCCAAAACATACTCCGTAGTTTGTGGTTTAAAATGTAGTTGTTAAGGAGGAAAATGAAAACATCCCGCATAGCAAATGGTGTCATCCGCTTCCTCTTCTACTTCTCCTCTGTACCTGCACCGCTCAGCACGACCGTCATCCAGCACGAAACACACGCAGAGTGAGAACCCGTGATGTAGTGTTGAGATCGGTTGAAAGCGGTGTCTGACACTTCTTTCCTTTTATCTAGAGTTGTTCCGATTTGAAACCATATCGGTGAGTACTGGAGTCAGTATCCTGAATCACCATGGTGGTACACCTATAATAAGTGTTTATTCGCGGACTTTTTAGTCCGGCGGTCGCCGCCGCTGTGGAGTAGAACAGGACCTGGGTGACTCGTCCATAGTTATAAACGGAGAGAAGTAACTAAGTAGTTTATCGCTTTATTTGATACTCATTTTAACAATCGAGTCATGTAAACATGACGTCACGTGCGTCTTTTCTGGTCAGTCGTCATGGAAACATGAAGCCCTGGCGTTTGAAAACAAACGACGTATCACTGAAAACACTCACTGTGGCTTTTAAATTAATTGTTATTAATTATTTTGCTGTATTTATTCATTCATCACACAGGATTTAACCTGAACCAGGCTTAAGAATCCAGAACTCTTAGTATAACTCTGTGTGTGTGTGTGTGTGTGTGTGTGTGTGTGTGTGTGTGTGTGTGTGTGTGTGTGTGTGTGTGTGTGTGTGTGTGTGTGTGTGTGTGTGTGTGTGGCCTGGCAGTGAGCAATGGACATACGACAATTCTTTAAAAGAAAAAAGACAGATTCAGGTGAGAGACTAGGGACAGTCCATAATGACCTCTGTCTTGGTTTTTTTTGTTTATTTGTTCTTCTGAAAAGTGTTAAGCTAGAGTAACAGATAATGCAAACCAGCTGTAGTTGTATCAAATTGCTTATCTAGGCAATGGTCCCCTGCTTTTATTTTATTTATATTTATTTCAAACTCACAAGCTTCTCTTGTGAAATGAATTTGTCATTTAAAAAGTTTCTAAGCCCAATAATAATAATAATAAAGACATTTAAAATGACACGCCTCTCTGTGCCTTTTGATCATATCCTTAGAATCTGTAATTAGTCTCATGGTCTCATTTTTGTGACATGACAAACTGACCTCAACTCTCCTGCCTACAATATATTTGTGTATGATTGTCAGTGCCAAGGGAAAGTGAGGAAGATGGTGAAGGAGAAAGGGAAAGGGAAAGGGAGAGCATGCAGGAAGAATCAGGTGAGGAAACAACAACAATAAATTGACATATAGTGAATAGTGGCAAGCAAAACAGTAACTACTCCTGTTTATGTGTGTGTACTCCTATACAAACTTATTGGCATTAAGTAGCCTATATTACATTATTTTTCTGTCTGTGTGAACTATCAAAATTAAGCTTGTGTTCTGAAAAGGTCTCAAAAAGAAAGAAAAAATCTGGATTTTGGAGTTAGTCGAATCAATGTTAAAATGATAAAGTTATTTTTCAATAGACATATTTTTTGTTTTTGTGTGAAAGAGGGTGGGTGGTGGCAGTGGGGCTCATTGGGTGCTCAGCACCCCTAAAGCTCTGACCCTAGAATCGCCCCTGGCTGAAGAAATAAGTTGTGGTCCATTATCTGTTACCAGACATCCAGGATTCCCATGCCTACTGAAAACAGAATTCAGGAATCCAATGACTACACGCAGGGCCGGCCCGTGGCATAGGCGAAATAGGCAAATGCTAGGGGCGCCACTCGTCCATAGGCGCGTCAAAATGAGTTTTCCGGTTTTATTACTGGTACTATTTTATTAATTCAGTCATTCAGTCGGTCTGTGTTCTGTCTCTTGTGCTGTTTGTGTGACTAAATCTGCCATCAAACCTCAGTGATGAACTATAATAAACATGGATCTCTCAACTATTGGCGATTGTGTTCGCTGAATACGCAACCTCTGTGTGACAATACAAAGTCTTTATTTGAATATATGATAAATAACCTATAATAAATCATTAAAGTAGACGAGGTAAAACAAACCATGCATATGGGTCAACATTCTCTTGAAAGTGCAATTCTGATGAAATGCAAAAACAAATTTAATCATTGTGATTTATCATTTTGAGCAAATAATCGAGTTTATCAATGAAGTATGACGAAACTGTGATTGTTTTCATTCACGAAAACTAGACTAAAATGCTCAGTGTTGCATAATATAATAACATAATAATTCTCATATTTGTTTGATAATTTTGATCTTGATCAATAGTGAACGATCAATAATGAAATAAATCTCTGAACTTCTGAATTTTGTGACACTTCAAATGATGGTCGTTGTAATCATAGGGCTTCTATACTCACTGAACTAATAATAGTTCCTGCCACAGCACTTAGGTCAGTTGTTTCCAAGCTGATGTCGATAGTTTGGCAGAAAATGAGTGCTGAAAAGCAAGGTAAAGACAGAGGAGAGGCGAAGAGTTGTTCTAGATAAATAAAGTTGTTGGTCTAGATAAATAACTGCATTCTGTACATTTGACTCGTGTACAATAATTTCCTTCCAAACACTGAACAATGTTTTGAGGTGTGGTAACCACAGTATATGCGGACACAGTATAATTGACTCCGGGCAATTGGGATGATCATAGGTAGGTTGAGAGGTAAGGAGTCTGTAGTATTAGCATATACTCGGGGAGAGGGACGGTTTGGATGATCTTTGTGGAACTGGGTGAGTAATAACGGATCCAGAACATTGTCTCGGTATACCCATGAGTGTTCTTCAAGACTGTACCCCTCCCAGTCAATGAGCTACTCAAGGTTGCTGCCCCATTTTGAGTCTAGGATAGTGTGGGCTTGGTACACGAGGTCCTCGTCAGCAACTTCTGGAGGAGGAACTTCATCCATGGTGGGTTCTGTGGGAGAAGGAGACAGAGGTTCAGTGAAGGGCTTAAGTAAAGATACATGAAATGAAGGTGAGATCCGATGCTGAAAAGTTGGAAGATTGAGCCGGTAGGAGACTTTGTTGACCTGCCTCTGCACAGTGAAAAGACCTATGTAGCGGGGACTCATCTGACAGTAGAGCAAGCGAAGAAGGATGTCACGGGTGGAGAGCCACACCTTTTGTCCTGGTTGATATTGTGTGGCTTTAGCTCTTCGGACATCTGCCTGCTGTTGGTGTCTCCACTCTGCCCGCTGGAGATGCACATGTGCTGAGTCCCATTCCCTCTCTCTCTCCTCGAACCAGTGATTAATGGCTGGAACCTCCGATGGCTCTCCGGACCAAGCTAAAAGAGGAGGTTGATAGCTGAGGATGCATTGGAACGGAGTAAGCCCCCTGGTGGTGAACTGGGGAACTCTGTAGGAGACTATGTCCTCTGGTAAGCCATAATGGCGGAATACTTGGTTTAATAGGAGTTCTGCAGCTTTGAATGCGGTGGGCGAGTCAACGATGACAAAGATGCAGGTATGATGGTTAGATGGAGGGAGATTGGTCATGAAATCAACTCCCCAGTGGGACCATGGACGACAGGGAATCGGTAGGGGTACTAGCTTACCCTCTGGGAGTTTCTGTGGAGTGTTGGAAATGGCGTAGACTGAGCATCCCTTGACGTACCGGTAGATATCCTGGGTCATGTTGGGCCACCAGTAGCGAGAGGGATAGTTGACCTGGAGATGTATGTGCTGACGGCACTTCTGGACAGACGGCAGGTAGATGCTACATAAAACCGTCCCTCAGGACCTCCCAGTGGAGCAGGTTTGGTGAGAATTTCCTGGAGGATTTGATCGTCGAGGGACCACTGAATGGGACTAACCACCATGGCTGGAGGAAGAACAGGTTCAGGTGGATGGGAATCAGGTTTAGGATGAAACAGACGCGATAGGGCATCCGCTTTGTAGTTATTTGTACCGGGTTGGAAGGTAACAGTGACATCAAACCGTGTAAAAAAGAGGGTCCAACGAGTTAATCGTGGATTGAGTCTATTTGCTTTTCGGAGGTACTCCAGGTTCCGGTAATCTGTGATTACTTCAAAGTGATTTTGAGCTCCCTCCAGCTAATGTATCCATTCCTCCAAGGCAAGCTTGATGGCGAGCAACTCACGATTTCCGACGTTGTAGTTCTGCTCCGCCGGGGACAGCTACCGGAGTAAAAGGCACATGGATGGAGTCGGGGAGGCTCACCCTGCCACTGGGACAATATCGCTCCAACCCCCAGTAGTGGATGCATCGATTTTGACCACGAAGGGGAGTTCGGATTCGGGTGGACCAGGATTGGCACAGTCCTGAAGGCTTCCTTGAGGTGTTGGAAGGCTTCGGTGGCCAAAGGGTTCCAGGACAGAGATTTGGGCTGGTTTCAGAGGAGTGATGTTAGAGGTGAGCTGAGAAGAATGTAATTTGATGAATCTGCTGTAAAAGTTGACGTATGCCAGAAAACGTTGAGTTTCTTGACAGTGACAGGTTGGGGCCAGTTGTGGATGGCAGATTTAATGGAGTTCATGTCACCGAAAATAACAGATATGAGCTGCATTTCAAAATCAAAGACAGCAATATGAGTGAGTGTGGCCACAGCGCCGGTAAGATCATTCAGTTTCTTTACTTTCAATGAAGATGATTGCGTGTTGAGCACCTCTGACTTCACTTTCGGTTTAATTTGCGGTAGTTTGTGCATTGGCTTAATGAAGAGATACTCGTCTGTGGCGATGCGTGCTGCGGTAGCGCTGCCATATCTGGCTATAACATCATATAGCCTATAACTCGCTCTCATATTGAGTGATTTACATTTTAAGTAAATGCAAAGATGCGAATAGACATTCTGCGGTGCAATTCGCACGTTAAAGTGGCTTTTAGTATTTCCTTTTGTGTATTTGTTCTAAATGCTCCTGTTGTCTTCTGTGCCCAGACTTTTGTTTGATGTTTGATACATTTAAGAAGCTTGTTTTCTTTGAGCAGGTCAAATTAAAGATTCAGTTCATAAATCTGAGTGCTTTATTGACTGCTAATTGTATGAGGATGCGGTGCATCATGATATCGAATTGAACCAAATCGATGACATGATAATCGTAATCGAACCAAACCGTGAGACCAGTGTAGGTTCACACCCCTATTAGACAGGGGGTAAATTTTACCTTTGGGTGGAGTGGCCCCAGGCAGCAGGTCAATGGCACAGTCCCATGGCTGATGTGGTAGAAGACAGGTCGCCAACCGCTTACTGAAGACATACTGGAACGCCCGGTACTCTGGAGGGATTTCGATGTTACCTTCGGTTTCAGGGCCCTCGACGGATGTGGATTTAAACGGCAGATAGGAGGAGCTGGATGTAGTCCATGTAGTTTGGAAAAAAGGGATAACAGGGAAATCATGAAGGCGATACGTGATGTGGGGAAGAACTGGTTGCATCACGAAGTATAGAGCACACTGTAGAAGAAATACGCGTCAATCCTCTGCCTCACCGGTGAATGTCGCTGTTCGGGCCATGGGACCGGCAGAGGCAGGTGGAGAAGAATTGGTAGGTGCAGTGTTGACAGGTTCCATAACGGGAGCTGGATGATGTTCCTCACTGGATTCAACCGGACTCTGCATTGATGGTCTGGTCTCCTGTCATGGAACAAAAGGGCACAGACAAGCAGGTAAGTAATAGTGATCTTTATTAAAGTTAGAGTGTGGTTGTTGCAGCGTGAACCAGGCAATGGAAGTAGATGATGACTTGTGAAAGGTTAATGGTGACACTTAGCCGGTGAAGTGTTGTATCTTGCAGGTGATGGTGGATTCAGAGAATGAAGATTGGTAACCAGGTTGACAGACAGAAGATAGCAGACGAGACAAGATGATCACAGGTAGGTTGAGAGGTAAGGAGTCTGTAGTAACAGCATATACTGAGATGAGACCAGACAATGACTGAATAGTGACCAGGTGAATATATAGAGTGAGTCTCTGATGAGGTGCATCGAGTCAGTATTCTGGTAATTGTGAACGAGTGGGCGGGTCTTGGTGAATGGGCGGGTCATGTGTTGGAAATAAGAAAACTTCTTCCAAAATACAAAATGTGCTGTGATTGGTTAGATGGCCCAGTGTGTTGTAACTGGCAGTGCTTAGCGTTTGTTCAGGAAATGTCACACCGCTTTCCATATTTGTAAGCTCTACTCAGATGTAAATATTAAGGATGCCGTCAATTTCAAACCAATTCAAGCCTGATGTTTTTTATAATTTTCTTATACTTTTTAGATACAAAGTTATAAGCCATTTAATCATGATACTTGTCAGAAAACAGTGGTAATACAAACAGTAATCGATCACAAAACTAGGGTTAATTTTCCCAAAGGGTGGTGAACAGTCTTACAAAAGTGAGAGCTTACAAAGCTACAGTAAACACTAGAGCTGACCGATATGTGTTTTTGGGAGCCGATATTAGGGAGTAAAAAAAGTCAGATATCGATATATATCGGCCAATATTTTGTATGTGTATATTATAGTACAGTAACAGTCAAGTTCGGACACTCTTTCCTATTGGTGTCCAAACTTTTGACTAGTACTGTATATATAATACAGTATATAGTACATAATATACATACATTGTACATAAATAAAACAAAATCATACAAATGAAAAACAGTTATTTTCAGGTTTTTCATGTAGGTTTAAACCAAACCGTGAGACCAGTGTAGGTTCACACCCCTATTAGACAGGGGGTAAATTTTACCTTTGGGTGGAGTGGCCCCAGGCAGCAGGTCAATGGCACAGTCCCATGGCTGATGTGGTAGAAGACAGGTCGCCAACCGCTTACTGAAGACATACTGGAACGCCCGGTACTCTGGAGGGATTTCGATGTTACCTTCGGTTTCAGGGCCCTCGACGGATGTGGATTTAAACGGCAGATAGGAGGAGCTGGATGTAGTCCATGTAGTTTGGAAAAAAGGGATAACAGGGAAATCATGAAGGCGATACGTGATGTGGGGAAGAACTGGTTGCATCACGAAGTATAGAGCACACTGTAGAAGAAATACGCGTCAATCCTCTGCCTCACCGGTGAATGTCGCTGTTCGGGCCATGGGACCGGCAGAGGCAGGTGGAGAAGAATTGGTAGGTGCAGTGTTGACAGGTTCCATAACGGGAGCTGGATGATGTTCCTCACTGGATTCAACCGGACTCTGCATTGATGGTCTGGTCTCCTGTCATGGAACAAAAGGGCACAGACAAGCAGGTAAGTAATAGTGATCTTTATTAAAGTTAGAGTGTGGTTGTTGCAGCGTGAACCAGGCAATGGAAGTAGATGATGACTTGTGAAAGGTTAATGGTGACACTTAGCCGGTGAAGTGTTGTATCTTGCAGGTGATGGTGGATTCAGAGAATGAAGATTGGTAACCAGGTTGACAGACAGAAGATAGCAGACGAGACAAGATGATCACAGGTAGGTTGAGAGGTAAGGAGTCTGTAGTAACAGCATATACTGAGATGAGACCAGACAATGACTGAATAGTGACCAGGTGAATATATAGAGTGAGTCTCTGATGAGGTGCATCGAGTCAGTATTCTGGTAATTGTGAACGAGTGGGCGGGTCTTGGTGAATGGGCGGGTCATGTGTTGGAAATAAGAAAACTTCTTCCAAAATACAAAATGTGCTGTGATTGGTTAGATGGCCCAGTGTGTTGTAACTGGCAGTGCTTAGCGTTTGTTCAGGAAATGTCACACCGCTTTCCATATTTGTAAGCTCTACTCAGATGTAAATATTAAGGATGCCGTCAATTTCAAACCAATTCAAGCCTGATGTTTTTTATAATTTTCTTATACTTTTTAGATACAAAGTTATAAGCCATTTAATCATGATACTTGTCAGAAAACAGTGGTAATACAAACAGTAATCGATCACAAAACTAGGGTTAATTTTCCCAAAGGGTGGTGAACAGTCTTACAAAAGTGAGAGCTTACAAAAGCTACAGTAAACACTAGAGCTGACCGATATGTGTTTTTGGGAGCCGATATTAGGGAGTAAAAAAAGTCAGATATCGATATATATCGGCCAATATTTTGTATGTGTATATTATAGTACAGTAACAGTCAAGTTCGGACACTCTTTCCTATTGGTGTCCAAACTTTTGACTAGTACTGTATATATAATACAGTAGTACATAATATACATACATTGTACATAAATAAAACAAAACATACAAATGAAAAACAGTTATTTTCAGGTTTTTCATGTAGGTTTAAACTAGATTTTCAGGTAGGCTACAGAAATAGTAATCAAATGTATAATATCACTTCATAGTTTTCACTTTATAAATATAGATTAACCCTTATTAAATGTTTTCAGTCAAGAGCGGTAAGTGATTTTATTTCTGTTTTGTTATCTCGCTGCTTATAAGAAAACGCTTCCCTGACATTGACGAGATTTTACCGGATTTCCATGTTTTAACTTTTATACAGCTATTACACATCTTCTGAAAGAGTACAGAATCTCTTGATCATAACACAGGAGAAGAAGAAGCAGAAACCAGTGATCTCATGATGCATATGTAAAATAACGTGATCATCCAAAATAAACAGCATATATGTCATGAATAGCGCTTCTCCGGTTCATCCTCCGTACCGCCGGAGGAGCCATCACCGAATACTGAGGCACAATCATTCGACTCCAATTCCCATGGGCCCTCATTCCTAGGACTGATTACACTCACACCTGCACTGCATCACACACCCTATTTAAGACACACACATGAATCACACAATTGCGAAGTCTTGATTAGCTACGGTTGTCATTTCAGAGCGGGTTCCTGTGGACTGTTATCTTGTTATTACCTGGACTGTTTATCATCTTTGGTTCTCTGCTGCCTGCCCTGAACCTTGCCTGTACCTTGTATTGTGATTGTTTGCCGCTTGTCTTGACCCTTGCCTGTGACCCGTCTCTGATCCTTGCTGCCTGCCTCGACCATTGCCTGTCCCTGTTTACGGTACTGCTTAATCCCTGTCTGTTACTCTGCTGTCTAAAATAAAAGCTGCAAATGGATCCACTCCTGTTGATCCTTCATTACAATATAAATCAAAACTGCCTAATGTTACTGAATGAAATGTCGACCCAAGACAAGCTATATTACATTTCATTTTTACATTTACATTTAGTCATTTAGCAGACGCTTTTATCCAAAGCGACTTACAAATGAGAGTAATAGAAGCAACCAACACCAGTCAAGGGCAACAATATGCAACACAAAACAATATGCTCACGAAACACAAAACACATAGGACAGTTTTTTTTTTTTTTAATAACAAACAGAAATGAATAGGGTGATAAGTGCTATTCTTTATTGGTCAAGTGCTGCTGGAAAAGAAGTGTCTTGAGATGTTTTTTGAAAATGGCTACAGACTCGGCTGCTCGAACTGAGACAGGCAGGTCATTCCACCAGGTGGGAACGGTCCAAGAAAAGGTCCTTCGTTCACTTGCAGAACGCAAGCTTCTGGAGGGTGTGTAAGTCTGAGCAAGTGAGTTTAGGTATACTGGTGCAGAGCCTGCGGTTGCTTTGTAGGCGAGCACCAGAGCCTTGAATTTGATTCGCGCAGCTAGCGGCAGCCAGTGAAGACTGATGAAGAGAGGCGTGACGTGAGCTCTCTTCGGCTCGTTGAAGACCACCCGCCGCTGCATTCTGGATCAGCTGCAAGGGTTTAACAGTGGATGCTGGAAGGCCCGCTAGAAGAGAATTACAGTAGTCCAGTCTGGAGAGTACAAGAGCTTGGACCAGGAGTTGAGTGGCCTGCTCTGATAGGAAGGGTCTAATCTTCCTAATGTTGTATAGCGGGTTGTTGCAGTAATGTGGTCAGTGAATTTCAGCTGATCATCAATCACAACTCCAAGGTTCCTGGCAGTCCCGGACGGAGTTATGGTTGATGAACCGAGCTGAATGGAGAGAGTATGTTGAAGTGCTGGGTTGGCTGAGACCACAAGCAGTTCTGTCTTTGCCAGATTGAGTTGAAGGTGTTGTTCCTTCATCCAGGCAGAAATGTCTGTCAGGCAGGCAGCGATCCGAACCCCAACTGTGGGATCATCTGGTTGAAATGAGAAGTAGAGTTGAGTGTCATCAGCATAGCAGTGATAGGAAAAGCCATGTTTCTGGATGACAGATCCTAGAGATGACATGTAGATGGAGAAGAGAAGTGGTCCAAGCACTGAGCCCTGAGGAACTCCAGTAGCTATATGATGTGACTTAGACACTTCACCTCTCCATGACACCCCGAAGGACCTACCTGAGAGGTAAGACTTGAACCACTGGAGAGCAGTTCCTGAGATCCCCATCTTCATGAGTGTTGACAGGAGGATTTGGTGGTTAACTGTGTCAAAAGCACCAGACAGATCCAGCAGGATAAGTACTGAGGATTTGGAAGCTGCTTTTGCCTGTCTCAGTGTTTCAGTAACCGAGAGCAGGGCAGTCTCAGTTGAGTGGCCGCTTTTGAATACAGATTGGTTGTTGTCCAGGAGGTTATTACTGTAAAGCTGTGAATGTTGATGGACTCAATCTACTCGATCTGTGTTTTGATGATCGTTCTAAATCCAATCTGTGTGTAGTCTTTGACAAAAATGCGATTTTCTCAGTATTTTGCTCAAAATAAATTCAAGTGTTGATAAAAAAAAGAATACATGCAGCCAGAATAAAGCAGAGGGTCTGTTCTTTCTTTTGATATATATTGCATGTTCAGATATTCATACAAAAAATATTCTGTGGGCCATGAAACATGTGAACATTTTCCAAATGCTGGCGGTTACTGGCACATTTCATGTTTACGTTCACTTAAGATATAACCAACTATGTTTACATTGATACCCGACAAGACAGGCATTTTTGTGTGAATATTCGCGTGCTGTGAGACGCTTGGGAGTGCGTTCATATCGGTGGAATATCTGCAACATATATATGCCGATGCCGATATATCGGTGACAGTTTAATAGCCGATAAAATCAGCTAACCAAAAAAAAATAAGTCGGGCTCTAGTAAACACTATCAACACTAATGGGAACTGCTCCATTACAGGAGAAGCTTTTGTGTGCATCCTGCCTTTTGGTTCTGGAAGCTGTTCTCCGTAAAATGTTCAGCACAGATAAATGTTCAGATACACATTGAAGTTATAATGTTCAGGAGCAGTGTACATTTTAAACACTCTAAGTTTGTCAGTCTAAGGAAGGTCAAACAAATAAGTTTTGGAAACAGGGTATATGAAGTCTCTCTTTGACATTGTGACAACACTGTCTTCTCTTATGCAGCTCAACCAGGCCATGTCCCCTTTCTTGCGTATTCCGTCGGTGGAGATAATGTAAATTAAAATTACATCGTGACTTCATAAGATCAGTTCAATTGCAGATCTTTTTTATGCTCAAAGAGCAACATTCCACACTAACTAAAGTTGGAAAAAGTGGACAAGCATAATAGGACCCTTTTAATCTTTTGATCACTCATCTGACTGTTCATTATGCCTTATTTTATATAATGTTTATTTGACATCTGTTTTTCTTATTCTTGTCACTGTTGCAGGGCAGTGCACAGGGGATCTGCCTGAGAATCAAATGCTACAGATCCATGTGAAGAAAAAACGTATCAGCTCCGCCTGTTTGTTGAGACTGGATTCGGCCCCAATGAACACGGTCACCATAGCTTCAGGGAAGCGTTATGTCCTTGAGTATTTCGACTGTGACGATGATGAACTACAGTGGACTGTAATACAGACCATAGGCCCAGGTGAAAAGGAAACATATTTAAATTGTGCTTTTTTGGACATACTTAATATATTTAAATTATACTATACTAAATGCATATTAAATGTACTATTTTAAAAACAACTTTAAGTATATTAAGTGCAATTTAAGATATGCTAAAGATCAATTATAAAATATTTGCTAAATTGTGCTAAAACGGAAGTATATTTAGTGCAATTTAAATGTATTTCTTTAAAATATATTTTTTATTATTAATTTTAATGTGCTTCAAGAACATTTCAATAGAACTAAAGTTCATTAGAAATACACTCACCTAAAGGATGATTAGGAACACCATACTAATACTGTGTTTGACCCCCCTTCGCCTTCAGAACTGCCTTAATTCTACATGGCAATTCAACAAGGTGCTGAAAGCATTCTTTAGAAATGTTGGCCCATATTGATAGGATAGCATCTTGCAGTTGATGGAGATTTGTGGGATGCACATCCAGGGCACAAAGCTCCCGTTCCACCACATCCCAAAGATGCTCTATTGGGTTGAGATCTGGTGACTGTGGGGGCCATTTTAGTACAGTGAACTCATTGTCATGTTCAAGAAACCAATTTGAAATGATTTGAGCTTTGTGACATGGTGTATTATCCTGCTGGAAGTAGCCATCAGAGGATGGGTACATGGTGGTCATAAAGGGATGGACATGGTCAGAAACAATGCTCAGGTAGGCCGTGGCATTTAAATGATGCCAAATTGTGGCCTAAAGTGTGCCAAGAAAACATCCCCCACACCATTACACCACCTCCACCAGCCTGCACAGTGGTAACAAGGCATGATGGATCCATGGTCTCATTCTGTTTATGCTAAATTCTGGCGTCTGAATGTCTCAGCATCTGAATGTCATCTGAATGTCTCAACAGAAACCAAGACTCATCAGACCAGGCAACATGTTCCAGTCTTCAACTGTCCAATTTTAGTGAGCTCGTTCAAATTGTAGCCTCTTTTTCCTATTTGTAGTGGAGATGAGTGGTACCCGGTGGGGTCTTCTGCTGTTGTAGCCCATCCGCCTCAAGGTTGTGCGTGTTGTGGCTTCACAAATGCTTTGCTGCATACCTCGGTTGTAACGAGTGGTTATTTCAGTCAAAGTTGCTCTTCTATCAGCTTGAATCAGTCGGCCCATTCTTCTCTGACCTCTAGCATCAACAAGGCATTTTCGCCCACAGGACTGCCGCATACTGGATGTTTTTCCTTTTCACATCATTCTTTGTAAACCCTAGAAATGGTTGTGCGTGAAAATTCCAGTAACTGAGCAGATTGTGAAATAATCAGACCGCCCGCCTGGCACCAACAACCATGCCACGCTCAAAATTGCTTAAATCACCTTTCTTTCCCATTCTGACATTCAGTTTGGAGTTCAGGAGATTGTCTTGACCAGGACCACACCCCTAAATGCATTGAAGCAACTGCCATGTGATTGGTTGATTAGATAATTGCATTAATGAGAAATTGAAAAGGTGTTCCTAATAATCTTTTAGGTGAGTGTACATTAGTATTACACTACTAGTATATTATAAAGTTGTATATATACTATATACTAGTAGGCCTATATCATTAAATATACATTTTAAGACATGTACACACTTTGAAATATAGAAAACTTTAATGTACTATATCATTATATACATTACAAAATAAATTCCTTGAGTACATTAAAAAAGTACAGCAGCATACATAATCTCTTAACAAACACATTTTAATAATGAAAGATCAGTGAAATGCTATGGCAGAGCTATTTTCATCAACTTGTAGAACATTTCATTCATACCTATATTACTAAAAAACATACTGTGAATAAGACATCATTGAAAAAACGTTACTGGAAAACAAAGCCCAGGTGAAAAGGACGTACTAAACACGTCCATTTTTATCCTCTTGTCTGTCGTCACTATACAGCACTCTATGAGTTACAATGGACATAAGATTAGAAGAAGACCAACAACACCACTTATAGTGAGCCAAGATGAATCAGTCACTGATATTGTTATTTGAAGTAGTAACGCAACCTGTGTATTTCAGGGTATGTTGTGTGTTGATAATAGAGTGGTGCAGGTGTGACATCACTTTGTAGGCCAAAACACAGAAGTGAGTTGCATTTTGCACTTCTGGTTCCCTCGTACCGAAGTCAATGTTTTTTTTAATAGGATTTTGTTTAAATGGCTGAAATAAGGTCTGTGGTGAAACACAAGCTCAATACGCTTTCATGTTTTATTCAACAACATAAAACACATCAGTATTATACCACTCATGATTTTTGAAGCGGTAAAGTGTCTTGGAAAAGGTGTATGCTAACAACTGGCTAAATAAGGGACTACAGAGGCTGTAGAGGAGATTAAACGTCATCACACCAAACAGGTAAGCTCAGTCAACCGAAGGTGCTTGAGTTTGAGGCAAATCTGGCCTGATGTCTCATCACACCGGCACCCAGTTGGCGTGTCGAAACCATTTGCTTATATTTACAAAATGAAAATAAAGATCAATGTTTAATGACAATGTTCACAAAACTAATTGAAAATGTTAAGAGAAATTAGAAAATGTTTAAGAGATCGTTAATTACATGTTCTCCCATCCATATATTCTGTATCCATATATAATGCCAAAAGTAATACTGGGTTTACACGATTCTTTCATAGTGTGGTTTTGGTAAAGTTTAATAAACATTATCACACGTATACCTTAATTTACTTCTTCTCACCGCTGTTTCCTGATGGTTTATAGAAAAATGACTCTGAGTTGCCCTCCTGTCGTTGCAAAGAATAGCACAACGGTGAGTGCGCCGAGGATAAACTCTTCCCCAAATGGACGTGGCGTGCATGCAGTCAGCAGAAGGCTAAACAAGTATAAACAAGGCTTAAGGTGGTAAAACAAGTGTGTGGTCTTGGTGGTCTTGCATAATTTACAGATGACATTGATCTGACTATGGTCAGACTTAAAAAATCCAACTGCCATACTGGCGAGCTGACTTGTTTTCCTGATTTATCAACAATTTCGCTCGCTGCGGCGCTCGTTTTCCACGTGTCACTCCACGGCGGTTCTGTTACTGAACCAGACATGATACTGTTATATGATTGTCTGTTAGCGTGTCACTCCCTACGTTTTTAGGTTACCAGAGAGTAAGTGCCTTTGTTCATGTAACCAAACTTGCTTCACAACCTCTGGTTTCTTCAGTCGAAGAAAAAAAAAATCTATGTTTTATTGAACGCATTTTTTATTGATATCGATTACGTGTCTATCGTGATACATATCGTTATCCTTTTATCGCCCAGCCCTATTTGAGATAAAAACTGAAAGAGTTTTAAGAAGCTTAGTGATGGTGACATTGTAATCGCAGGACTGTTGTGTAGTCCGTTTATAGCCTAGCTTTAGCTTTATACTTCAGACGAATGCATTTAGGCTTCAGAATGAATAAATGTTGTGTTCAATTTAGTAATCTTGATGGACAAAACGTGTAAGTATCATAAATCACAGATCACAGACCTTTTTTTTTTTTTTTGCAATAATCCAAAAGCCTATTGGAAAATTACATTGGATTTTTCTCCAGGGAACCAGTGCGATTGGCGTACAAAGTGACGTCATACCTGCACTACTTTACTGTGGTTTATTTTAACCTATATTTCCTATGAATGTGTCTATTGTGGTCATGATAACATGCAGGCTTCAGCTCGATTGCAGATATTTAAGGAAATTAGAAGTTGTGCAAAATGGTGCATGCCAGGACGACTTTGACAGGTGACCTGTGGCTTTACCAAAAAAACAAAAAGTTTTTTTCATGAATGACTCAAAAGGAAGTACAGAAATTAGCCATTTGGAGCCAGTTGCTATCAATTTCCTATCAAGCACTAACAAATCACCCTCCATTAGGCATGATTCAAAATCTCTACAACAGAGGTGATATGAGATTAAACCATGCTTACTACTCTCTTCTTTGCTTGTCTCTACACTCTGTCTTCTATAGCAGCTGATCTGAAGGCAAGAACAAATGAATTCATATTTCACAAAAAACAGACGAATGATAATGAATGATTTGTTTTCTTTTTAAGAATGAGAGAATGCTGAGTACAATGTACCTGGTGCACCACATCGATTTTAAACAGATTCATCTAAGTCTTTAGAAAGGGACTTCATATATGACTGCCCAGTGCTGAAGTTGCTAGATATCAAGCTGGTGTCAGTATCATGTTACAGCGGTTAATGTCAGTATTACACTGTTGGCTAGCAATACATAGCAGCCTTATCCACCTAGGAAAACACTAAACCGTAAGCTATTTATTTATGAAAACAGCAACTAAAACTTACCAGTAACCAATATCTTCATCTCTTCGCGCCCGTTTTGATTAAATGTAGATTTGAAAAGCTTGGCTCTGATTGGTCAAATTGAATGTGCGTTAGCTGAAAACGAAAAATAAGTGCTGTTACAGTTACATTTTATGACAAAAATACGACTGGGACAGAAAGTTGAATTCAATGAAGTTGAATTATCCGATGAAGAGAACTCCAATAGTAGACAACTCACCAAAACAAAACAAAAAACCTTGCCAAAGTAATCCATATGAATCACATGGTTTCCTCCAAGTCCTCTGAAGAGACATGATCTCTATATACAGTGGGTCAAAAAAGTATTTAGTCAGCCACCAATTGTGCAAGTTCTCCCTCTTAAAAAGATGAGAGAGGCCTGTAATTTTCATTATAGGTACACCTCAACTATGAGAGAGAATCACATTCTGATTTTTATTTGCAAATTTTGCTGGAAAATAAGTATTTGGTCAATAACAAAAGTTCACATCAATACTTTGTTATACACCCTTTGTTGGCAATGACAGAGGTCAAATGTTTTCTGTAATTCATCACAAGGTTTGTACACACTGTTGCTGGTAGTTTTGCCCATTCCTCCATGCAGATCTCCTCTAGAGCAGTGATGTTTTGGGGCTGTCGCTGGGCTCCATCCAAAGATTTTCTATGAGGTTGAGATCTGAAGACTGGCTAGGCCACTCCAGGACCTTGAAATGCTTCTTAGGAAGCCACTCTTTTTGGATTATTGTCATGCTGAAAGACCCAGCCACGTTTCATCTTCAATGCCCTTGCTGATGGAAGAAGGTTTTTACTCAAAATCTCACGATGCATTGCCCCATTCATTCTTTCCTTTACACGGATCAGTCGTCCTGGTCCCTTCGCAGAAAAACAGCACCAAAGTATGATGTTTCCACTTTGTTACTTTGGTCCCAGCGCTCTGCAGGTCATTCACTAGGTCCCCCTGTGTTGTTCTGGGATTTTTGCTCACCTTGTGATCATTTTGACCCTATGGGGTGAGATCTTGCGTGGAGCCCCAGATCGAGGGAGATTATCAGTGGTCTTTTATGTCTTCCATATTCTAATAATTGCTCCCACAGTTGATTTCTTCACACCAAGCTGCTTACCTATTGCAGATTCAGTCTTCCCAGCCTGGTGCAGGTCGACAATTTAGTTTGAAAGCTCTTTGGTCTTGGCCATAGTGGAGTTTGGAGTCGCACTGTTTGAGGTTGTGGACAGGTGTCTTTTATACTGATAACGCATTTAAACAGGTGCCATTAATACAGGAAACAAGTGGAGGACAGATGAGCCTCTTAAAGAAGAAGTTACAGGTCTGTGAGAGCCAGAAATCTTGCTTTTTTTGCTGGTGACCAAATACTTATTTTCCACCATAATTTGCAAATCTTTAAAAATGTGATTTTCTGAATTTTTTTTTCTTATTCTGTCTCTCATAGTCATAGCCGGCTCTCCCTATAAGCAAACTAAGCAACTGCTTAGAGCCCCGCCGCCACTAGGGGGACCCCTAACTGTGCGTTCACACCGCGCGGCGTGGCGTGGACAATTTGGGCGTCGAGAAGAGTTAAAATCAGCTCAACTTTATGGTGATATGATGAGCTATGACGCGGTTCGGCGGCAAACAATTGGAATGTAGAAGTTCTCCGCTTGAGAGAAATCCAGAGAATGCAGTCCTGTAAACTTTGGTTCCGACCACATTAGTTCCTAAGCAAAATGGAGGAGAAGTTGATCATTGCTGTGTGGGTTTCCCTATAATTTAAGACGTGATCATTCATAGTGATGTGAAATTTGTTAATAAGGCACGCAACACTATTTTATAGGCACTAGAACGCTTATTTTTCAGCGGGAATGCAAGTTTCACATTTAAACGATTTCATGTGGTTAACTTATAACGTTACCCTACTTGTGGTCAGTCTGCTAATCAACAGTCAACCAACCAGTTTTAACAGTCAACCAACCGTCACCGTGTAAAATCGTTGTAATTATACATTTAAATACCGGGTAATACTAAGTAACTACATGTACTTACATGTAGTTAGGGTTAAGGTAGGATTAGTGTGTGGTTTATGGTTAGTTAACTTACATGTAATTATGATTAATATACTGTTATTACTATAGTAACTACACTGTAAAATGTAAAAAGTGTTACCTAGAGATTTTATTAGATTTATATATATATTTTATAACTTAACAGTTTATATACACATTTGGCTAATATTTGTTCGCTGAAGTAGTGTTTTTGTTGGAATGTAAAACTAGAATCTTTTGTAGAATTTTTTATTTATTTGATACATCAGTAGAAGAATATGTTTAAATCACTTTAGAAGGAAGCAGTGAAATTACTGGTCCAACTTCTCTCTTTTTAAAGTGTGGAAAAGAAAAAAGAAGTTCGAGAGACCGTGACTCCAGCAACACATGTAGTAGGCCGATGCAATAACTTTATTTAAGATGTTTTAATACTAAAGGTTTTAAGCTGCCTAGTGGACAAAAACAGTAAGTGCTGTTTTAAAATTTACAAGGCATTCAGACTGTAATAAAGATGCAGAAATTTGGCAAATCTGTAATCTTTAATAAGCAGTAAAATAATTGTAGGCAATCATGTTAAAAGAGGTACAGATGAAATGTGAAAGGGTTAGATTGTATACAGTTGCTGGTTTGCGGTGGTAATACTCCATTATTCACTTTAAGGCAGGGCCACAAAATTATCCTGCTTAGGTCCCCCAGATTTACAGAGCCGGCCCTGCTCATAGTTGAGTGGCAAAATTGGTGGCTGACTAAATACTTTTTTGCCCCACTTTAGATCAGTCTTTATGATGCATTTCAAATAATATGATGTTGAAATCCTTCTGGGAATTTCAGTAGTAGCCTATTACAAACGTATCATGTAGCTAATGGACAACAGCTTTTTAAGAAGTAAAAGTATTTGTAGTTTCTTTTTAGAAATATATTAAAAGTATGCTTGTGTTTAGCATATTTCTTAAAAGTGTAAGTGTCACATGCCTGTCCTGTCTTGTGTGCACATGTGGGTTTTGTTAGTGTGGCCATGTGCCTCTGTCATTGTCAGATCCCACCCCCTTGTTATCTCGTTATTGGTTTAATTTGCCCCACCTGTGTTTGCCTCATTCCCTGCTTGATTTCTCCCCTTTATAAGTTCCTGTGTGTTTGCAGTCCTTGTCGGATCGTTGTCTTGTCTCCTTCCCCGTGTCGGTATGTTCTTGTCTTTTCTAGTTCATGTATTTTTCCCCTCGTGGGTTTTGTTTTGTATTTTGTTTGTTTTATTTTATAATAAAATTAATTTCTGCACTTGAGTCCTCGCACCTGTTTGTCCCTTGTTTAAACGTGACAGAAAGTTAACCTGCGTTAGGACATTGACGCACTGAAGCTTTCTTTGTTTAAATTTGCTCAAAATTACAGTCAGATTTTTACCTCCGTTTTATTCTCAAAGTCTTATAGTGACCGTAATTTGTTAATATGTGTCAGGAGTTATGAATATGAAAACCGGCATTGGTACCTTTTGATTGAAATATGAGCATTAGCTGCTCTCTTGTCATGAAGACTCGCGACAAAACAACATCCCTCTGGGCTTTTAGTTGAAATGTGGAGAAATATTGATAGATTCGCATATGTTTGTGTCAAATTTCTATACAGAGAAGTATTAATTATTCAAGCTTTACCCAAAAAGCGCAGATGTATCATTATGAGCGCTGTATTCTCTGATGTGCTGTGTTTTCAGTTCATAGTGGCAGCCGGATGGCACCCTGATGCACATTTAGTCCTTTTATGGCACACATGAAGAAGAGACCCACCATGTGACATTTAGGAAGTCTCCCTGGCATAAACAAAGCTTCCAGAGATTGCTATAACATGCAGATAAACACGTTTGAAGACAATAAACACATGATCGCGATGGATATATGGTTTATCTGTGTTCTTCATGCCATGTTGGGTGTTTCTATTTGTTTCTATTTTTTAAGAAGGGCATTTGATACAGTTTAGAAGATGAAGTGAGAAGTTTGATCAATGGAATGAGATTTGAATAGAGAGTTGTAGTAATTACAATGAAGACAAAAGAATAATAATTAGAGCCATAACCAGGCTGGATTGGTGTAAATGTGTGCTGGGGAGACTGAATGAATGGGGCAGTGTTCACCTCAAAGCAATAGAGA
Source organism: Gobiocypris rarus (assembly GCA_023029165.1). Classification (NCBI taxonomy): domain Eukaryota; kingdom Metazoa; phylum Chordata; class Actinopteri; order Cypriniformes; family Gobionidae; genus Gobiocypris; species Gobiocypris rarus. The sequence goes on along the minus strand of CM040926.1, from coordinate 5,233,264 downwards.
CAAAACACTGAATGAAAGCTTAGAAGATGGCAATAAACATCAGTTAGCATTTTAAAGTTTTCTCAAAATAAAAATCACATGACATGATCTTGAAAAACATTTAATAAAATTCAGAGTTTTAGACTTATCATCTGCAGATTTGAAATATAACATGGTCAGACAATTTTATTTTCATAAAGATATTTCATAAAAATACATTTCTAATAACTTTACAAAACTTGTTATAGCTATTTTTAAGCATATATTTATTACCAAAGTATTTCTATTATAGTTTTTAGAAATATATTAAAATGCAATTCAATATATTTTTATGCACTTCAAGCATGTTACAGCATAAGCATGTTATGAATGTACAAATGTATTATAAGCATACTACTTGAATGTCAAGTATATTTTTTATATATTTAATAGGACAACTTTTTCACCTGGGGTACTCAACTGTGTGGTATGATCCACACCTCTGAGCCATAAATTAGACAATATCCTAAATGTTTTGAGCTTTGTTTCACTGTGTAAAATGCTCTGGTGTGTCCCGGTCACTATTATAAGGTTCACCAGTTAAATCTATATTTACCATAACTTCTATTATTTAAGCAGTTCAGGGACATGACCTTGGGCCAGAATGACGATAATCTTAGCCAAATTAGACGGTAGTGGTGGTGGTGGTATTTCTGGCAGAAATCCAAGATGGCAACCAAAATAATAGGAAGGATACAAACTAATGAGTTAATTCTACTCTGCAATATCAAGAGAACCAGAGAAAATATAAATATGTTCCCAAATATAAATATATTCCCAAAGACCCAAAGGCTTTAGAATAATAATGATAAACATAAATGTGAATCTCGAGCAGATGGTGGTGCTATGAGAGAGAAATTCAAGTTATTGAACTTAAAAATGGTCTATGTACTTTTTAGACCCTCCCCAATCAGTTTGCCAAATTTCACAACTCTCCTTCAAACGGCAGTGGCACAAGAAGTAAAAACGAATGAAAACGATAGGGCTAAGTCCTGACTTCATCAAGGAAGATAACTAATAGGATTACGATAATAACTATAATGTTTTAATAATTGTTAACTATATCGATAACGGGGGAATTAAATAGTTTGAATCACTTTTAGTATGGATTTTCCTGCTGATAAAATATAAACTTTGACAGCTTTATAATCAGAATCCACCGACTATAAAGAGCTCCAGCATTTAAAGCGACAGACAACTTAACTGCAGCTTGTGCTTATAATACAGTATACCGAATGTTAACATCCATTGGTGTGGACACTAATATAGTTATTGTTATAGTATTTCTTTAAAGTTATCATTCTTGGTGTGAATGGGCCTTCACAGTATTTCAGTCCATAGCCCATAATATATAAACTTTCCCTTATTCATCACTTTGTTTCTTTATCAACAGAGTGTAAAGAATGGAGAAACTGTGCATCCACTCATCAATTACACTTCAAGTACCAGCTTCATTGTAAAGGAGTCCTGAAGGCGATGACATCGCACCTTCATGGCCCACAGAACAGTGCAGTGGAGCTACAGTCTCCTACAGGCGGTCTGCGTTACTGTCTGCCTGAGGACAAATCCAATAGCATCCTCCTCCTGAATGTGTCCCACATTGACCCTGGCATCACTGTTGGGCAGTTTTGTCCAAACGGAACCATTGAGAAAATCCAGATCCGTGAATCCAGTATTGCAGTAACTGCCTCCGTTACAAGTTTCAACCACCGGAATTTGGAAAATACACTATTTTTACAATATCTATTTACACAAAATATATCAGGTAAAAGGTTTCATTATACATTCATTATACATTTCTTTAAATGGAAGCTGCTTTATCTTAAGGAAACTCTTGAAGAAAAATTGTAAAATGAAAAATGGTCTGTGACTGTCAAGATTTTGAGTTTTAAATTGACATAAGCCCTATTCGGACGGTAATTGTTTCTCACGTGGAAGTCCATAACCACCTCAGAGATAACTTGTGCATTCATATGGTGATTTATTCCCGGTGGACGGTGCGAGTTTTGTGATCCTGCGCATCTGGGAACTCTGCTCACTGTTACAAACTAGGTGTATCAAAACTCGCGAAGGAGAACTTGGAACAGGAACTTTTTAATAAACAAATGACTCAGGGAACGCTTAATACACCAGTATAATAAGAACGTCGACGAACAAACACTGAAGAAACACTGAGAACTAAAGTACACAGACTCATTATGCATTTAATCAAAGACTCATTATGCATTTAATCTTATTATACCAAGCAAATTACATTTTATTTATAGCATACAATCGTGTTATTGACCACGTGAGTGTTTCATCTCTAGTCTGTTTTGCTTGTTTTTGAGTTTGTTCCTTTGTTCAGTAGGGCTGTTAAACTCATTATGACAATGGCGGGAAAACTGAACAAAGGAACAAACTTAAAAACAAGCAAAACAGACTAGACATGTAACTTTACGCCCCCTTCGAGTAGGTGTGTCCTCACGCCATAAAGAGAACATTTGAGGAGGGAGGGTGGGGGCTCAGGAGGAGGGCGTGGAAACAAACAGGAAATAAACAAAGAAGCCAGTCAATGGGGGAGTTGAAGGTGGGAGGAGCCAGTGGGGAGCCTGGAGCAGGACAAGCCAGGTGATATGCCAGAGGCCAGCCAGGACAAGGCCCCAGGGTGGAGTCGGAGGTGGGAGGAGCCATGGAGTGGATATGGAGGAAACCACCCTGGGGGCGACCGATGATGAAGCAGCCACTGATGGAGACACTAGAGGAGCTGCTGGGTCGCACAGCCTGTGCGAGGGCGGAGGCCAAGGAGACAGAGGAGGTGCCGTGGTGATGAGCGTCCAAGGTGGAGCCGGATGACTGCAGGACAGAGGCTGAGCCGGTGGGACTGAGGACGAAGGCAGAGCTGAGGGGAAGGTGGAGCCAGACAAAGCTGAAGATGCAGGCAGGTCGACAACTGACCAAGGTGGAGCCGGAGAGATGAGGGAGCCCGGAGAAGCCATATGGCCGGAGGTTTCCGGTGGAGCTGAGGGAGGGAGGAGCCAGGGCATAGCCGACGTGTCGACGGATTATGGTGGAGTGCAGGGTGCAGAGACTGGCAGCGACGACAGGGGATCCTCTGTGCTGGCTGGAGCTGATGGACTGAGGAACTGGGGAGGGTCCACACAGCATGTGGGCAGAGCAGAGGGGCTGAAGGACAGCAGTGATGGTGGGGCTGAAGAACTGGCTGAATGAGAAGGCGGGAGAGGGAGGCTGGGCGGGAATTCCGAGGATGGAGACGCTGGAGAAACAGGGATCACAGGAGAGACAGGGCGCTGGAGATACAGGGGAGCAGGGTATAACCTCTCCAAAAAAGTCTATTAAATTCACCTCAAAAATGTCCAGCAGTTTCTCTAAATACCCGACAGAGGTCCTCGTTGCTTCCACCACGGCGGGGTGATGGGCGGGGCTCCTTTCCCAGCCCTATAGCTCAAAAAGTACTCTCTCCATGACGCATGATGCCAGCTTACACACCTGGTCAGACCCTCGCTGTAGTCTGGGCTCTGGGACAATGACTCCTCGCAACCTCTGCCTGGGTTTTGGCTCGTCGATCGCGGCAGGCCGGTCTCCACAGTCTGCGGAAGGCACAGGCAACTCCCTCATGCCGGTCTTGGTCGTGGTAGATGGTGTATGGCTGGTCTCTGGCATTGGTGGAGTGGGAATGGTAACGCTGTCCTCCTCAGCGGGGCCGATGGTAAAGGGCGAGTTGTTGGATACCAATACCCACTCCATGAATGAGGCAAAATAATCTTTGGGACCTCCCACTGGAACGCATGCCTTTGACTGCTCACTGAGGCCAGCATAGTAAAAAACACAGAGTGAGCGGTCATGGAAGTGCGTCTGCCATGCAAGGTCCAGGAAGTCCTGTGTATGGGTTTTTACAAGGGTGGTTCGGATGATTCGGATGGCAATAAAATCAAAGACTGTTCCCTGTAAATTATGAAAATACCTTATAACCTCACGAGAAACAATTACCGGCCGAATAGGGCTAAACACTACCTTTAAAAAGTTTCAGTTAGATTTAAACAATTTTTTTTTTTACAAAAGTGCCAGTAGGGATTTGTGACATAATATAATAATTATATTTCAAATAAGTGCTTTTCTTTTGAACTTTCTATACATCAAAGAATAATGTTACTGACACTGAAGACTGGAGTAATGATTCTGAAATTTCAGCTTTGATCGCAGGACTAAATTACATTTTTACAATATATTTATTTTTGATTTTAAAAAAATCCTGCATAAATATCCTGCAAAAATAATTAGTATAAATATATAACTTTCAAAGACATTTTAAAACTCTAACCAACCCCAATCCTTTCAACAGTAGTGTACCTGCTCAAATAGATTCAGTGTGAGTGACCTGAAATCAGAAATCAAAAATCTTAACAGTTATTGAGTTTTGCTGTTCTGCCTTTCTCACACAGAGCACTATATATTCACTGTTGCACCAAAAATGGATAACCCTACCGTGCTGGCAACCCCTGCCTGGCCGTCTGGGATGAAACCCTCCAGCACTGTGTCCTGGATCATTAACACGGAGCTAAAGAGCAATCTGAAGTTCAGGAATGTCAGCCAGCCCAAGTGTGAGGAGGAGGGGAACACAAACATTGCAGTGCAGACCATTCAGTCTCAAACGGTAGTGTACAGCACTAAAAAGGATGAGAAGATTATTGATGTCCAGGTCCCAGAAAGTTTTTACCTAAACATGACAAACTGCAAGTCCCCGACAGGAGCCTTCAGGGCAATGATGGAGATCACACTGCCGAACAACAGTGAGAGAGCCTTACTTTCTTCTCTCCACTAGATTCCCACTAGAATTTACATATAATAAATTGGAGAAAGACTTGATGGATTGAAATGTATCATTATGTTTTCAGACAAGCTTCTGGGAATCATCCTGAGTATCGTGGGCATTGTGTTAATCATCATAACAGCCGTGCCGATCTGGATTGTTCTCAGGTGAGAGTTTTCCAAAAACATTTTAAATTTAGCTGAAAGCAGTGTTTACAGGGGTTCAATATCTTTAAATGGATAGTTCACCTAAAAATGAAAATTTTCATCATTTACTCACCCTCATGTTGTTACAAACCTGTATAAATGTCTTTGTTCTGTTGAACACAACAGAATATATTTGTACGAATGTTTGTAACCAAGCAGATCTCGGCAGCCATTGACTACCATAGTATTTTTTCCCCACTATGGTAGTCAATGGCTGCCGAGATTTGCTTGGTTACAAACATTCTTACAAATATATTCTGTTGTGTTCAACAGAACAAAGACATTTAAACCGGTTTGGAACAACTTGAGCGTGAATAAATAATAACAGAATTTTCAAATTTTCATTATCTCTTTAAGGACTTTAGGCGCATGGCCTGACCTCCCTAAAAGTTGACTTGCTTGTTTAGTATCATATGCCGCATGTCCTTTCTTAATTTCGAGAAGGCTTTAGGTTTTGTCTAGGAATTATGGGGTTTCAGGTAAACTGTGGGTCACGGCCATTTTGAAATGACTGTGCTATTGCCATGCAAAAACTGCAGGTATTTGTTTGTTTGTTTGTTTGTTTGTTTGTTTTTGTAAATATTTAACCTAGGGATTCCTGAGATTTGTACTAATTTGTTTTTTGCAGCTGAGCTGCCAATTTGTTCATGTTAAATGAGCTCAGACACACATGTGCCAAGTTTGGTGAAATTATTTCATTCCTTTCAAGAATTACAACCATTTAAGTTTAAGTGTCGACACCTTCTTCAAACATTTGGCTATATATATATATATATATATATATATATATATATATATATATATATTTTTTTTTTTTTTTTTTTTTTATATAATTATTGATATTAGGTCTCCAGTGAATCTGCTCTGGTTTGGTTCCGATTAGGATCTGGGCTTTGCGCTTGAAACCCTAACAAGTATTGTACTGTAATTTTTGATTCTAACAAAGTATCTTAATATTGCACAGGAAAAAGAAGAGGACTAAGGCTCTCCCAGTGTCTGTCTGCAATCCCAATGCTTTCCTTCCAGGCCTCCATGGTATCCCCAGAACACAAGAGGGGGAGGATCCTCACACTTATGAGTACATAGATGATAGTCTAGTATATTCACATCTGCTTAAAGGTAATGCTGAACAAGAACAATGTACAGATGAGAGCAGCCCACCTTTACCTGACAGACCACTCAGAAAGTCAGTCACTGAATGCAGCGAGATGGTTGACAATGAGCTCTATGGTCATACTCAGAGAGAGTCAACTACATCTGGCTCACCAAAGTCTCCCATCAAAACCTCTGAGGAAGGGGCCAATGAAACCAGACTGTGTGTGTGAGGGAAAAGAGGCCTTGATGGAACTGAATTGAAATGTTCTATTGTAAAAAAAAATAGTGTCTATGCAAATGTGTGCTGGCAAAATGAGTTGTAATGAACAAATTCAAAATTTAAAATGTCCCACTTTATATTAGGTGACTTAAAAAAAAACAAAAAAACTTATATCCATAAGAAAAAATTAGTGGTGGGCCGTTATCGGCATTAACGTGCTGCGTTAACGTGAGACTCTTATCGGGCGATAAAAAATATAACGCCGTTAATCTATTCTCAAAGTTGGGTTGGGAGCTGGGTCTAAGCGTTTCCCAACCGGGGTGCCGTCTGACGAGAGCAGGGGCCGTGCAAAAGGTGCACTTGCACCGCGGTTCATCTCACATCTGATGACGCATATTTAATATGGGTTGTAACTTGAAAATAATGCTTTATGTATGTTTCTGTCGATGGGTACACGTGCTGGCTTCTCAGTGATACACTACAACAGCCATAATAAAAGAAAAAGTGGGAAAAACGGCCTCTCTTTGTAAACTGTTCAATGCATGCGAGTGCTGCCGTATGTCCAAATATGAACAGTCATTTCGCCGTCATCACCCGCGTCGTGTAGAGCCAGAAGACACGGGTGAGAACTCGCGCGCACTGAGAGAAGATCTGTCTCTGCACTCGTCCCAAAGTGCATAAACGCCTCACAGCGCGCAAATCAGTGGCGTAACTTTGCTTTGAAAAGTGGTGGGGACACCGCACAACTCGTTTTGCTGTGTGTTTATTTAATAACAGAATTTACTTGGGGACTGAGTTCAGAGTTGGAAATGCACTTAATTTTCACTTTGATATAGGCCACACATGCATTACATTCACAAATTATTCTATAAACATCCAATAAGCAAAACTCACAACACATCTAACGTTATATACTATTATCAATCAAATTATGCAAGATAATATGACAAAGTTTCATTAGCTGCATTTCCATCATATATTTGCGCAAAACTTATATTTATAAATATTTAACTTATAGATTTATCAATATTTTCTAAATGTCGATAAAAAACTATTACGAAATGATTGCATTTCCATTACGCGATGTTATGCGACTTAAACATTTTTTTTTTATGTAATTCAAAAAAATTTGCCACATAAGTTAGTATGTTTATGTGAATCCCAGCCACCACGATAGCCATTATTTAATGGAAGGAGACATATGCCTGTTATCCAAGCATTTATTAAAATTAAAAGAGAGAAATGTTTGAATTTTTTTTTTTTTTTTTTTTTTTTTTTTTTTAAACCATTTCGTTATTTTGGCTTGAAATTTCGTTTGTTGAAAATATAAACTGAATTTAGAAATGCTTTTTAAAAGAAAAACTTTACGTTAATAAACAAAATACATTTTTGAAATGAAGACGGCGTTTGGACGGAGAGCAGCCCATGCAAAATAAACCGTTCCCTTAATCCCTTAATCCACGGCTCTTGTTATTGTGAGTCTAGGCCTACACAAATAAAAGTAGACAGTTTATAGTTTTTAATTATGTAGGCTATTGCTCTTATCTGTAGCTATGGATAAAAATGACGAAGCATTCTGAGTCGTTTCCTCTGTCATTAAGGAAAAAATCCACCAGGATGCGTCGCGCCTGCGCTTTCATCAGACAGAGGGGTATAGAAAAAGTAGCCTATATTGTTTCGTAGGCTATGTTTAACTATGAGCCTATACTATTATTATTTTTTTAATTTCATGTGTTGATTATGAAACGTGAGCACGACCTTCTACACAAACATTGGCAATAGAATCGCCATTGGCTAGTAATTATTTGTTTTGTTTCGTTTAGACTGATATAGGCTATAGACCTACTTTTATAGAAATATATCTAGTATAGAAACATGGAAGCGTGACAAAGGCACATAGTATGCTAAATAAATTATCTAATGTGGTTAGGTCATTTTCTACACAGCACAATACAACATATGTCCTTATTATGATAGGCGTGCGGTGTGAGTCTGGGATGTACATAAACCTAACAACCTTCGTAGCATAATTTTTGGAATGACTTATCAAGAGAGGGAAAAATGTTTTTAGTGGCATAACATCAGTTAATTACGGAAGCCCTGAACCGCAAAGTAAAAAAAAAAACTCTAGAATTTCGAGATTAAAGTCGAAATGTTTCGAGAATAAAGTCGAACTGTTTCGAGAATAAAGTCGTTATATATTTTTAGTAGCTAAAGAACTGCGCTGGTGAAGAACTGGTCCAAACTTTATGTGGCATGTTGACTCGTAGGCTACGATAAGATTAAACGTACGGTCTCTGCTTGGATTCTCACGAAATGTGATGTGGTTGAAAGTGTATTTCACCAATAATGACCCGAAAGTCATGCAACATATTTTATTGAGACAGTAAAGAATAGAGATGGTTGTCCTAGAAGGATGCGTTCCGATAGTGGGACTGAAAACGAATTGCTATGGAGCAGATGCAGATCTTTCTTTGACGAGATGCTATGGCAATAACTGCATTATTCATATAAATATGGAAATACCCCAAGATGGCTTGAAAAATACACATAAACCATATATGATCACATCGTGTGTTAACTGTCCTCATGTTTAAGTCAAAATTTTCTGCTTTTTTTTTCAACTTAGCAGGATGTTTTTTCCCCCATTTACTGGATCGTCATATCATGACTTGTAGACCGTTTATTCGTTCTGCGTGAGAGCGCCTGCTGCTTTAAACTGTCGAAGTTACACTACATAAGGCACACATGATCATCTAATTTTGGATAAAATAAGAATAATCCAAATCCGTCAGGTCACGCATATCTGGTCTCTCTGAATTTAAATCTAAATTTATCCACATTGACCCATAGAAATCTTTTACGTGAACACATCCGAAAAAGTGCGGGGATTTTAAGATTATGCTCTCAGGACATATAGCCTATTAATGTAGGCTATATTGATAAAAGGGTTTATTTAATCATATTCACAATCACAGCAGTTTAGGCCTATAATCATTCTTTTTGAGCCTCGCTAGGCGCTCGCAGTTTGAAAACTCCTGTTTTGACTTTATTCTCGAAATATTTCGACTTTATTCTTGTAATATTTCGACTTTATTCTCGAAATTCTAGATTTTTTTATTTTACATATATATATATATTTTTTTTTTTTTACTTTGCGGTTTAGGGCTTCCGTAGTTAATGGAAACGCCGTCATTTTGCTATATATTTTTATCGACTATTATCACAAAAGTTTTGTAAATCTGTAGGCTAATGGAAAAAAAGCTTCAGACCGGCGAAAAAATGTGTTAAATGAATGAATTAGATTATGAAGAATGACGATTTTGTGCTTTTGCTTTTATACACACCTTCCGCAATCTATTTTTCAGTTACTTTTAAAAAGTGGTGGGGACAATATTGAGCCTGGCAAAAAGTGGTGGGGACATGTCCCACTCTAAATCACGCCTATGGCGCAAATATTGAGTTATCTTTCAAGTCTTGCGTTTGAACGGACAAACTCACACAGAAAGTATATCAACATGTCCATCTTGATGAGTATTCAAGCAGACATAGTCTGAATATGCCTTAAGTGAACTGGGTCTAAAAACTAATGTTAGACCCACCTGAAAAACCTGAAAAGCATTGTTTATTTTATTAGTATCTTTGCTCAATAGTATTGTTATAGTAATATACTTTGCTCAATAGTAATTTTTTCTTATTTTCTTTATTTTAATTGGACAGTAGTCCTTTTTCCCCTGAACATTGCAAATACCGAACTGCATCAAACCGTGATACGAACCGAACTGTGAGCATTCTGTACAGTTACACCCCTAGCGTAACGTGAGAGGGTAGCACACACATTCTGAAAGCCTTCGGCAGAATTCAGATGAGCCATTTTAATCTAGATTAATCTAGATTAATTTCAAAATTAATACAGATTAATCTAGATTAAAAAAATTAATCTATGCCCACCTCTAGAAAAAAAAAAAAAAAAAAAGATATATATATATATATATATATATATATATATATATATATATATATATATATATATATATATATATATATATATATATATATATACGCAATTGTTTGATTAACATAAATGAAACAGACAGCCTATATATTACGACCTTCTGTACCGCACAGATGTTTTATAATGTTACACATCAGACGCTTTTCCACAACAGTTCACATGAGACATAACAGATGTGTGAGTACTCACCAATACAGATATTTTGATTGTGATTCTGTGATACTGTGTATGTGTGTATATCGGGATTGCGTGCTGTCCGAGGCGTCTTTGTGCGCATGCACGCATCGGATCTGTCAGTCAGCAGGAGTAAGATCAGAGAGACGAAAAAGGTACTCCTCTCTGAAAACATACAAATAAAGATACTTTTAGATATGTAATTGCTATTTTAGGCCAAAACATTTTTTTTTTCACATACAGCAAACATCCTCTCACTACCCGCTTGCTGCCTGTCCCCTGAACACACTGTAAAAAAACACGGTCAAACAGTAACAAAGGGAAGGGTTGGGACAAAGGGACAAACAGCAACAAAAACAAATGTGGGCAGTCTGGACAACTAAACATGATAAAAAGTGCTCCAGCCAATAGCCTACGAGAATGATTTGGGGGGTGGAGTTTTGGGGTTAGTGCACATGAATGGGGTGGGTGTAGAAGAGAGAAGCATAAATAGGGAAGTCCGAATTATATGACTTTGATATGGCCGACACACGACCAAAGGGATGACGTTCTGATTAACAACTTGCAACGGAAAAGGGAAAAGGAGAAAGAACGTGCAAAGTCCCAAATTTATATCGGAAAAGCCTTTGAAAGGTGGCGAGAACTCTTGCGGCAGAAGGGCTTCTGTTCAGGAAGCACGGAGGGAAGGGGAGGAGGGATGGTCTAGCTAGCCTCCGTTTTGTTTGACAACACTTCGAACGTCAACAAGAAGTTACTCCACCCAGGATCGCTTGGAGCATCTTTAAGGCAGAACGAGGCTCGTAGGTCATAAGCTCTCCGTGAAGTAATGCGTAGTCGCATAATATGATGTTTACCCTCAATGATCCAATAGCAGCCTTCAAATACGTGAGCAAAGGTTGTAATAATAATAATAATACATTTAATTTGTAACGCACTTTATATTAAACAAAATCTCAAAGTGCTACAGATTTAAAACAATCAACAACAACAACAAAAAAATTAACTGAAAAATTAAGAAGTAACAAATCAATCAAAAGCTTTTAAGACCATGTTTAAAAGCATCTACAGTCAGTGGGGTCCGCAAGTGGTCAGGGAGAGCATTCCACAGACTGGGGGCTGCTGAGCAGAAGGCCCGATCTCCCATAGTACGCAGTTTGGTCCTGGGAGTTTTGAAAAGATAAGTGGAAACATAATGGAGGTTACGTGTGGATGTTTGTGTGGTGAGGGGTTCCTTGAGATAGGTGGGTGCGTCACCATGGATGCACTGGTGAGTAAGGAGTGAGATCTTATACTCGATCCTGAGCGCGACAGGAAGCCAGTGGAGTGATTTGAGAAAGGGGGTAATTTGCCCGTATTTGCGCACCCTCATCAGGATCCTAGCAGCGCTGTTTTGAATATACTGCAGCTTCTGGATTTTTTTGCCAGAGATGCCGATAAGGAGCGCATTGCAGTAGTCCGGCCTAGAGGAGACAAAGGCATGGTCAAGCTTGGCAATGTTTCTGAGGTGGAAGAAGGAGGTCTTACACAGATGTTTCATGTGGTGACTGATGTAGAAAGTGGAATGTCCTGATCAGAGAAAGCAATGCTGGTGATGACGGAATTCCGGACCTGAGTGGAGCTGTTTAGCTGCAGAAAGTTTTGCTTCATCAATGCCTTTATCTCTCTAGGCAAGTGATCAAAGTGGATGGAGTGAAGGCAGCAGAGGGGGAAGAATTTTTTTCTACGGTAAAGTTGAGTGTCATCAGCATAGCAGTGAAAAGAAATCCCATGCCGGCCGATGACATGGCCAAGGGGGAGCATGTAGAGGATGAACAGGATGGGGCCGAGCACTGAGCCTTGAGGGACACCGCAGGTGACGTTGTGTGACAGGGATGTAGCTTTTCCCAACTCAACATATTCAGTTCTCCCAGTAAGGTAAGATGTGAACCAGTTGTGGAACGAGTCAAAGAGACCGATGGTGGAATGTAAACGGTGAAGGAGGATGTTATGATCAACAGTGTCAAAAACTGCAGTTAAGTCTAGGAGGATGAGAAAGGATGGGGAATCAGCATCTGCCGCCATCAATAGGTTGTTTGTGACCCTGACCAAAGCTGTTTCTGTGCTGTGTCTTGTGCGGAAACCAAACTGAAATTTGTCAGTTGTGTAGAATGCTGTGAATTTCAGTTTATCCTGCATTATTATAACTTCTTTTGCCTCATGTAACCAACAGTAAAAATACGTTTCCATTAAATACGATACTTAATCATGAATAACATAAGTGCTTTTATATATAAATAACATTCAGAAGCATTCAGTATATGCAGGGCCGTAGCTAGAGGATTTGGGGCCCCCTGAAAAAATATTGATGTGGGCCCCCCACCCAAATCATATACTGTACAATATATGAGAATGGAGGCCCACGTGTAACCTAATAGGGGTTTATTACAAAATAACAAAACAGATAAATGTAAATAAAGATTTTTACTTAACACCAGCAAAAGCAAAATACACATTATAAAATGGTGGTGGTGTTGTAAACTCTCTATTTTCAAAGGTAAATGTTTATATACATTTTTACAACTAATAAAAACTTAACAAAAACCCAGACATTTTTAAATATTAATAAATTCAAAAAGTAAACAAATAAACTGTCAAGAATGCAGTCAAATGTAAAGATTTTTGTCTTTTTTATAAGAATTACTTGTTTACTTATTTAAATAAAGACACTATGTAACTGTTTAATATATTATTAAATAAAGCTAATGAATGTATCCATCCAAGAGCAGTGTGTTGTATTCGTGTTTTCTTGACTGTAGCCTAATAAAATAAATCAACAGCCAGTAGGTGTATAATGCTTGTGACATGCGTTGTGACATTTTTTTCTGTGTGTTATACAAACAAACTCTATTTACAATAGCGTAAAAAGACAGGGATTTTGACCACGTAATCATGTAATCAATTTGCCGCGGTGCCGGTAATGACAGTAGGCGGTAGTTTTCCTACGAAAGTAAATCTGACAGCGAAATAACAATTCACTAAGTTACTAACCTGTCTTAAAGAACGTCTTGATCGGCTGGGATACAGCAACTCTCCTGGCCTCCCTCTCGTTCTTTTCAAGGCGTTTCTGGTACCCTGATTTATATTTTCTTTTCCCTGACATTTTCAGCCTGTCTGTCAGTCTCCTGTTCTTTCAACAAGTTCATCGTTAACTTCAGCTGCCGCCTCAACTCCGATTGGTTCTGTTCACGAGCTGGGGTGGGACTTACAATTTGATTGGGTCAAATGATCTAATGTTCGTCACTGACTGATTTAATTAATAAATACGAAACCGGACTGAACCATTTGTATGGAGAGGAGAGGAGCAGATATTTGAAAAACTTCTTTAACCTATTTGCATGGTTTTGTGGTTTTCATTAAAATCTCAGGCATACATCTAATAAAAATATTATAATTATTCACAGAACAGGGGACTATATAGTATAACTTCTGGATTTTGTGGGGCCCCTTGGGCAGTGGGGGCCCCTATAATCGTCACCAGCTTTCACCCCACTAGCGACGGCCCTGAGTATATGAAACAACATTAGTAAGGATCAATAAATACATACAACAAAAACAAAAAAAAACTATTATGACTGATTTTATTTGACATCATAGCCCCATTTCCACCGAAATTACCCGGAACAATTTGTACCAGGAACTTTTTTTACAGGAACTTTTTTTCCCCCCAGACCTGCCACTGTCTGCTTTTCCACCGCTGTCTAAAGTACCGTGAAGATTAGGCAAATTAGTCCTGTGATGTAGGACTGCGCGCAACTGCTCGTCCCAGTCACCGACGGACAGGAATAATTTTTGCATGACACTGTATGCAACAATAACAAGTATGGAGGAGATTCAAGCAGCGCTGTTTTGCTGGTTATGTACTGGTTTACTAAAGAGGTAGCCTAGTTAACAAAACGGCGGAAAAAAGAGCACTGACACTAAAGCGTATACTGCTTTAAGCGTGTAAAGCTAGATTTAAAATAAGACAACGTTATTATCAGCTATTATGGACATCGACCGGGAGATGGCGAGACGAACGCATGCCACCGGACAGAAAGATGCCGGTTGGAATAAAATGCTGCGTGAACTCAACCAATCAGCCTGTTCAGCTCCCAAGTCCCACCCCTGAAAGTTCCCGAACTTTGAAAAAGTACTACCTCGCGAGCAGGGCCGTTTTGAGGGGTAAATATTTACCCGGAACTTCATTTAGACCCTGGTTCCTGCGAAACACACCGAGTACCACCCCAAAGTTCTTAGTTCCTGGGGAAAGTTCCTGCGGTGGAAACACGGCTCATGACATACACAACATGGAGCGATGGGACAGATGCACAAAGCGGCACGCTGTTTTGGACAGGTTCGTGTTGAAGAGACGCTCACAAAGTAATCTATTCACATAATGTTTTCTCTTGTAAATGTCAGCATTATCATATACGTGTAAAGCAGAGGTCATCAACCCTGTTCCTGGGGACCCACTGTCCTGCAAAGTTTATATCCAACCTGCTTCAGCACACCTGCCTGTGTATTTTCAACAATTGATCCTGAAGATCTTGATTAGCTTTACCTGTCTTTAATTAGGGTTGGAGTTAAACTCAGCAGGACAGTGGGTCCCCAGGAGCAGGGTTGAAGCCCTCTGGTGTAAAGGATTGAAGTCTGTCATGTAAAACAAGAGCTTATTATGCAGTTCAGTCTGTCTGCTATTATTCCAACCGTTAATCCTGACCAGAGGCTTCTGTAAGTATTAGTAGTTTCACAGAATCACCGAAAATTCTGTGATGGGTCCACGGAAGTGATACCAATGTATTTTATTTACATTTATTTTAGTGATATAACAGGGAAATACGACTGCAGGCACAATATATTCAAAGTACAAATATTCCAAGTGTTCTGAGGCCAAACGATTGATTTGTGTGAAGAAAATCCCCAAAAGCGATTAGCAGCAGCATCAAGTCCATCAGATTAAAACATTTCAAATATTGCCACCGGAAGAAACATCACATCGGCTTTGACAGCATTGGCTCTCGTCTGTCTTGTGACCAATTGCGTCATTATGTCAGCTTTGATTGTAAAATGCCACTGGCTCTCGTGTGTCTTGTGACCGATCGCGTCATGCTAAAGAGTCGGGTGTATCATTTGAATGAGAAATATGAATGATTGCATGTGTGTTCTGTTCACAAAGGGGCGCGATCTTCATTTCAATGACAAAAACATTAAGATCAACTCTGTTCTTCAAATGAAGATATCGTATGACTTCAGAAGACTTGGAATGCAACACGAGTTAACACTTTTATACTTTTTTAGTCCGTTTTTTGCAATAAATACCTGTGAATGTACTTTTATTTGCCTGTTACATTTTTTCAGTAGCGTGCACAGACCAGATAAGGTGACCAGATTTCTGAAATGGAAACCGGGGACAAAAAATCCACAAAAAAAAACAATAGTTGTTTTTTTAGTTAATAGTAACCTCTCTAAATAACAATCAGTTCAAAACAATATTATAACATAACATAATATAACAAAAACACATTACAAAAATAAAACATATAATAAATAAAACTATTTAACCAATATTTTAACATTTTATGATTGTAGTTTAAATGTATAATAACTGTATAATTGTAAAGTTTATACTATAGAAATTATTATTATTATTATACTTCAAATGTTTTACGTTTGTGCTTGGAAATAACTCTTACTATCCTTAATTGGTCTTGTTATTTTGCATTTTAGTCTTATTTAAGCAGGAACTATGTATTTGTTGCACGTGTAATTGTTAAGGTTTTTTAGAGTTCAGATGTGTGGTAATCACTGCTTTGTGACTGCGGGAGGCTCTGTTATAAAGCACACACAAACAGTATTACTTAAATTGAACATTAGTATGTTACTACCTGATAATTATAATGGCAGTCTGATCTCTGTGACATTCTTCATGATGTAGTAGCGGTGCGCGCGACCAAGTAGATTCAGTGGATCTTACAGCGCCATCTGCTGGTGAAAATAATCATTACACGATTGCTCCTATAACATTGGGATCTTTTTTGCAATATATCTGCGGGTTGTTTTGAACGAGCTGTAAAACTGGGACATTTCCGGGGACATCTCCAGTTGGAGACAGAGCACCAAAAACCGGGACTGTCCCAGGCCTCCTTCACTCCAGTGCGACACACTGCGGGCCCTGGGTGATTCAGCAGCGGAAGGAACGAGCCAGGCCTCGGGCGAGGACCTCTCCTCCTCTGCCGCCCCCGGTCTTCGAGCTTTCAACCCGTAACCGTTCTCACCTCTTCTCGAGACAGAATGCAACGCTGTGATCATCAGCAACTCCATTGTCTGGCATGTACACGCTACCTCAGCTAAAGGTAAGATGCACAGTCACTGTTTTCCTGGTACTTGTGTTCTCGATGTTGCTGTGTAGCTACCGGCGATCCTAAATGGTGATGAGAGCATCGGAGCTGATGTACTGCACGCCGGGGTAAACGACACCAGGCTGCGGCAGATGGAGGTCCTGAAGACGGACTTCAGGAGCCTGATCGAGAACATCACCCGTGACAAGGATCCTCGTATCCAGACCGCTTCCCACGTACAGACAAGGACTTCAAAGGTTCAGAAGAAATGACATGAATGTCATGGTGTAATGAGCAGAAGCTGCTCTTTGTAAATAATTGGAATCTTTTCTGAGAGTGGCCTAGGCTTTTCCGTGATGATGGCCTGCCCTCCAGGAGGATCGGAGCGGATTCTGTCGGACATGATGCTACGCACCATATTACTAGGAAGTAAAACTACACATGACAGTCCTTGTTCTGTAGTGCGTTGTATAGAAACTGTCTATTCCACGAATCCTCTATAGGATCTAGAGAAAATCTGATCATTATTAAACCAGATAATCTTACAAGAAATGAACAAAAACATTCTCTAAAACTAGGTCTCCTTAACATTAGATTGCTCACACCTCAAGCAGTTATTGTAAATGAAATGATCACAGATAATGGCTTTGATATACTCTGTCTGACAGAAACCTGGCTTAAACCTAATGATTATTTCAGACTTAACGAGTCTCCTCCACCAGGTACTGTTATACGCATGAGCCCCGTCTGATTGACTGTGGTGGCGGTGTTGCAACTATCTAGAGTTATATCTAAAAGAATTTGCCAATTTTCTCTCAGACTTATTGGTCACTGTGGATAAAGCACTGATTGTCTGTGATTTGAACATTCATGTAGATAATACAAACGATGCACTAGGGGTTGTGTTTACAGACTTAATAAACTCCTTTGGGGTCAAGCAAAACGTGACTGGGCCCACTCATTGTTTTAATCATACACTCATAATCATAAACTGGTCATCTAGAGCAAATGGAAACTTTAGAGGTCTATTCCATGGTAAATAGCATGGAAAGACACTTCCTGTTATAAAAAGGCTCTAAAGCAGCCAGGGCCGAGCATATTCGTAAACTAATAGAAAATAACCAAAACATCCCCAGGTTTTTATTTAGTACAGTGGCCAGGTTAACAAATAAACAGACACCACCTGAGCAAAATATTCCAGTACAATTTAGAAAAGTTTTAATAATTTCTTCTTCTTCTTCAAAAAAAGAAAGCATCAGAAATAGAATTATAAATGTACAACCTTTGATAGCGTCTTATGATTCAGCCTCAATTATCACCCCTGAAGAACAACTGCAGTGCTTTACAACTATAGGACAGGAAGAGCTAAACAAACCTATCACTGCTTCTAAACCAACAACATGTTTATTAGATCCAATACCCACTAAACTACTGAAAGAGCTGTTACCTGTTGCAGAAGAGCCTCTGCTCAATATTATTAACTCGTCTTTATCTTTAGGTCATGTCCCAAGACCATTCAAGATTGCCGTTATTAAACCTCTCATTAAGAAACCACAACTAGATCCAAACGAATTAGCAAATTAGTGACCCATTTCAAAGCTTCCATTTCTGTCTAAAATACTAGAAAAAGTGGTGCTTTTACCTACAAGAAAACGATATCTATGAAAGATTTCAATCAGGATTCAGACCCCATCATAGCACAGAAACTGTGCACGTTAAAAAATGACTTACTCTTAGCTGCTGACCAAGGCTGTATCTCAATAATAATATTGGTGTTATATTGACAGCAACTTGTCTTTCGAAAAACATATTTCAAATGTTACAAAAACAGCCTTCTTCCACCTCAGAAACATCGCTAAGATACGGAACATGTTATCCGTCTATGATGCAGAAAAGTTAGTTCATGCGTTCATGAACTCTAGACTAGATTACTGTAATGCATTACTATCAGAATGTCCTGCATCCTCAATAAACAAGCTACAATTAGTCCAAAATGCAGCTGCTAGAGTTCTTACTAGGTTAAGAAAATATGATTACATAACACCAATTTTATCATCTCTACACTGGTTACCTATTAAGTTCTGTATCAATTTTAAAGTATTGCTACTGACCTATAAGGCCCTAATTGGTTTAGCTCCAGTGTATTTAACTGATCTTCTATCGCCTTATAACCCATCACGATTTTTAAGATCACTAAACTCTGGGCTTCTGGTAGTACCTAGGACAGGGTTGCCCAACCCCTGTTCCTGGAGATCTACCTTCCTGCAGAGTTTAGCTCCAGTCCTGTTCAACACACCTGTCTGTAATTATCAAGTGCTTCTGAAGATCTTAAGTAACTGCTTTAGGTGTGTTTTATCAGGGTTGGAGTTAAACTTTGCAGGAACTTAGATCTCCAGGAACAGGGTTGGGCACCCCTGACCTAGGATATCTAAGTCCACTAAAGGAGGGAGAGCGTTTTCATATTTGGCACCTAAACTATGGAACAGCCTTCCTGATAACGTCCGGGGCTCAGACTCACTCTCCCAGTTTAAATCTGGATTAAAGACGCATCTCTTTAGCCAAGCATTCATATAATGCATCTCATATTCTTGTACTCCAGTTATATCATTGCACATGATTGTCCATGCTTAATGCTTTGAACAGCATGTACGCTAATTATTTTCCTGTTCTGTTTTATCTCGGGATACCCATCCCAAGGTAATCTAGAGAATCCATCAGCTCCAGCCTGGATCAAGCCTCTCATAAAGACTGCAGATGACCAAAATCTGTGAAGAGACCAATTCCCGCGAGGCCTTCAGATGACGCAGCTCTGCATCAACACGCACCCATGCTCATTTCTGTATACCCTAAGCTAACCTTTGTGCTTTGTATATGTACATTTGTGTGTTACATAACGTGGACCAATCCCTTTAAATTGTAATGTAGACACATGCATTTTCTGTGAAGCTGCTTTGACACGATATGACTGTGAAAAGCGCTATACAAATAAATGTGAATTGAATTGAATAAACAAAGAAGGAAGCAGTCATAATGAACAAATAAACAAAAAAAGGAAAGGAAAAAAAGTTACAAAGGAAAAGATTAAAATACTTACATATTTCAATTTTTTTTAAGCCTTCTGATTACACGAGTTACAGATAGTCCCAAAGTAATGTTGTTGTCACAATGGACCAGTGTGAGTGCCCGCGATCACCAGAGGGCACTCCAACCCAGACTGTCATTCTACCATAGACTACATCTCCCATAATCCTTTGCCCGGACTCATCATCACTCATTGATTACATCCACCTGCACCCCATTACCTTGTTAGCTCACACTATAAAAACCATGTTCACTCTGTCAGTCACTGCGAAGTCTTGTTTTGTGTTTCACTGCATTTCTGAGCGTTTACCCTGTTTTCATGTCTCTTGGTCTTGGATTTCTTGCCTTCTCTGTGGATTACCCTTTTGCCTGTCTCCTCTGTTTTGTTTGCTTGATTGGACTGATTGCTTGTGTATGACCTTCTGCCTGTTTTCTGACTACGATTGTGGATTACCCTCAAATAAAGCTGCGTTTGGATCTCCTACCCTCTGTCTCAGAGCAGTCGTAACAGAAGACTTCGCCATGATGGATCCAGCAGTTAGTATCAT
This sequence comes from Gobiocypris rarus, assembly GCA_023029165.1. Lineage (NCBI taxonomy): Eukaryota > Metazoa > Chordata > Actinopteri > Cypriniformes > Gobionidae > Gobiocypris > Gobiocypris rarus. The sequence continues at coordinate 5,212,741 of CM040926.1, read as the reverse complement.
TCGTTTACGTCAAGGTAACCGATCCCTCGAGGATCACACCAGAGACTTTCTGGAACTTGCACACCTTATAGACTTTCCCGATTGTGCTTTAATAGACTTTTTTTGTTATGGGCTAAATGACTATTACCAATCAAAACTCATCCGCGATGGCCCTCGTCGGTCGCTGATTGAGTTCCTGGACTTTGCACTGGTTTTAAGTGGTTCCTCCTATACTGTTGGGGAGATAGAGGAGGACGCTTCCCCTAAAACTTTTTTTGAGGGGGGCACCATGCACCAAGCTCCGATGGGCACGGAGCTTGGCACATCTCTGTGTTCGCCAGATCCAGTGCTGAGTATCTCTAGGCCCACGTTTTCTACATCTTCATGTCCTGTGGTTACCTCACCTGAACCTGCAGACAAGATGGCCGCCTCTACCAAGATGGCCGGCCTACCAGAGACGGCTCCAGCCCCTGACCAGCGTCCAGAGACGGCTCCAGCCCCTGACCAGCGTCCAGAGACGGCTCCAGCCACTGACCAGCGTCCAGAGACTGCTCCAGCCCCTGACCAGCGTCCAGAGACGGCTCCAGCCCCTGACCAGCGTCCAGAGACGGCTCCAGCCACTGACCAGCGTCCAGAGATGGCTCCAGCCACTGACCAGCGTCCAAAGACGGCTCCTGCCCCTGACCAGCGTCCAGAGACGGCTCCAGCCCCTGACCAGCGTCCAGAGACGGCTCCAGCCCCTGACCAGCGTCCAGAGACGGCTCCAGCCCCTGACCCAGCGTCCAGAGACGGCTCCAGCCCCTGACCAGCGTCCAGAGACGGCTCCTGCCCCTGACCAGCGTCCAGAGACGGCTCCTGCCCCTGACCAGCGTCCAGAGACGGCTCCTGCCCCTGTCCAGCGTCCAGAGACGGCTCCTGCCCCTGTCCAGCGTCCAGAGACGGCTCCTGCCCCTGTCCAGCGTCCAGAGACGGCTCCAGCCACTGACCAGCGCCCCGAGAGGGCTCCGGCCCGCCTGCCGAGTCCCGAGAGGGCTCCGCCCGCCTGCCGAGTCCCGAGAGGGCTCGGCCCGCCTGCCGAGTCCCGAGAGGGCTCCGGCCCGCCTGCCGAGTCCCGAGAGGGCTCGGCCCGCCTGCCGAGTCCCGAGAGGGCTCCGGCCCGCCTGCCGAGTCCCGAGAGGGCTCCGGCCCGCCTGCCGAGTCCAGAGAGGGCTCCGGCCCGCCTGCCGAGTCCAGAGAGGGCTCCGGCCCGCCTGCCGAGTCCAGAGAGGGCTCCGGCCCGCCTGCCGAGTCCAGAGAGGGCTCCGGCCCGCCTGCCGAGTCCAGAGAGGGCTGCCCGCCTGCCGAGTCCAGAGAGGGCTCGGCCCGCCTGCCGAGTCCAGAGAGGGCTCGGCCCGCCTGCCGAGTCCAGATAGGGCTCCTGCACGCCTGCCGAGTCCAGAGAGGCTCGCACGCCTGCCGAGTCCATGGAGGTCTTCTAGACCATCTAGTCCGCCGTGGGGTCTTCAAGATCGTCTAAGCCACTGTGGTGGTCATCTGCTCTGCCGTGGGGTCTTCAACCTCGCTACGCCACTGTGGTGGTCGTCTGCTCCGCCGTGGGGACTTCAACCTCGTCTACGCCGCTGTGGTGGTCGTCTGCTCCGCCGTGGGGACTCCAATCTAGTCTGCGCCACTGTTGTGGTCGTCTGCTCCGCCGTGGGGTCGTCAACCTTGTCTGCGCCGCCATGGGGTCGCCAACCTTGTCTGCACTACTGGTGGTGGTCTGCTCCGCCCTGGCTGCCTGCATCACCCAGGTCATCTGCCCAGCCTGCATCACCTTGGCCACCTGCTCTGCCTGCATCAGCCTGGTCATCAGCTGAGCCTGCTCGGCCTGGCCACCTGCTCTGCCTTAGTCTCCAGGCCCACTTCCACTCCACGGGCCTGGCCTCCATCCCACCCCAGGTAACTAATGCGTTAACTAATGTTAACTAATACAACCTTATTGTAAAGTGTTACCAGAAAAATAAATGCTTTATAATTGCAGTACATTATTAGTTCATGTTAACTAATGTAGTTAACTAATGAACCTTACTGTAAAGTGTAACCAGTATATTTTGTTTTTGTGTAAATGCTCTTTTTAACATTTGCAAACAAAACGTTTCTTGAGGAGGTAAAATAGAGGGGTAGGGGATTTTTTGAAACAGTCTAATAACACCAGATGGTATGGAATCAAAAACAATAGCAAATTCTTTAGGGGTAATGGGAATGTTAAAACGACTAAGAAATTCTTCATAATTTAACAAATGGCCATTTGTATTAAACAACTGACTTACAAGCAAAATATCTGCCTCAAACCAGCGCTGGAAATAAAAGAGATTTGTTTTTATACAAAATATCTGAAATATTTATGAGGAGAAAAGTTGTGCTTGTATATTGTGCTTGAGCTAGAAATCTTATAATAGATTTCTTGATATAATGTATGCCATTTTTCCATATGAAATTATACAAAATTGTCAATACTTTTAATAATGCAGTTATTAAAGGTGCACTATGTAACTTTTCGGTCCGCTAGAGGGCGCCTTTTCAAAACAAGGGCATAGTTTGATGATGCCACATTTGAGCGCAGAATCTTGGGGCATGTGGTCTTCACCTCACAGCCAGTGGGAAGGGACTCGGGCAGAAATCATATCCATGAATGCGATTATTAACGTTACTGTAGTGTGAAGCAGAGCAGGACCGACCAAGTGTTGTGGAGCTGAGCAAGGCCGCTGGAGCGATTATTCATAAGATGAACACAATGCCGCACCAGCAGCTGGACTTTAATTATGCCACAGTCACCGGCGCCATTTCTGCTTTTCCGGTCATGAGTATGAGGTAGCGGGCAGCTCTGCTTATCATATTAGATACAGTTGAGTGTGTTGAAAATGATGTTATGACGTTACGGCTGCTATGACACTTGTTCACACTGCAGTGAGAGTAAAGCAGTACTGCAAAATAAAACCGGACACCGAGGATAACGCAGATATGATGCAATTGACAGGCGACTCCCTTACACGTCCCGGTTCCTTGGTTAAAATAGCAATTTTCTCACAATTTACAAATATGGGATATTGTAAGTACTCAACTGATCTAAATATTTAACACTGGCCTAGTGGTTTTTGGATATACGAAAGAACCTTTGCACTGTTAAATGAGGACCCAGAAGCTTTAGAAAATCTTTCAACAGTGCTGATTGCAATGGCGACCCAAGAGGTATGTCTTAAAAAAGAGTAGTGTCATCTGCTATTGGCTAATCTTTATTTCCCTTTCTGCAATGAGAATACCTTTCAAGGCTCTTTTATTAATATAATGTGAGAAAAATCTGGGTGGCAAGCAGGAACAGATAGGGAGAGATAGGGCGTCCTTGCCTGATACCCCTCTGAAGTTTAGATCTGGATGACATACCAAAACTAAATTTCAATGAGCAGTAACTGTTAGAAAAACTAAAAGCATGCTCCACTGTGTCAAATGCCTTAGAATAGAAATTAAAAAAAAAGATAAAACTTTCCTCTGAAATCAAATCTGATGAATAGTCAAGGATGTCTAAAATAGCCATAATAATAACAGTCGAGTTAAGATCAATGACATTACACAAAAAATGTCCATATGAATCACAGTCCGAATGTAATATATTCCCTTTAAATGCATTTTTAGAGTAGTAACTCCTGCAGAGCGTTCAGTTCCATGGGAAAACCAAAGGTCATTACCCCATTGTGATCTCCAGAATTTTACATCATTAACAGATGAATGGGATTCTTGGAAAAAACAAAAATAAGGCTTCAGTTGTTCCGCAAAACAGAAATAAAGCTTTCCTTTTTACTGACTGGTTACCAACATTCTTCAAAATATCTTCTTTTGTGTTCAACAGAAGAAACTCATACAGGTTTGTGACAACTTGAGGGTGAGTAAATAATGACAGAATTTTTTTTTTCTGGGTGAACCATCTCTTTAATTATAAGATTCACAAAAGCCATAAAACAAGAGTAGTGTTGATGGGTTTGCAGTTGAGACTGTAACATCATGTCAAATTGCCAAATATGGCAATTTGTAACTTTTTTATGATTTGGCGAAATTGGTGGCTAATTCATATGATTTGTATGATCTCATTTGTATGTTTTAGTACAATCTGCTTATGCCTCAGTGACCATTGTGGTGGACCTTTAGTTTACTTCGTACAATTCCAGTTGTACACATTCATATGAAATCAACTTGTAAAATGTTTATTTTCCCATGAGACGGAGTCAGCTCACATATTGTAAGAATTGGTTTGGCTAAAATAACTCAACTGGGTATTGAATACAGTGAAAAGAACCAAATTACATATTAATGATTCAAAATTTATATGTAACACTTTGTCAACTATTCCTTCACCGATACATTGAAATTAGAGTATGTTATCGATCTTGAATCGATATTACATGTGACAATGGCAATAATATCATTAACTTTACGATCACTGTTTGTGAGCTTAGGTAAAACAATCGATCAGTTTGAGGCAATAACTTAACACAAAGCCCAAGACACTTGTGTAGATGAAAAAGCTAAATAAGAGTTTATTGAACTATTCTAAACACAAAAACGAATCTAACGAAACACACACACACACACACACACACACACACACACACACACACGTTTTATGGGGACATTCCATAGGCGTAATGCATTTTATACTGTACAAACCGTATTTTCTACCCCCCTACACTGCCCCTAAACCTACCCATCACAGGAGACATGCTGCATTTTTACTTTTTCAAAAAACATCACTTAGTGTGATTTATGACCTGTTTTCCTCATGGGGACCAAAAAATGTCCCCAAAGGGACAAGGATTTCTGCACACACACACACCCAAGTACACATTCACAGAGTTACAGGGAAAGTAATGTTTGCAAATGGACTGGAGTCCAAATGTCTCGTTCAGACACGATTTCTTAACCACAACCAGAGAGAATCAATATACAGTTATGTTCAAAATTATTCAACCCCCAATGCTGTAAATGGTTTTAGGGAAGTTAGTGTACATTTGTAATTGTATTCAGAATGAAATCCTACAAGGACTTCTTAAAGAACCATATGCCACTAAAATGACATCAATTAGTTTTGTAATACAGTAGTAAATGTTTCTTTTGTGAATTCTTCATTGACACAATTATTCAACCCCTTAATAACCACTCTGAAGAACAGAGGTTCATTTAAGTGTTTTCAATCAGGTATTGAAAACACCTGTGGATGTCAGGGAGCAGCAATAAAGCCTTATAAACACCAATTAGGCAGCTTTAAAATGACTGTGATACTCAGCTCCTTCTAGACATTTACTGGTGTGGTTACAAACATGGTGAAGTCAAGAGAATGGTCCAGAAAGACAAGAGAACAGGTGATTACTCTTCACAGGAAGGGCAATGGCTATAAGAAGATTGCAAAGATGTTAAACATACCAAGAGACACCATAGGAAGCATCATTCGCAAATTCAAGGCAAAGGGCACTGTTGAAATGCTACCTGGTCGTAGCAGAAAGAATATGCTGACTTCGACTGCTGTGCGCTACCTGAAGCGTAGAGTGGAGAAAAGTCCCCATGTGACTGCTGAGGAACTGAGAAAAGATTTGTCAGATGTGGGTACTGAAGTTTCTGCTCAGACAATATGGCGCACCCCCTTGCTGTCTCCAAAGAATAAGAAGAGTCGACTGCAATATGCCAAAAGTCATGTGGACAAACCACAGAAGTTTTGGGATAGTGTTCTGTGGACTGATGAAACAAAATTAGAACTGTTTGGGCCCATGGATCAACGCTATGTTTGGAGGAGGAAGAACAAGGCCTATGAAGAAAAGAACACCTTGCCTACTGTGAAGCATGGCGGGGGGTCAATCATGCTTTGGGGCTGTTTTGCTTCTGCAGGTACTGCGAAGCTTCAGCGTGTGCAAGGTACCATGAATTCTCTTCAGTACCAGGAGATATTGGATGAAAATGTGATGCAGTCCGTCACAAACCTGAGGCTTGGGAGACGTTGGACCTTTCAACAGGACAATGATCCCAAGCATACCTCCAAGTCCACTAGAGCATGGTTGCAGATTAAAGGCTGGAACATTTTGAAGTGGCCATCGCAGTCACCAGACTTAAACTGATAATGATGTGAGCTCAGAAAAGAATTTGTGGTTATTTCATTATAAATGTTATATTTGTCTGACCTACACGTGCCTCTTTGATTTAATTGTAAGCAGGATGACTGAATGATCAAAATCAATGTCAAACCGACCAAAAAAATCAATTTCAGTGGGGGTTGAATAATTTTGAACACAACTGTACTAGCAATTCAACCTTTGTTTGTTCGTTTGAATACGGTTTTCACCAGTTCAGCCAAAACGGAGAGCTATGTTCTTGCGTCGGGATGGTCTTGATGGTGTTGGATGGATAGTTGGTTTCTCTGGGTAACCTCGTAATGCTGGATCCTGGATAGCGTTAGCTGGTTTCTTTGACTCTCTGTGAGCGGCTACACGGACTCCAGGAAGTCTTCTTCGGTGAGGTTCATACTGACTTATTCTGAGTTTCGTGAAGAGCTCTTGGTAGCTCGAAGGGCAGTGAAACATGCAGGCTGTGAGGTGGAAAGGCCAGCACGAACCAAAGCAGAAGTCACCGCAAAACCATGGCAGTCAACATAAGCACAAAGCAAAAGAAAAAAGCAAAGACAACTTTTGTCATTCGTTTATAAGCATGTCCAAAAGTCCATCCTTGAAAGTGTCACCAACAAATTGGCTGTTGTTTTGGGCGTGTGTTACATGTGTCACTTCTGCTGTGCACAGCCTGTAGGCTCGAGTTTAGTTAAACACTTTTAAGAAACCAACTTTCATTATGTGAATTTGTGATCATGGTGCATTTCACAAAAAAATCTACCTTGCATCAAAAAATCGTTTATGCATCACATAGATATCAAACAGATGTTTCCCATGACTGGAGTAGAAGATAATAAAGATTCATATTGGAAATGTCTAGCCTACAGAGAAACTTCAAAGGTTACATGAAAATACACATAATACCTTGGTATATGTTTAAGGCACAGTTTGGTGGAATAATTTACTTTATTGGTATGAATTCCGAGGTTTTGTGGTCCCCATGTGGTCTTGGTTTGAGAAGAGACAGACGAAGCGTCCTTTTTGGCCATTTGGTTCCATAGATTATTTTTATGATTCGTTCAGAGTTCTGAGAGGGGCTCTCGGGAATGCTTTGTTGTGTCGACTCGCTGCTTGAATAAACATATTCCTACACAGTCTACAACAGTGAGTTCTCTCGGTTAAAGGAAACAGAAAATGCTTTGAAACATAATAACATTTCTAATCGCAAACAGGTTTATTTTTCTTTTTATCTCATAACATCACATGGTGAATGCACATAAAATCACTAAATATATAAAAGTTATAGAGACCTAAAAAACACATTTTACAGTAGAAAATTTCAATTCAGTTCCATCAAGGCCTTTTTTTCCTCATCCACACAGTCTGGTTTCATTGGCCCCTTCCTCAGAGGATTTGATGGGAGACTTTGGTGAGCCAGATGTAGTTGACTCTCCCTGAGTATGACCATAAAGCTCATTGTCAACCATCTCGCTGCCTTCAGTGACTGACTTTCTGAGTGGTCTGTCAGGTAAAGGTGGGCTGCTCTCATCTGTACATTGTTCTTGTTCAGCATTACCTTTAAGCAGATGTGAATATACTAGACTATCTTCTATGTACTCATAAGTGTGAGGATCCTCCCCCTCTTGTGTTCTGGGGATACCATGGAGGCCTGAAAGGAAAGCATTGGGATTGTGGACAGACACTGGGAGAGCCTTAGTCCTCTTCTTTTTCCTGTGCAATATTAAGATACTTTGTTAAGAATCAGATATTACAGTACAAAACTTGTTAGGGTTTCAAGCACAAAGTACACAACTCCATTACTTGAGTGAAAGTAAAAGTACTACTGGTTAAAATGTATTACTCCATTACAAGTGAAAGTTGTAAAGATTTTTACTTAAGTAAAAGTTAAGAAGTACTTGATTTTAAAAGAACTTAAGTTACTTAACATTTTTATTCTTGTTGCATTGTTGTATGGATGCACACTGTGCCATCATGGTGGTTTAAAGGGGTCATATAATGGTACATGCACTTTTACAAGTTGATTGTACAGAAATGTGTGTTGGCAGTGGTTTGTTTTTAATCACCTTGTATGTTTTCCCCTGTCTCAAATTGAGCCGTCTGACGTGTGACGTCACACGGTCGACACCCCTCACATGACTACTGATTGACAGCAGCGTTTCAACACAGACCCGCCCTGAGCGACAGAGCGAGCTGTCAGTGTTCACCATTGTTGATACGCTGGAGCAGAATGGCGTCAAAACGATCGTGGTGCTCTGTTCTTGGATGTAATAATGAACATATAAGTCATTTTGATGTTCCTCAATCTGAACCGCTGAAGACGCAGTGGCTGAGTTTTGTTTTCGAAGGGAATATACCCCCGGATCAACGGCAAAGCTTTCATGTTTGCGGGAATCATTTCTCACCAGACTGCTTTATAAACGATGGTCAATATAATGCATGTTTTGCTAAGAAACTGCTCTTGAAAAAAGGATCGGTGCCAACTATTCGTGTTCCTGCTGGAGCTGCAGAAGAAGTGAGTGTAATGTTTTATTAATCTTTATATTAATCTTTGCAAATCGCGTTACGCATCACTGACAAGTCTACATTTACAGAAAAAAAAGTTTTTCATGACCTTTAGCTGTACATCAATCTGTCAATGAACTAATGTATACATCAGCAAACACATAGCATTCGTATCTTGCTACACTAATCCTGCGCTGCCTGTACAAAGATAGATCGAAGTTCACCAAACATTCAGAAACATCCTGTTTCAGCCGTAGTTGTCGAACTTCGTTCAGGTTGTCATCTTATTCCGGGTCCGACTCCAGTTCAAACTGATATGGTTGCACAGATGTGACCTCAGAAACTCCCGCTGCCATTCTTTCTCCTAAACGTACCCTCAACTGTTGTCAAGGCAACACTCCACGTGCGATGTGTCAAAACCCCCACAGAACAGAGGGGTGGGGTGAGCAAAGCTCATTATCATTTAAAGTCATATGCACTCAAACAGCCTGATTGAAATAGGGCAGTTTTTGAGCAGGTAAAATTAGTGTTTTCTTACAATACTAATGAGAATTTTTAATTAAAGTATATTACAAATATTTTATTTAGACACTAAAGAATAATATTAACTTGTACAAAAATGGCATTATATGACCCCTTTTAGCCAGTCATGCTCCATCTGACGTGCTTGCATACTACTACCTTGAATTCATTTAAATACTTGTTTAAAAGTTACAAAGCTCTTATCAAAGTCAAAATCATAGTAGAAAAGAAAGGTTTCTACATTGTGCTTTTGAATGGATTATGTAAAAACATATTTCTCAAAGGACTTCAGTTAACATTTTTAGCCCAACTACGTTTTTGCACGCTAACGTCATTGTCGAACTTTACCCATGTGTTAGTGGTGTTTCCACAAGGTTATGGCAACTTGGCGGGCAAAACCATAAAACAATAATTTGACCGACCATATTATATACCATTGTTAATTTTAACAGCAAATTTTTGTTTAACCACATTTTAGGCATTTTAATTGTTTTGTTTTTCGTTGACTAAATATAAGATATTAGTAGATTAAATTGACAAAAATGCAGTACTTTTTTTCTCTGGCGTCTGAGAGGCAGCTTTCTGTGTGTGCATTACATTTTTGAGCTCTGCGCCTGGGAACTGCTGCCTTCTATTTTGCCATCAACTTCTGCCTGGGTGTTCAAAAAATGCTGGGAAATCATTAGACTTCATGTGACCCTACAAGAGTGATTACTGATGGGCTGTCTGCAAAAAAACCCAATCACGTTTAAAAAAAAAAAAATCATCCACTGACTTTCAAAGCAGCTACATTGAAATTACTTTCTACTTCGAGGACATTGATAGAAATGTAGTAGAGTAAAACGTTTGATACTTGTTTTCAAATGTAGTGAAGTAAAAGTCACATGTTTCCAGAAATACTATTACTATTAGTAGAGTACAGATATTCAAAAAGTGAACTTAAGCCCTTGCCAAATGTTTCAAGAGAGTGTGGCAACTTTCACCTAAATGGCTGTAACTATTGAAAGGAATTATATAATTTAAAGGGGTGATTTAATGAGAAATCACCTTTCCCTTGAGCTTTTGATATATAAAAGGTCATGGTAATATAAAAGAAAAGCTTTTATAGACACCAGGCCCAGAAAACGACAGGTTTTTCAAAGTGGGGATCTATGACGTCAAAGGGAGGCAAGCACTGCCTCAGCAGAGGCATGAAACCATCGAGCTACAAAGCAATAAACATGCCATTGAGGATTACACAATATTGTGCAGTGACTGGGTTCAACAGCGATGCAACATGTAAGTAACTGTGTTCATTCTAATGCCTGATCTAAAATGTAATGATTCATGTAGTCAGATGTTCTTTGTCTGTGTGCCAGTAAATCAGACCAGTGACTAAACATCAACTTGCATTGTTTCTCTTAGTAGGATGAAAATAATAATAATTATAATTATAGTTATTTAACAGTGATTAAATTCTATAAAGGAAGCGATCAAAGAAAGCTCCCTTTGCAATCGTTGGAGCAGCGAGCGCTGCAGCTGTCAATCAAACTGCGTTTATCACTCCCATTTTATTCAACGAGTCTCTTAACTATATCACGTTTGCACTGTTAGTGAAGATGAAAGCATTCGTTAGTGTACAGAAACTTGAGTTGATCACTGCTTTCATGCACTCAGCATGTCTGTGATCGGCTACAATGATCATCACTGCAAACTTTCATGCCACTATAATGCTACAGATCTAAATGTAATGCAACCCTTTTCACGATTAGTTAACCATGACTGTAATTGTAAAAACGAGCTAAAAGAGAAAGTAGTACTATTTCAAATGCAAAGACGTTAGCCAATCACAGGAGTGGGTGTTTACACTGAAGTCTCACCGCAGACACGCCCCTTAAAACAGAGCGTTAAGAGCAGAGGCTAAAATCAGGGTAGGAATAATGCCTTTTATTTATAAATTATGACCATTTTTATTAACATTATAAGTGCACCCCAGGAAACATCATAAAACAATAAAAAAAAACGCAGTTCACGACCCCTTTAACCAAACTTGGTGCACATGTGTATGGGCTCATTCTCATGTAACTGAACAAAATTGCCCATTTCTAATTACTGGAGGGACTTGTCCCCTTTAGTGTCTATGGTGGTTAAGCCCCTGATACAAATTAAACTCATTGGGCTGTTTGACTCATGGCCTCACAATAGGTTTTGTTTTTTTTGTTTTTTGAAAGAAATTATCATCAGATGGGTGCATCACATTTTACATGTGTAGCACCACTAAATCATTAGTGACCCATACAGTTTGCTCAAAACCCTAAAACCTTCATGAATTTAAGAAGTGACTTGCACAATATGATACTAAACAACCATGTAAAGTGTTATGAAGGTCAGGTCATGCGGCTAAAAGGCCTTGAAGTGCTTGAACCCCTGTAAATGCTGCTTTGAGCTATACTTAAAATGTTTTTGGAAAACTCTCACCTGAGAACAATCCAGATTGCCACGGCTGTTATGATCATTAACACAATGCCCACGATACTCAGGATGATGCCCAGTAGGTTGTCTGAAAACACAACAATACATTTAATTTAATTTCATCTTTTAAAGTCTTTCCCCTATTAATATATTGTATGGGAATTCTCACGGGAATCTAGTGGAGAGAAGAAAGTAAGGCTCTCTCACTGTTGTTCGGGAGTGTGATCTCCATCATTGCCCTGAAGGCTCCTGTCGGGGACTTGCAGTTTGTCATGTTTAGGTAAAAACTTTCTGGGACCAGGACATCAATAATCTTCTCATCCTTTTTAGTGCTGTACACTACCGTTTGAGACAGAATGGTCTGCACTGCAATGTTTGTGTTCCCCTCCTCCTCACACTTGGGCTGGCTGACATTCCTGAACTTCAGATTGCTCTTTAGCTCCGTGTTAATGATCCAGGACACAGTGCTGGAGGGTTTCATCCCAGACGGCCAGGTTGGGGTCGCCAGCACGGTAGGGTTATCCATTTTTGGTGCAACAGTGAATATATAGTGCTCTGTGTGAGAAAGGCAGAACAACAAAACTCAGTAACTGTTTTGATTTTTGATATGAAGTCACTCACACTGAATCTATTTGTTGAAAGGTATGGGGTTGGTTAGATTTTTTTTTTAAATGTCTTCAAATTTATTTATCATTTATTTGATCAAAAATAAACTTTTTCTACTGTAATATATTTTATGTATGTATTCATGTGGTCAAAGCTGAATTTTCAGATTATTATCAATGTTGAAAACAGTCATTCTGCATAATATTTTTATGCAGACCATGATACTTTTTTCTTTGATTAATAAAAAGTTCAAAAGAAAAGCATTGGATCCACTGTGACTGGATGTATATAAAACTGGATCATGTGTGTGATTAACTCTTTACCAAAACGTAATAGCCCATCTAAGCATGCAACATATCAAAATAAAGAGCTGACCCTCTTCTTTAAAAAAAAAAAGAAAAGAAAAGAAAAACCTGTTTCATGCATTCCTCTTTTTATCAACACTTGAATATGGGTAAGTTTCATTAAAAAAGCAACATTTTGAACAAAAAGCTGAGAAAATCTAATTTTTGTCAAAAACTGCATTCAGACCAGATTCAGAGCGATGATCAAACACAGATGAAGGAGATCGAGTCCATCAACACCCCTAATGCTTGCACAGCTCTGCTCGTCCTGGGTCCACATCTCATGCAGTAACATTAGATAGTTTTGATTTATATGATGTTTAATGTTGAAGATCACATTATTTTGCATATGCATCTGCTTACATACGATCACTTGTTTTACTGCGTCTTACTCACGTGTGTTTTGATCCTCAGATTCTGTACTCGGTTAGATGATGCATAATAGCGCCCCCTAGCGTCTAACAGTGAAAACACAGAAAATTCTGTGTTTGGTCGGGAAGTGTTTTCTCACAAATAATGGAAAATTCAGTGTTTGGCGGGAAAGAGTTAATACTCCGGGGTTGGTGTTCTTTGTGATTAGTTGATGACATAAACTGGCGTGTCTGTTACACTTATATATATATATTTTTTAAATACCTGTCTGTAATTACATCTGTAATTAATTTATGTAATTACATTTATAATTACTGACCCTTCCCTTACACCAAACTCTACCCTTAAACTTACCCATACCTTTAAGTACATAGTAATTAATGCCACCTAATATGGAGGGGGACCAAACCATTTATTTCAAATATAAATCTTTTGTGTCACAAACAGTTTCCACAATGTAATCACGGGCTTGCTATATATTTTCCTCAAGAGAAAAAGCAGCTTCCATTTACAGTAATGTATAATGAATGTATAATAAAACCCTTTACCTGTTATGTTTCGTGTAAATGAATAATTTAAAAAAGGTTTAGCTGGTAAATTCCAGATACTGAAACTTGTAACAGAGGCAGTTACTGCAATCTTGGATTCACGGATCTGGATTTTCTCAATGGTTCCCTTTGGACAAAACTGCCCAACAGTGATGCCAGGGTTAAGATGGGACACATCTAGAAGGAGGATGCTACTGGATTTATCCTCAGATGGACAGTAACGCAGACCGTCTGGTGGGGACTGTAGCTCCACTGCACTGTTCTGTGGGCCCTGAAGGTGCCATGTGATCGTCTTCAGAACTCCTGGGATACACTCAGACTTGTAATTGAAGGTTAAAGGGGATGGAGTGGATGCACAGTTTCTCTGGTTCACATTTACCTCTAGTTCATCATCGTCACAGTAAAAGGTCTCAATGAGATAAGGCTTCCCTGAAGCTATGGTGAATGTATCCATTATGACCAAATCCAGTCTCATGAAACAGGCGGAGTTGGGACCTTTTTTCTTCACACGGATCTGTAGCATTTGATTCTCAGGCACATCCCATTCACAATGCCCTGCAACAGTGACAAGAATAAGAAAATAGATATAAATAAACATTATATGTAATAAGGCATTTTGAACAGTCAGATGATTTTTGCTAAATAAAGTGATCAAAAGAAGAAATCATTTTATTATGAGATAGTGCCCAGACCAATCTGTGTTTTATCCCGATTATTATAAATCCACTTAATAAACCGATAATAATTATACAGACATTAATTATTGTTTTATGTTAAATTATTTGTGGTTGACTAACAAGATATTTCAATGATCAATGCTAATATCTAGAAGACAGAGTGGCTGCAGGGCAACATAATGCTAATTCAGTGTGACTGAAGTGTGAATAAAAAAGGAATGCAATAATTTACAAATCTCATAAACTTATATTTTATTCACAATAGAATATAGATAACATATCAAATGGTGGAAGTGATGCCAAATATTGCCAAATATTGGCTCATTTTGGATTTCATGAGAGCTACACATTCCAAAATAGTTGGGAAAGAAAGCAATAAGAGGCCGGAAAAGTTAAATGTACATATAAGGAACAGCTGGAGGTCCAATTTGCAACGTATTAGGTCAATTGGGAACATGATTGGGTATAAAAAGAGCCTCTCAGAGTGGCAGTGTCTCTCAGAAGTCAAGATGGGCAGAGGATCACCAATTACCCCAATACTGCGGCGAAAAATAGTGGAGCAATATCAGAAAGGAGTTTCTCAGAGAAATATTGCAGAGATTTTGAAGTTATTATCATCTGCAGTGCATAATATCACCCAAAGATTCAGAGAATCTGGAACAATCTCTGTGCGTAAGGGTCAAGGCCAGAAAACCATACTGGATGCCCGTGATCTTCGGACCCTTAGACGGCACTGCATCACATACAGGAATGCTACTGTAATGGAAATCACAACATTGGCTCAGGAATACTTCCAGAAAACATTGTTGTGAACACAATCCACTGTGCCATTCGCCGTTGCTGGCTAAATCTCTATAGGTAAAAAAAGAAGCATGATCCAGAAGTGCAGGCATTTTTTCTGGCCCAAGGCTCATTTAAAATGGACTGTGGCAAAGTGGAAAACTGTTCTGTGGTCAGACAAATCAAAGTTTACAGTTCTTTTTGGAAAACTGGGACGCCATGTCATCCGGACTAAAGAGGACAAGGACAACCCAAGTAGTTATTAGCGCTCAGTTCAGAAGCCTGCATCTCTGATGGTATGGGGTTGCATGAGTGCGTGTTGTATGGGCAGCTTACACATCTGGAAAAGCACCATCAATGCTGAAAGGTATATCCAAGTTCTAGAACAACATATGCTCCCATCCAGACGTCGTCTCTTTCAGGGAAGACCTTGCATTTTCCAACATGACAATGCCAGACCACATACTGCACAACATCATGGCTGCGTAGAAGAAGGATCCGGGCACTGAAATGGCCAGCCTGCAGTCCAGATCTTTCACCCATAGAAAACATTTGACGCATCATAAAGCGGAAGATACGACAAAGAAGACCTAAGACAGTTGCACAACAAGAAGCCTGTATTAGACAAGAATGGGACAACATTCCTATTCCTAAACTTGAGTAACTTGTCTCCTCAGTCCCCAGACGTTTGCAGATTGTTATAAAAAGAAGAGGGGATGCCACACAGTGGTAAACATGGCCTTGTCCCAACTTTTTTGACATGTGTTGATGCCATGAAATTTAAAAGCAACTTATTTTTCCCTTAAAATTATAAATTTTCACAGATTGAACATTTGATGTCATCTATGTTGTATTTTGAATAAAATATTGAAAATTGAAACTTCCACATCAATGCAATCTGGAAATGATTGCATTGTTTTATTCACAATTTGTACAGTGTCCCAAAATTTTTGGAATCAGGTTTGTAATTTTTTTTTTGCTGCTCCCACCTAACTGCCGGCACAGATGCCTCAGTCTGCTCCCCGCCGAGGCCGCCCTCCTGCAGCTCCTGTGGTTCCCACCCTCCCACCCGGCCCCAGCAGCAGCCTTCACCCGGGCCGAAGCACGGAGGTGGCCGCAGAAAGGCCGCCCAGCCTGATTTGGGAACAGTTTGGCGTCGCACAGATAGATCTGTTTGCCTCCCGCAACTCTTCCCACTGCCACAGGTACTACTCCCTGACCAAGGGGACCCTCGGCACATACGCACTAGTGCACAGCTCCCCTCAGCTACTGTGCAAGATCAGGGAGGACAAGGAGCAGGTCCTTGTGGTCGCCCCGTACTGGCCCTCCCGAACCTGGTTCTCCGAACTCATACTACTTGCGACAGCACCACCCTGGCCTATTCCTCTGAGGAAGGACCTCCTTTCTCAGGGAGGGGGCACCAAATGGCACCTACTTCCCAACCTGTGGAATCTCCACGTGTGGCTCCTGGATTGGACGCGGCAGGTTTGAGTACCCTACCACCTCCGCTGGTGGCTACCGTCACTTCCACTAGGGCCTCGTCCACGAGGTGGGCCTATGCATTGAAGTGGAACCTCTTCATCACCTGGTGCTCTTCTTGCAGAAAAGACCCCACAAAATGCTCAATTTGTCTCCCTCCACCCTGAAGGTCTATGTGGCCGCAATAGCAGCACACCATGAACTAATGGATTCTAAAATGGCTGGACAGCACAACCTGGTCCGCAGGTTCCTTAGAGGCACTAGGAGGTTGAATCCACCTCGCCCTCTACAAGTACCCTCTTGGGACCTCGCAGTGGTCTTATTAGCCCTGCGCAAGGCCCCCTTCGAGCCTCAGCAGTCAGTAGAGTTAAAAGTTCCTGTCGATGAAGACAGCGCTTCTGACTGCTCTGGCCTCTATCAAGAGGGTAGGGAACCTGCAGGCATTTTTGGTTGACGAAGCATGCCTGGAATTCGGGCTGGTTAACTCTCACAAGATCCTGAGACCCCGGCCTGTGCCCAAGGTTCCCACCACTCCCTTCAGGGACCAGGTGGTGAACCTGCAAGCGCTGCCCTTGGAAGAGGCAGACCCAGCCTTGGCACTGCTCTGTCCAGTACACGCCCTTTGCGCCTACGTAGACAGGATGCGGTGCTTCAGAACCTCAGACCAGCTCTTTGTCTGTTACGGAGGGAAGCAGAAAGGGAAGGCTCTCTCCAAGCTCAGGTGTCATCGCTTGCTGCACCATTCCACTCCACGGACTGGATGCATGCGCTTTTCCACTCAGGTGAGCTTCTCCAGCACTGCTTACGCCGACACCAGAGTGCAGGACCGTAAGGTCCGGCCCTCGTGTCAGACTAGGTGCCCTATGTGCATGGTTCCCCCATTGGGCAACCCCCCAAAAGTACAACGGTGAGCATGTCAAGTATATACACCTCATCTGTTTGGGGAAAAGCGCATGCAGAACGGCTTCTCTCTGTGAGTAGCCCAAGACACAAACAGCTGGTCATTCTTTCTGTAACCTGCTATCTTCTCCATGTACTCACACAACGCCTCTACTGGACATAATGAATTCAATCTCTTGTCATACGAAGAAGAAAACGGAGGTGGGTGGAAAGCTGTAAGGTCTGTAGTTAGACATCAATAAGCAGAGTCCACCACTTTAAGCACGAAAGCAGGGGTAGAGCAAAAATAAACCTTTTTTAGCTCTGGTGAAAAACAAGACGGGCTGATAGACAGAGCTTGTAAGTCACTCACATGCTTAGCTGTCACCAGCGTTACAAGCAGTGCAGTTTTAAGAGTGAGAAACTTCAATCTTATGACTTCCAATGGCTCAAAAGGGTGTTGAGAAAGGGCATCTAAAACCATCAACAAATGCCACAAAGTGAACATCTGGCCTCTTTCGGCGTGCCCCGTTCATAAAACGACTTATTAAAGGGTGCTGGCCTGCTGTCTTGTCACCAAAACCAACATAACGAGCAGAAATAGCTGCTAAATACACATTCAAAGTCGAATAAGCATTCCCTTTATCCAGCAGATCCTGGAGAAAGCTTACTATGTTACTCACAGAACAGAAGAACGTTTGGCAATTGGTGGGCTAGAGTAGTGGTTCTCAACCTTTTTCAGTGATGTACCCCCTGTGAAATATTTTTTCAGTCTAGTACCCCCTAACCAGTGCAAAGCATTTTTGGTTAAAAAAAAAAGACTTAAAACAGAACACTGTGCCATCAGTGTCTTATTTATTTAACATTGGAACAGATAAACACATACAAAATTCAAACATTTTAAATGTTTTTTTGTTTGTTTTTTACTATTTCGAACATTTTAAATGATAATAATCCATGACTAAATTTATTGTAAATATTTCTCATCACTAAAATGTAGTGATTCAAACTAATGTATTGAAAACAGTGACCATATTTGTAAAATTGTAACCGGGGACATTTCCAATTTGAGTGGTCAAAATATCACTTAAATCTAATTTTTTATTATATTTTAATAAAAAAACAGGGAGAATACATTTTTTTAAATATAGTTTTGTTGTTGTTGTGGAGTCCTTATATTATTATTAACATTAATAATCATTATTATTTAGTTTGATTATTAAGATTTTTGGTCTGTATTTAATACAATTAAAAAACAAACAAACAATGAAAACAGTTAATGGTAAGCTAACCATTGTAAATAAGCAGTTCAGAACAATATTGTAACATGACTTAACAAAAACACATTACAAAAATAAAACAAATATGATAAATAATTTTATAACACTTTAAAATTGTAATTAAGTTTATACTTTATAAATAACTTTTTTAACTTCAAAAGTTGTTACATTTATGCTTGAAAATTATTCTTACTATCCTTTGTTATTTTGAATTTTTAGGCTTATTTTAAGCAGAAAGTATATGTATTCTGCACATGTTGGTTGCAAGTGTAATTGTTTTGGGTTTTTTTTATATTGGTAATCACTGCAGAACTTTTGGGGACAAAACAATGCCACACCTTGTTGAGGCTCTGTTATAAAGCACATACAAACAATATTACTATTGAAAACAAAAAGTTAGTATGTAACTACCTTGCAAGCGATAACAGGATTTCTTTCATATTTGACTCGATATGTTCTTCATAAGTAGTAGCGATGCGCGAGCGACAAAGTAGAGTCAGCGTAGCTCACAGCGCCATCTGCTAGTGAATATAATCACAAGATTGCTCCTATAACCAGCAGCTGCTGTATAATGTTGGTTGGGCGGTTTTTTTCCAAAATATCTGCGAGTTGTTTGGAACGAGCTGTAAAACAGGAACATTTCCGGGGACAGCTCCATTCGGGGACAGAACATTAAAAACCGGGACTGTCCCCGGGAAACGGGGGTGTCTTGTCACCCTATCGTTGATCCAAGTGATTGACAGGTGATGCCAGATGGCATATGACAGGTTGGGTCAAACCATCCTGGCATGGGGGAAGATTCTGGGTTTTAGGATAATGAAATAGAATAGCCTTCTGAATATAAAATTCATTTTATGAACTTCTACTTATATTTTCCTGAAATATTTATTAAATAATTATTTTTGCATGGATGCTACTTTTTAAATATATGTAGGCTTTATTTTAAAATCTCATGTACACCCTGGAGTGCCTTCACGTCCCCCAGGGTACGCATACCCCCATTTCAGATTCTCTGGGCTCGGGCATCCACACCCAATGGTGCATTTCTGCTCAGAACATGTTTCAGCGCTAGAAACACTGCCAACAACTTTATGTGCTCATGAAGCTGTGGAGCATGTTCGAACATGTCAGTGTGTGTCCATCACCTCCACTTTCTGCGTTGCCCGATCCTGACAGGTTAAGCCATAACGCTCACGGCCAGGCCCATCAAACGGCCACAGCCCATAACTGCGCCACGGGAAGAGCTGAGAATTAAATTGTTTACCACAGATATTTTCAGATATTCTTTTGTGCCTTGGGCTCTGTGGGACTTTATGTTGAAGTTTATCGTTGCCTAGTTCTGTTATTTTCTGTGTCCTGTTTCCTGTGGCCAGATTGTAGCTTTGTAGTTTTTTCCATTTTTCATTAGTCTGCTCCATGTGTGTCAGTTTCCCTTGTTAAGCTTGTTTACTCCACTGTTTAAATAGCTCTTGTATTCTCTGCTTCTCTGTCGGTCATGGTTTGATGTCATGCAGGTGTCTGCAGTTCTCTTTGTTCAGTGTGTTTTCTTTGTTTTTTCTCAGTGTTATTTTGTTCCTGATTTATGGTCTTTATTGTCGCTGGAATGCTACATGGGTCTTGCACTACAGCTGAGGGGCTCAGTATTGACGGCGGACTCGATTCAGTAGCCACCACGCCAGAGTTTTCAGCCGTCATGGACACCAAGTCAGAGGTCTCGGTAGCCATGATCGTTGCCGAAGAAAACTTTAGGGGGGTCCATAGGCACTTGACACTGGCATAGAGGACATGGCACTTTGTTCGGTGCGAGCAGCTGGCGTCTCTACGGTGGGGCCAAACCTTGGCCAGAATGGCTGCCACATCTGGACCTTCAGTCCGTGTCCAGAGTGGACTCCGTCTCCTGTCCCGAGTCCAGAGAGGACTCCTTCTCCTGTCCACAGTCCGGTGAAGTCTCCCGTCCAGAGTCCGTTGACTTCTCCTGTCCCCGTCCAGAGTCCAGAGAGTTCTCCAGCCCCCAACCAAAATCCAGAGAGTGCTTTGGCCCCCTAACAGAGTCTAGAGAGGGCTCCAGAAGTTTATTGAAATCAGCAATGAAATCGGATGTGCTGAGAGGGCTTGTAGTCCCTCACAGGAATAAAGCCTGAATTATCTCATTCACGCTGATAAGAGTGATTTAGGTTGGGGCAGAGCCTGATCACTTATTTTAAAAAATGCAACTTGATCCTACATAACTAATTAATTACAGGCTGATCTCAAATCTACCCTTTCTGTCAAAGATACTATTTACACCGTATCATAGTACTGAGACTGCTCTCATTAGAGTTACTAACAATTTGCTCTGACCATGGTCTCTCTATTTACGTTACTCAATTATAGGGCTACATTTGATAGTATCGACCACAACATTCTTTTAAATAGACTCAAAAATGATGTTGAAATAAAAAAATGATTAGTGGAATTGCACCGGCATGAGTCAAATCATACTTATCTGACATCAATTTGTAGCAGTAAATGTAGAGATATCATATTGATCAGAATATGTAATTCAATATGGAGTACAGGGTGAAAATTAATAGCATTTTCACCCTGTACATGCTACCATTGGGTGGTATCATTAGGAAGCATGTCACGTTTCTACCATCTGCAAAACCGCATTCTACCATCTTAAAAATATATCTAAATTACGACTGTGGCAAGCAGCGGGGCGAGGGACCGCGAGAGCGGGACCGGTGACGAGTGATAATGAGTGCCAGCTGCGCGTCACACCGGTCTCGTCTCGCGGCCGAGGGACGGGAGCATAAAAGGAGGAGCGAAGGCAGCGGAAGTGGAGAGAGGACCAGGCCTGGATTTTATGTTATATTTTGTTTACGTTTGTTATGTCGGTGGGCAGTCGTCCGCGAGGGGCTGCCCACGTTTTATTATGTGTGTGTGTGTTTGCGGGCAGTCGTCCGTGAGGGGCTGCCCGCTATTTACTTTTGTTTTGTTTATTTATTTTTGATTAAAATCTGTTTGAACGTTCGCCGGTTCCCGCCTTCTTCCTTCCACCAACGAACATCATTACTACACTGGTGCCGAAACCCGGGAGGAAGGAGGGACATGCTGTCGAAGAGCCCTCGCTGTTGAGGGGGATCGCGGTGCTGAGGAGTTCGGGCAGCGCGGATGAGGAAAGACCGCGAGTGGCTGCCCGAGGCGATGGTGCTGGAGCGGGTGAAGATCGGTGGGACGGAGAGCTCGCTGCCGCGGCCCTGGGTCGAGGTGGGGTGGCGGCCGTCCTGGAGGGAGCGGAGGAGTCACCGGCGTTCGCCGTGGGCCGGAGCCTGCTGCCATCCGCCATGATGGGGAGGAGCAGGGAGCGCGGGACTCGCTGCCGGCTGCCCTCAAGCGGAGGAGCCACCGCCGGCCGCCAGGGGGCGGAGGAGGATCGAGCCGTCCATCGGCGTCAGTACCATCGCATGGCACCGCGAGTAAGAGCCTCTCAGCTGGCTGAGGACCGAGCGGCAGTGTGTCAGGGAGCCGGACCAGAATTTTTTTTTTTTCCTCTCCCCTCTCTCGTTCTGTCGCTCCTCGTGCTCCGTCTTCATTTCTCTCGCCTCTCTGTCCTTACCCCCAGGTGCCGCGGCGCCGTGATCGCCCCGGAGAGGGGGAGAGCGCAGTCTCGGAGTGCCCCCGGCCTGCGAGGCGATGGGGGTATGTGGCAAGCAGCGGGCGAGGACCGCGAGCGGGACCGGTGGCAGTGATAATGAGTGCCAGCTGCGCGTCACACGGTCTCGTCTCGCGGCCGAGGGACGGGAGCATAAAAGGAGGAGCGAAGGCAGCGGAAGTCGAGAGAGGACCAGGCCTGGAGTTTATGTTGAGTTTTGTTTTCGTTTTGTTGTGTTGGTGGGCAGTCGTCCGTGAGGGGCTGCCCACGGTTTTATTGTGTGTGAGTGTTTGCGGGCAGTCGTCCGTGAGGGGCTGCCCGCGATTTACTTTTGTTTTGTTTATTTATTTTGAAATTAAAATATGTTGAATGTTCGCCGGTTCCCGCCTCCTTCCTGCCCACAACGAACATTACTACAACGACATATTCTCTCAATGACAAATGCTGAAGAGTTAGTTCATGCGTTCATGCTCAAGGCTAGATTATTGTAATGCTCTACTGGGTGGTTGCCCTGCTCGCTTAATAAACAAACTCCAGCTGGTCCAAAACGCAGCTCTAGATCTTACTAAAACCAGTCAATACTGCACTGGCTCCCTATTAAACATTGCATACATTTTAAAATCTTGCTGATTACTTACAAAGCACTAAATGCTTTAGCTCCCCAGTACTTGAGTGAGCTCTTAACGCATTATAGTCCTTCATGTCTATTATAATCTCAAAACTCCGGTCTGTTGATAATACCTATAATATCAAAATCAACTGCAGGCAGTTGATCCTTTTCCTATTTAGCACCTAAACTCTGGAACAGTCTTCCTAGTATTGTTTGGGAAGCAGACACACTCTGTCAGTTAACTCAGGTTAAATCTACACTAAAAACACATTTCTTTACTATTGCATACACATAGTACATTATCAATTTTATATTATTCAAAACAGTTAAATGATTATTTAGGTTGCATTAACTACCACTAAACAGCCAGTGAGAAGTGTTCGAGTTCAGCGTAGCAATCTCTGGTACAAGCGGCAAACCTCTCTGTGATTCATTTTAGTTTAAAGCCAGTTGAAACAGCGCTGACTTAACAAGACTAATGTGCAAACTCTGAGCCGATCCAGTTAGAATACTTTTCAACCAACAATTCACAAACATTCATCGTAGATTTTCTGTGGTAACATTAACTGTAACCGTGGTATTTTGTCAGAAATATAGGTTAATATCTCATTATTAATTTGTAATGTAGACATGTATGAAATGAGTAATAAAGGCCAAATTACAGTCTATTTTTGTCATAAACTTGCAGTTGTATGCATATTAAATGTGTTTATAAACAAAATACCATAAAGCCATTCTAGATATAGAAACCATATTTTTACTTTTTACCATGTAGTAAGGTGCCATGTGGATTTACCTTTGGTGATCTAAATAGAGTACTCGTTAATTATTTATAATATTATAATATTTATAATATAATATTTACAGTTATAACAGTTATAATATTTAAATTTAACCCTTTAAAAACGAGGGTGTTAAAAGTTTTACAGATATTAGGCAGTGCAGGAACCTATACTTTGTTTTTTGCCTAGGGCATGGTATGTTCCAAACTTGAAAAAAGAAAAGTGCTGTTGAATGACAAATATGGTTTGAGGCATGACTACATTCATAGTCATCTGAAAAAGAAACTGGCAAAAATGTTAAAGCTTCTTTTGCAGAGAGAGAAAAAAAAGCAAGCTATTACTAGTTCCACAACTTTCAAAAAAAGGAACCAATTGGTATCATCATCATCATTAACACAATCCACTAGTATTAATCTTTTACATTTTGGAGAGAGAAAAAGACAAAAGAAAATATTTGGGAAAAGTTTCCCACTCTACCAATTGCACTGTCCAAATGTACATGATAATGACTGTAGAAAAAAAATTGGTTATATCATTCTCTGTTAAAAACAACAACAAAAAACAGCCATATTTCTTCTTTTTTTATGTAAACATCTGTAATGAGAAACAGCATATTCAGGATAGCACTAAATAAAACATATCATGCCATTTCCATGATCCCTTTATTTTGTTAATAGTATTACCATCTGCAAGAGGTGTGTAAACTTATGAGATGTATATGGAAATACAACTCGAATTCCAGAAACCTTGGGACGTTTTTTAAATTTGAATAAAATAAAAACTAAAAGACTTTCAAATCACATGAGCCAATACTTTATTCACAATAGAACATTGATAATATAACAAATGTTTAAGGTCTTCCCTGAAATAGACGTCCTCTGGAGGGGATCATATGTTGCTCTAAAACCTTTATATACCTTTTAGCATTCATAGTGCCTTCCAAACCATGCAAACTGCCCATACCGTATGCACTTATGCACCCCCGTACCATCAGAGATGCTGGCTTTTGAACTGAACGCTGATAACATGCTGGAATGTCTCCTGCATCTTTAGCCCGGAGGACACGGTGTCATTGATTTCCTACAAGAATGTCAAATTTGGACTCATCTGACCATAGAACACTTTTGTGTTTACCGACAGTGGTTTCTGGAAGTATTCCTGGGCCCATTTAGTAAAGTCATTGACAGAATCAGGGCGATGAGTGATGCAGTGTCATTTGAGGGCCCGAAGACCACGGGCATCCAGTAAAGGTCTTCTTGCACAGAGATTTCTCCAGTTTCTCTGAATCGTTTGATGATGTTATGCACAGTAGATGATGAGATTTGCAAAGCCTTTGCAATTTGACATTGAGGAACTTTTTTCTGTTTTTAAAGTATTCCACAATCTTTTTATGCACTCCTTCACAGATTTCACAGCCTCTGCCCATCTTTACTTCTGAGAGACTCTGCCTCTCTAATGCCTAGTTCACACTGCCTGATTTTAGCCACGATTTTAGCCCTGATTTCAGCCAAATCAGTGCTCGTGCACGCGAGTGACAATCACGCAGTGTGAATGATCAAAGACACGATCAGAGAGAATCGCCGACGAGTCGCCAATGCCCGCAAGATATTTGGCATGCTCAATATTTGGACCTGTCGGCGATTCAAACTCCTGCTGTGTGAAATGTGTTCTGACTGAAAATTACATCGGCGATGACCAACAGCCAATGAGAGAGCAAGATACAGGGCAGCGGAGGTTCAGGGAGGAGTTATAGACCAGAATAACAGTATTTTAATAGATATATTTACAATTCTATCAAACAGAAACAATGCCCAAACATGTGCACGTCCAGCCGCAGCAGCAGAACATTGTAAAATTATTTATTTACCTCAAACTCTCTTTGCAGTCATTGCTCACTGTATCTCTCTACCAATTTCCTCCATAGTCTTTTTTTCTTTTTCTCCTTTTCTCTGCAAATCAGCGAACACAGACAATTTGTAGCGCAAACTTTCTGCAGTTTATAATTTTTAATAACAATTCCAGTCTGACGACCCCCTGTAGCCGATCCATCGGTCAGTGAGAACACAGCAGTGACTGAACGCTACCCCAGATAGTCATGCAGTGTGAAAAGAGCAGTGATCCGATGAGTTTGAAAATCATGCTGTCTGAACTCGGCATCCATTTTATAGCTAATCATGTTACAGACCTGATATCAATTCATTAGTTGCTAGATGTTCTCCCAGCTGAATCCAAATTTTCTTGCTTTTCAGCCATTTGTTGCCCCTGTGCCAACATTTATGAGACCTCTAGCAGGCATCAAGTTTGAAATGAGCTCAATTAGAGGATAAAAGTGTACAATTTCTCTGTTTAAATGTTTGTTATCTATTTTCTATTGTGAATAAAATATTGGCTCATGTGATTTGAAAGTCTTTTAGTTTCCATTTTATTCAAATTTAAAAAAACGTCCCAACTTTTCCAGAATCCGGGAACTATAAAAGAACATAAATATCAAATTCTGGAAGGGAAAAAGAATTTACATACTCGCATTTATCTCGACGGCAGAGATTTGAAAGTGCACCATCAAGTCTTGTGATGGCCTGGACATTTTGCAGTTCTTTGTGTGGAGAATAAAGCTGTGAGCCTCCAGCGATGGCTGGATTTCATTTAGCATTTTTACCAGAGGTTCCTTGCCCTGCCAATGGTAATTCATTGTTGGGATGTTTTCAGGTTGGAGGCATGTTGGAACAGTGTAGCTCAGAATGCTCACATTTGTGTAGTATGAGTAGGGCACGCTAAAAAACCACGATATCTGTGCATCTTCTGGAAATGTGTTTGGGGTAATGAAATCCTGGGTTGAACTCCTCTTTGGGAGAACAACATAGATAACAATCAGTGCTGTAAAATAAAGAAAGTTCAACAATTCACATATGACAACTTTCTTTGGACAATTTGTGTTTAAATATATAAGCTTGTACTTACTTTTAGCGGCATAGTCCAGTGATACACCGATGAGGTTCGTGTCCAGAGTTTGACCTCCAGACACTTCCAAAGACAGTTTGACAACATTAAGCACATCAACTTTTTTAATGGGTCCATTCTGACAAAACCTCCCTATAGTGACATTCTCCGTTGTGATCATGTAAATGTGCTTGTCTGGGCATCCGTCAGTCGGCTGAATCTGCCGTAATCCAATTCTACCGAAATTCAAGATGATTCTCCCTCTATTTGTAGGCTTCAGATTCCAGGTGAAGGTCCGAGTGAAGTTTAGAAAGGCTTTGTGTTCCTTGGGTTCAATGCTTATCACTGTTGAACAAATGTGTCATGTCAGAGAAAGACTCAGTAGATTTATTGAATTGACAACAAGCACACAGTGTTCATTTAACCCTCTGGTTTCAAAAGTAGACGAACACCTCAAATTGTATTTTTTCCTCCAAATAAATCAATGTAATATATTTCTGTTCAATAATATTTGCATTTAATATTTAGTATTTTGAGGGAATATTTTGGTACTAAGCAGAGGCCATCATATATATTGGACTATATTTGGCATTTTTTTAAATATAGGCAGCATTTTTTCTGTTTGGCTGATGTGTTTTAAGTTAACGTTTGTCAGACTTTTACGTCGATGTTGCTGACAATGCCAACACCTGAGAGTGCGTTTACACAACACCATTTTCAACTAAAAGCAGGGAACTTTTTATGCGCTTAGGCCGGCATTTACACCACTAAAAACACAAGAAAATAAAGTGTACGTTTTCGAAAAACCATACCGTTATCGTCTACTAAACTACAAAAATGTGAATGTGTAGTCTATAAAGGTATATTGCATTTCTTTACAAAGTGAGATTGCCAACTACTTGCCTGCCATAAATAACAGTGTTTTAGGCATTTTTCACCGATTTGTATGAATAGGGATCTTCTGACGCAAAGGAAAAACTTTTCAGTTTGTAGTACATCATTATCATGTAAATATACCCTGAAAACACAGCACTCTCTGTTTTCATTACTTTACATGCTGCATCCGAAATCAAATACTTCCCTACTATATAGTATGCAGAAAAAACAGTAGCCCAAAGTAGTAGTTTGTCCAAATGCATAGTATTGAAAAAAAGTAGGTGAAATGTTCTTGAATGACCTACTACTTCCAACAAGACAGCAAGTGCATTCAATAGACACTTTACTATCCCATGAGGCCACGGGAGAGGATTTATGAATGGAGGTGAAGGGGCGCAACTGACTAGATCACGTGACCGCAACAACATGACGGGCGTAGTACATCAGGATTACAATCATACTATCCATATCCATACTATATAGAACGTACTATGTCGCGAAAGTAAATTCAACTGTAGTACCAGTACGTGATTTCGAACGCAGCTTCGGTCTCTGTTTAACAGTCGGGAACTGTAAATAATATACGAAAAGTATAATAGCATTTGCTTTTAAATTATTAGTAACATAGCAAGGGGGTTCACATAGCAAGTGCCACAAAAGTCACCAAGTGTCTTATCATTCTGATGAAGTAATATATATATAAAAAAATCTAATGTAAAGCACCAGAGGGTATAATTCAAGATGGATATAATAGAAATATAATTTTCTAAATGAGAAATATAAGGAGTAAAAGTATTATTTTAATGTGACAGCTCTCACCAGTATCTCTGATGATCTCCACGGTGAACACATTCTCTGGTTCTGAACAGCTGAAATCCAAACGCGTGTCACTTCTGAGCACCACAGAAGACTGGCACACCTTTCTTATACAAACTTCACACTCTGTGTTTATGCCAGCTCTGGTATTAATGTAGATGCTTGTTCCCTGTTGAACAGTGACGTTGAGCTCGGCACCACCTGAAATTATGTAAAGACAAACTGTTCTTAAAGTCCCTGTAAAGTAAATTCTGACATTTGTTTTTAAACACATTATAAAATGTTAGGAATGTATTGCTGATACACGTTATAAAGACTGTGAACTAAGTAGTACTGAATTGTGGAGGTAGTTTTTCACTAGGATTTTTTTGGCTCCAATCAAGTTGTAGAAACATCTCAAGGATCAGTGGAAACAAGAGTGTCATGGCAAAGGCTGTGAATACTTATGTACATGTGATAATTTCGTTGTTTATTTTTTAATACATTTGCAAAGATTTCAAACAAACCTGGTCACTTCATGTGTTTTTATAAATAAGTGTTTACATAAATGTGTCTCCGCATAATGGATATAAATCCGATCTTCAATTCCCGCGCTATATGCATATTTAATGGAGTTCACGCCACCAAAAACAACAGATATGAGCTGCATTTTATTGATCATCAGCTAATTTTAAAATCAAAGGCCGCAATAGGAGAGAACACGGCAACAGCACTGGTAAGATCATTTAGTTTCTTTACTTTTAATGAAGATGATTGTGTATTAAGCATCAGCTGCTTGTCTGCAGCAATGCATGCTTCAGTAGCATGGTCATATCTGGCTGTAACGTCATATAGCCTATAACATGCTCTCACACGTTTATTTTTTAGCATTGTTGGGAGTAGTAGAATTTAATTTTTTTTTTTAAACAGCTGCATTTAGACTTGTTCAGTTTCGTCTGGAATGCGGTCCAGCCCACCTCCTGAAGTGATTTGAGCGATCGGACTGAAATATGTCTCAGATGCGTTTCAGAGGGCATTTACACCTGGTCTTTTCACGATTGGATAGCTATCCCATCAGAGATAATGCATGAAGTGACCAGGTGTAAACATGTCCAAGAAGAGGTGGATTCATTTTGTGAAGAGGCACCGTGATGGAGAGTTGAGGATCACCACCAACACCCATCTCTGCAGTGAACATTTTCACCCTAGCGTTTGAGAGCAGAGAATAGCCTACTGTTTATTTGATAAGATATTTTATTTGATAAGCTATTAACATTTGTTTTTTTTTAATCATTCAAATTTGTCTGGGTGGTTAACACATTTTTCTGTGGTGTGACAAACTCAGAGCACACATTTAATTTTGACTTTACACAGACAAACACAGACATGCATTTAAGCAAACATCAAGATTTTAGGTATATATATATATATATATATATATATATATATATATATATATATATATATATATATATATATATATATATATATATATATATATATATGATGCTGCAACAACACTCTAACCTTCACAGATTTAATATTTTTTACATATAGTAAGTGTGACAATTATTTATAAAAGCACAAAAATGCAGCAGTTTCTCAATTGATATTGAATTATAAATAACATTGTTTACACTCTTAAATTGTAAGGATCTTCATTGAAATTTATGGTTCCATTAAAGGGGTACCTCACTGCTGGAAAGATAATTGTGTATTTAAATTGGGTCATTTATGTAGTAGAAATGTCGAATTATTTTAGAAGTTGGTGCCTTCTAGACTGAGAAAAGCCAGAAAATCTATTTTTGGCTCATTTGGATGAAAGACAACAACTCCCAGAATGCACTTGCTTCGCTGCCCTAGGAGGCCACTCCCAAGCCACGCCTACCGGTTACATCTCTTGCCCACCACAGCACTACCCCACCGTCATTAACTGAACATGTCTGTTCAATACAGCATGAGCCGAATAAGTGTTGCAGCAAAAACGCCGCAGGAGTCAGATTTCATTCATCAGAGTAAAGAGCTGACAGACCAGATGATCGCGGAAGATTTGGTTTCAAAGCGAAATGCGCCTGTTTAAGTGAGTTTGTCATTGTACCGTTTTGTTGTTGTGTTTTCATGAACTCACAATTCAAGTAATGGCCCCGAATTGGCACTCATTTTAAACTGAAACTAAAATTAGCACAGCCGACCGGCATTCATTCAGCGTGTCCAGTCTGACGCATATTCATTTCATGTCTATGGAAGCTTTCATAGGAATTCATTGAGAACACTCGCTCCGTTATGAATGTCCGTGTGGCCATATGTGTCATACATTCTGTGAGTGCGACCCCACCCCTGTGGGCAGGTTGAAAACATGTGGAACTAGCTCCCACTGCTGGCTGTAGTCTCTAGCCTCTGGCCAAAAAAGCCTCTGATGGCGCAAAATGGCGATATTTGCGTCATCTGAGGCTTTTTTCCAGACATAAAATACATAAATCTCTTGTCTCAGGGTCACTTGAGAGGGGAAAGCACGATCACTTGAATATACTCCCAGGTTTCTACTGATACAAAGCTTAATGCTAAATCGCTGAAGTAACCCTTTAAAAGGATCCCATGGTGTTAAGACTTGTATGGCTTAATATAACAAAATTATGTTTCTTACTGAAATATGTAGTAGAAAACCCATGAAAGATCTGCGTTATTTAAAAAATCCATTATTAATTTGGACAGTGGGCGGCACCATTTTGTTTGCGTTCTAGGGCGATGACGTAGAATGGTTGCACTCGGCAATCAACTTGCGCTACCCGTAGCTATTGATACCACAACACAACTCTAAAAATGTTTCAGAGTTAAACAAAACCAATTAATTGCTTTGTAATTGCACTTAAAACACACTCAAACACATGTGCACACAAACTCTCTCTCACACACACCCCAATAGATTGGCACGCAAACACACACATCCACGCACTGTGCGCGAACACACACATAAAGTCGAGTTGTGTTGTGGTAACAATAGCTACGGGTAGCGCCAGTTGATTGCCGAGTGCAACCATTCTACGTCATCGACATAGAACGCAAACAAAATGGCGCCGCCCACTGTCCAAATATATAATGGATTTTTAAAATAACATATATAATGGTACTTTCCCCCCTCATATCCCCCTGAGATGAGAGAATTATGTATTTTATTTCTGGAAAAAAATCCTCAGAAGACGCAAATTTTGTCATTTTGAGTCATCAGAGGATTTTTTGGCCAGAGGCTGAAGACTACAGCCAGCAGGAGGCGCTATTTCCACATGTTTTCAACATCACACTCACAGCACTCGGCTCAGGAGCTGCAGAGATTCATGTAAACGGAGCGGTGGAGAGCAAAGTGAGTGTTTTAACTGTTAAAATGAACTTCCTATGAAAGTTAAGCTTCCAAAGACATGAACTGAACACGTGCCAGACTGATCACACGCTGTGAATGCGGCCGCAGCCGCGAATCCCGCGATTACCTCAGCTCATGTGATGAATGTAATCCGATCCTGTCGGCTCAGTTTTTAATTGTAGCGTCTCTAACTGAACTGATTTTATGAAAATGAACGCGGTGGGCAAGTGATCCAGTAATCCAGTAGCCGTGCCTAGAGCAGGGCAGTGAAGCAGAGCATTCTGGGAATTGTTGTCTTTCATCCCCATGAGACAAAAATACATTTTCTGTGTTTTCTCAGTCTAGAAGGCACCAAATTCAAAAATAATTTCACATTTCTAACACATTAATGACCCAGTTTAAATACAGATTCATCTTCCCAGCGCTGAAGTACCCCTTTAAGCCATACAAGTCATAACACCAGGGGATCCCCTTAAGAACTGTTAACATTCATGGAAACTTTCTATTGTACAAAAGGTTCTTTATAGTGTAAAAGGTTCTTTAGATTATTATTAAATGTTCTATAGAAAAAGAGAAAAATGGTTCTTTTAACAACTGTTCACTTAGGTTCTTTGGGGATCTGAACATGGTTCTTCCGTCATCTCTGAAAACCTTTTGAACCTTTATTTAAAGAGTGTTGTTTTAGATGTGCACCCCAAAACAACACAGTTAAAGTGTATTAGAACCATAGACTGTAAAAATATGGCCGTAGTGTTTGTGACGTCACCCATAGGATTCTGAAGCGTAAAGTAGGGTCAAGCTGGCCGTTGTCATCTTAGCAGCGCGTCATCAACAACCGTCACTCCCGGATAACAAAAAATGGGCAAAGAGGCGGGACATGGGCGGAGCTGAGGTGACGTGATGACTAACAGACAGCTGATAAATGGCTACCCACCTGTCACTCAAAGTGGCCACGCCCTTAATTATGCAGAGCTTTAAGGCTTTATATAATGTAAACGAATGAGTTATAAAAAAAATTCACCCTCCTCACAGTCGTCATGAAGGGCAAAATTAGCTGTTTAGACCAAACCTAGAATTTGTTGTATTCTGCTGTAAAGTCGGGCAGTTTAACTTGGGGCTCAATGAGATTCTACTCCCTTCTAGAGCCGGTCTCTAGTGGCCAGTCGATGAATTACAGTTAAAGTCACTTCCGTATTGGCTTCAAGAGAGGGAGGTTGCCGCTTGATTAGAACCTGTAATGTTTTGTATGAAAAGAGATTGAAACATTGAGTAAAATTTGTCATTAGCCAATAAATCCTTACAATCAAACAAATCCAGCAGTTATGGCAAGCCGCTTTGACTTCCCAGGATATCAATTCTTGGTATTAACCATTCACAGTTAAAATGCTAATTCTAATTCTGTCAGGTTCTACTAGTAAAAATGCCAATTTTCGAAATCAGGAATTCAATTTCAGCTAGTAAAATTTGTATTTATTGATATCAACAAAAAAATATATAAAATTTAAACTATAAAAACTATATTTCTTGATAATTGTATTTTCACAAATGTCACCATAGGCTGCCAATGAAATTCAATCTTTTGTATCAAGAATTGATTTCTTACTAGTTGATATTCCAATTACACATCAGAAATACAATTCTTACAAGTAAAAATCATTTTTGATATCAATAATTTGATTGTCACTATAGTTGATTTCTGATTTAATGAATGCAAATGATGGTAAGAAAGACATTTCAGGTATCTGAAATTACTCTCCTAATTATTGATATCAGAAATACAATGTTACTAGTAAAAAAATCTTCTGGAATCAAGAATTAGCATTTTAACTAGTGAAAATTTTATTATTGATGTCAACAATTATCATATCCTGGGAATTAATAAAAGTTAAAATGGCTCACCAAATGCAATCAGTCTTGCTTTCTTAGGAGATTACAATATGGGTAAATTAACATTGTTAAATAACCCATGCATTTTGTTAATTTCTTAACAAAGTAAAGAGGCGTATTTAAAAAAACTTAACCAAACTAGACCCACTTCAATGTGATAATCAAACATAGTTACCATAGTGTATCCCTGAAGTCAGGGCGAGAATATAAACCAGTTTTATAAATTTAGATTGAACACAAGTGTGAAGAGGTAAAGATTAACCCTGGTTTACTGGGCATCGAAATAGGCAGCAGTACCTGTGAATGTTAGAGTGAGTTTAGCTGTTACCTGTGAGCTCCGGGAATGACAGGAAAATCCCCAAAAGAAGCGAAAAGCACATCCACCGACAGAGTCCCATGACTTTTCAATATCCAATAAACTCCTTACAATGGGCTAAAAATGTTCCTCAGAGACAATAGAGCGGTAAACCAATAAAAACTGGTTTGCGACAAATCATCCTGGAGTACAGCACAGTATCTATGACTGCTGCCGTTTACATCCAGAAGTAGGAGGTAGCCAGAGAGAGAGAGAGAGAGAGAGAGAGAGAGAGAGAGAGAGAGAGAGAGAGAGAGAGCCAGAGCCAAAGCGAGAGAAAGAAAGAAAGAAAGAAAGAAAGAAAGAAAGAAAGAAAGAAAGAAAGAAAGAAAGAAAGAAAGAGAGAGAGTTTAAAATTTAAACACTCCTTTATTACAATTATCCTAAAACTGATACAATCAATTCTTATCTAAGGCACAAAATATACGTACAATTCATATCAAATACCCAAAACAAAACAAAAACCAATAAACATTCAAAATATATCATTTTTAAACATATACAAATTCTAAACTCTCATTAATAATTTTACACAGAGCCCCCTTATAACACCAAATCAATTCAAAGGACATGTAAGTCCTCTGATGTAAGTGCTGACTTACATTTTTCAAGCAATTTGGCCATTATTTGTTTTGACTTTACCCCCCAAAAAACAGCAACTGCATCAACATTCTCAAAAGCCAGATCAGCCAGATTAAATAAATGCCCAAGTGTTAGTATTCCAGTATTAAGAAGAATGTCACAAACTGCAGGGAGTATCTTCTCATTTGACAAGTCCAAACGCATCCCATAAATCAGAGGTTCTTGCAGCAACCAATGCAGAGAGTTCATAGTGCTTAGTCTCTGCACAATAAACAGAGACCAAACTTTAAATAAGTTCCGTTGAAAATGGGTGATTTAGACATGTCCATCTTTTGTCGATTGACCCAAAATAAGGATCTCTCAAAGTCAAGACCTCTGAAATCTCTCAAAATAAGCAGCAAACTTCCAGCCTGAGTCCACTGGTCCAGTCAGCAGAATTTGAACAAACTCCAACCTGAAGGCTGCTATTCTGTTCTGTATATGCATTAAGCCATGTCCTCCTTCTTCTTTGGGTAAATACAGAACAGCTTTCGGTACCCAATGCAATTTGCCCCCCAATATCTAATATCCCTGATAAAGGAAATATTATTAAAGATTTGTCTCCCTGGAAACAAGAAGTCTGGTCAGGATGAATGATTTAACTTTACCCAGTCTATTTAGGTTTGGATCTTAGCCCAGTTACTATTCAAGTAACTTATAATCAGTACACTACAAGCTCACAAGGTTTATTTATTTATTTATTTTTTTTATCTCATTTAGATCACCTTTCTTTTGCAGTAATGTGATGACTGCTCTTCTACAACTTAAAGGTAGCTGTCCATTTACTAAACTTTCATTTAGTAACCTGAGCCAAATCTGGGCTCATCTCTGTCCAAAACGTCTTATAAAATTCAACTGGTAGCCCATCAATTCCAGGTACTTTACAAACTTACATACTTTAAAGAGCCTTTTCTAATTCCGACAGTGACAGCTTTACCAAGTTCAACATTAGCTTCTTCAAACACTTGAGGCAGATTTTCAAAAAAAATCACATCCATTTCATCAAGTGTTAATTCACTCTAATATAAGTTTCCATAAAAACTAACTGCCCTGTTACTGATTTCAGAAGGATCTGACAATAAAACTCTAGTTTCAGAGAGTAAAGTTTGTAAAAGCCTTTTTTGCCCATTCTTTGTTTCTAAATTGAAGAAGAATTTATAAGGTGCATCCATCAGTTCTATATTTTGAAACATATCCTTATGTAAATGTATCCAAGAGGCCATTTCAAAAAATCTTTTTCTCTTTAAAATTCTTGATGATAGTCAGATCTCCAGTGACATCAGCAAGTTCTTGCATTTCTTTTAATTATATTTTTCACATTTCAATTGCACCTTTTCTATCTTTTGTGACAATTAAAGGTATAATGTTGACACAGCTGTCTAACTTGTTTAAAATCCCACCAACGCTATACTGGCTTCAACCTGAATCAAACACACCTGAACCAGCTAATCATTGTGTTCAGGGCTGCTTGATAATTACAGACAGGTGTGTTGGAGAAGGGTTGGAACTGAAATCTGCAGGACGGTAGCCCTCTAGGAGCAGGGTTGGACAATACAAATTTGTTTTAATAAAATTTAATAAAAATGTAATAAAGTTTTTTTTAAACTATTCTCAAACTGGGAGTTCTCACTACGAGTCTCTTGAGCAAATAAAACAAAAAAAAAATTTCTGTTTAACTGGTCCAAAACGTTAAAAATGCCCCATTACATTCAGAGAAGCAATACATATTTCTCCCATAAATGAGGACAGCCAAAAGCAGATTAGACTCAGCAAACAGAAACCCACATAAATATGCTTTTTATTTTTCATTGCTACTATTGGACTGTTTGGGCATTAAGCCTGTAGGCATTAAGTATTTTCTTCAGACGATACACTTCTTAGTTACTAAAACACCCTTCACTTCTATATATTCTTACTTTATCAATGAACTGTATCACATCAGGAAAAATATTTTTATCACATTCTTAGTTGCCTTCAAAAAGGATTTAATGTCATCAGCACTATAATTTCTATTCGAAAATCCACTTTGCGGCAAACTGCACGTCACAGCATTCTGAAAAATCACTTTCACTTTCTGTGTCCATTTGACTTAAATTGCAACCGAATCTTCTTTTTGCGTGCTGTTCTGCAGGACGTTGTTCTAACCTTCGCTTCTGTGGCGCTTTAAAAGTACAATCGTGTAACTCTGTCATCTTCACGCCTTCAAGATTACCGGAAGGTTTCTCTGCTGCGTCTGCAGAACCATCTCTATTCTCCACCTCGTTCTCTTCACCTACACTGACCATCATACCTTCATCCACAGAGTGATCTACCTGCTCTACATCCAGTGCCTCTGCGACAGTCACAGCAGCCTCTGTCTGCTCTGAACTTGGTCATCATCAGTAACTATTCTTTCGCATTTACAACGTTTCCATCATTTACAGCCTGTAATGGTCTCTCATTTGACTTGTCCAGTCTACTTAGACATGCTCGGATCAAATGCCCCATTTCACCACATTTAAAGCGCCATGTTATTTGTAGTGGCAGAAATTACACAATTAAATTCCCCATGTCAAAAATTCAAAGACAAACCCAATTAATCAAGTTTGT
This sequence comes from Gobiocypris rarus, assembly GCA_023029165.1. Taxonomy (NCBI): domain Eukaryota; kingdom Metazoa; phylum Chordata; class Actinopteri; order Cypriniformes; family Gobionidae; genus Gobiocypris; species Gobiocypris rarus. Next base: position 5,175,735 of record CM040926.1, on the reverse strand, counting down.
CCTGCAAAATCATATAAACATGTTTCAACGTGCTTCAAAAGAGGAGACTTGGTGCCAATCGGAAATCATCTTTATTGGTGAAACTGTTTTACCATAACGGGCAAGCAATCTGATCAACAGTTCGTTAGGAATGAATGGGGGAACATTTGATAGCATCATTTTTTTGGAGGGTGTAGACAAGGGAAGCACTGGTGTAAAAATGCCATTAATCACTATATCACTTTGCACTAATTGATTTGCTAAATCAACTGTTTTCACAAATATATCAACAGTGCTGTTCATACGGGACGCTGACACAATGTTCTCGTATCCAACCACTTCTCCCACCGCTAAAATGCATCCCTCCACACCAGTGGCTGAATCTATTTTAATACCATGATGCCTTGTCAGAGAATTAAAACAGATGCCCTAGCTAAACACAATACACACTTCCCTACTAAACAAAATAATTCTAAAAAAAAAAAAAAAAAAAAAACACAAACTATAAACAAAAAGCAATAAAATAGAAAAAAAACGTTTAAGTAAAAGAAGCATAGACCACTTGTACCTCATCAAACCCTCATAAATCAGTACCATACCCCCTAATTTGCTTTTACGATCCAGCCAAAAATGTAATTAAGTAGTTGATAAATCTTCCTCTTACTTTGTTTATATTTAGGTATATAAATAATCAAGGTGTAAATTATTTTCCTAGTATCTGACAGCATCCAATTAGAAGTTCATGGAGAGTCATTAATCTACTACAATTAAACAAAAACAAATGAAAAAATTGTCTCCTGTTGCTCACAGAAAGGACATCCCTTCCCTGCTAGTGGATCAACATGTGCTCTGTATGTGTTCGTAGCTATGATACCATGTACAACTCGCCATTGCAGATCCCCCTACATTTTTTCAATGGGAGGTTTGTACATGGTCTTCCAACTACCTTTTGGGGAATAGTCTGGTTTACAAAACTCCTTCACAGTTTCAACTTTTTCACACAATACATATATTGCATTTTTACCAATGTCTCTAAAATGCCCCAGTAGTGGTGTCTTAAAGGAAAGAATGCAACCATCGATTTCCTGGTGCAATCTAGTCTCGCTGTAATATCGTTTGTTCATTAGTGTCGTTCGCGAGTAGCTGCATGTTTGATCACATTCAGAGAGCATCTAAAACCGTGCACCGTCTTTGTTGTGGTGGATAGAAATGTTGACACTCAAAGGATACGAGCACTGGTCAGGAAAAAGTTGTGCATCGCAGCAAGAGTTCCCAACTTCTGGAAAAGAAGATAAGAGACAATCGTGGTTCTTTATAGGAAAATAAGGGACATAAGGGACACTCAAAATATTTGTACTGTACCACACATTATATGTAATTTCAGTGTCTGCAGTTGTGTATGTGTATAAAAGGTTCTCAGACAAACACATTTGAGTCATTCTGTATCAAAATCAACAACATTTCAAAAACGTTCCCGGATTTTGTTAATTTTTTTATGAAGAAAGTCAATCATAAATTAAGAAAAAAAGACAAAATATTAAATGTGATGGATTACTGAGTAACTCAATATTTTGTAGTGGGGTTCAGAATGACAATTTTCACAGGGGTGTAAAAATGGCTTTAGAAAGATAGCAGCCTCATTATTTTATTTTCACACAGAGATTGGTAGATCTATTAGGTAAACTGGTTGACTTTAGCAATCTTTGTTGCATTATATGTCAACGGTGACCGTTAAAACATGGAGAAAAGCACCTGTAACTCATTTTGAAGAGAAGTTAATAGAGTCTAATTCTTCAAAAACTTTTTTACTTTTGGTTCATTAATTTTTAAGGGCCATTCATGTCCAGAGATATAGGGATCTCAATGTGGCTCCATGAGTAAATTGGTATACATTTTAAATGATCTCATATTTTCTGCCCAACAAATAAACTAGACATTTTTTTCTGTCAACACAATTGAACATTCCTGTCTGAGTCCCATCAATAGTTTTTTTCCCCTCATATTGTGCCTATAACTCTAAAAGTATTAAATATATCTCAATATCCTTCTATATTCTCATTCTTAATAAAATTTTCTTTTGTAACCTTAATTACAAAGGCCCTATATAGTTCAGTCCCATATAATGTGTCTCCATACCCAAATTATTGAATATTTATTTTCTACACCAAGGGATATTAAATATTATCAACCTCTGTTCAAAATGATAAACTTGAAAGGTGTTTTTTTTTTCAGGAAGATGCATAGATGCCATAGAATTTGAAAGCATAATAACTGAAAGTCTTTGAAATTTCAGCCAGTAAAACATTTTTTAAACAATGGCACTTAAAATGTTTAACTAAATGTTGTTGCAACCTTGTATGAATAAATTAAAATGCATATTTTCAAATTAAAGATAACTTTCTTTTGGTGCTTGAGATGTTATTGGTTATTTTGTGTTTGAATAATGAGTTTAAGAATACGCTACAAGTTACTTAAATATATATATATATATATATATATATATATATATATATATATATATATATATATATATATATATATATATATATATATATATATTTTTTTGCATTAACTTACAATAGTGAAAGATGACTTCCCTAGGGAGAGTGCATGCTTTCTTGCATGGCTGAATTTTGGACTCATGAACAATAATCACGTAGTTTGCATCTGCCCAAACTGATTTGCTAAAATCAAAATGCGAACACTGAAAGGGATTTCCCGTTAGCGCGAGCCACTCGCTGTGGGTCTTAAAGCCTTCTGCGAACGGCTATGTTCGCAAATCAAACAAATTTGTCTCAAAGGAATTAAAAACTCAATTAAGTGCATATGCCTGCAAATACGGGACAAACTGCATTCCATATGCCTTTCATATGTTTAATTGATTCCCTAAATACAGGATGATTCAATTTTTGTAGCCTTTTGCAACCTGTGGACTTTTTGCCATTGGTCAAAGTGTGCAGTATCCGACACAGTTTTATCTGATTCATGTGGCAAAACCAGTGGTTTAGAGTCTGGTTATGGGTGTTGACAGTTCGAAATCTGGACCCAGTGTCAGAGATGGTGGGTTGGCAAAACACATGAGTTTATCAACATCAATTGTTCAACTTGTTAAAGTTTGGCAAGGATAATAGACATCCATTGTCCATTTTAAATTACTTCTTTATTTGGTTATTTTGCATATTATAGCAGATGTTAGATCTTACCTGTGTGAGCCAGTGGGTCAGATCAAGACACTGAGAAGCTTGGCCGGAGAAATGCTGCCAAACTGGGATGGAAGTGAGTATTCCCATCAGAAATGATACATTTCATTAGCCAAATTTGCTGGCTTTTCTGTTATTTTGAAGTACATTATTATGTGTGTTATTCACTGTCACAAATAAAACAAGTGATTGTTTTGGAAATAACAGAATACTGGACATTAATGTTATTGTTAATATATCAGCTGTGCTTATGTCTTTGACCAGGACAATTGTGACGTCACTGCATATCGCGTTTTCATTACCCCACTTTATGATATATTAATTATGTTTTAAAATATTTAAAACAACCCAAACACACCTATATACTGTACATATAGAATACTGAATTAAATTATTTTGTAAGGGAAAAAACTCCATAGTGGATTCCAAGTGATCAAGGGCTTATGACGTTCCAGGTCAGTCCATTGCAGGTAGCTTTCGTCTTTCATCTAAGGTAGCTTTCGTGATCATGCACCTGACTGGGCTTGCGAGAGAGTGGGGAACTGCTATGTGGTACAATGAGCATGATTGCTTCGGTACATACAAGGACTTCTCAGCGGAGCTGCGCAAGGTATTTGACCGTTCGGCACTTGGCACCGAGGCGGCAAGTGCATTGTCGCTATTACAGCAGGGTTCCCGGTCCGTATCAGAATACTCTATCGAGTTACGTACACTCGCGGCATCCTGTGGTTGGAATGCAAAGGCTCAGTGGGACCATTTTCATCATTGCTTAGCTGAAGTTACCCCCTTCCCTTGACGGTCTGGTGGACCTCGCTATCCGGGTTAATAACCGGATTTCCCTTCGTTCCCTGCATCGAAGAGCTGGGCTCCCTCACAGATCCGTCAGCAATGCACAGAGCACGGGAATGGCCACATCACAGCAGTTCGGCCCATATGAGGAGGAACCCATGCAGATCGGGAGAACTCATCTGACTGTTGCTTAACGGCATCATCGCCTCACCAATAACTTGTGCCTCTACTGCGGAGAGGCAGGGCACATGGCGGTGGTTTGTCCCTTAAAGGGGTGACGCGCATCCTTCAGAGGACGACGCACGGTGAGCGTTACTAACACGCTTCTGCCATCTGGTTGTCGTTCCACACTCCTGGCTTTACTGCAGTTCGGGGGAGCGGCTCATCGAGTGTCAGCTTTAATTGATTCTGGGGCAGAGGGTGATTTTATAGATATTGGACTGGCTGAGCACTTGGGCATTTCTCGCTCTCTTTTGCCGGAGCCGATTTCGGCCAAAACACTTTGTGGCACACCCATCACAAGAATCACTCACTCCACAAGACTTGTTGGGAATCATTCTGAGGAGAATCGCTTCCTATTAATTAATTCTCTCTCTGCTCCAGTGGTGTTGGGGCACACTTGGTTGACTAAGCATAACCCTCAAATTGACTGGGCTCAAAGTTCCATATTGGCATGGAGCCTCAGTGTTTGGTGTCTGCTTCTTCCCCGTTAATGTCTGTTTCTGCGTTACAGGAGGAACCGGTGAGCCTGGCAGATGTACCAGAGGCTTACCATGACTTAAGAGCAGTGTTCAGTAAGTCCCGAGCTTTATCTCTTCCTCCGCACCGCCCGTACGACTGTGCGTTAGAGTTATTACCTGGCACTTCTCCACCTAAAGGGCGCCTTTATTCGCTCTCCGGTCCTGAGAGGGAGGCCATGGAGAGATACATCAGCAATTCTCTCTTGGCCAGTATTATACGTCCTTTTTCCTCTCCGGCTGGGGTGGGGTTCTTCTTCGTGGGGAAGAAGGATGGTTCTTTGCGTCCCTGCATAGAATTTCGAGGGCTGACATCAACGACATCCTGATCTTCTCCCAGAACGAATGCGACCATGTCCAGCACGTCAGGCGGGTGTTACAGCGGCTACTTGAGAATCGTTTGTTCGCTAAGGTGGAGAAGTGCGAGTTTCATGCACGGTTGGTTCCGTTCCTGGGTTTCGTTCTGTCGCCCGAGGGCATCCGAATGGATCCTGGGAAGGTAATAGCAGTTGCTGATTGGCCTACCCCAGATAGTCGTAAGGCGGTCCAGCGATTTCTGGGGTTTGCCAATTTTTACCGTCGATTCATTCAGAACTTTAGCCAGGTCGCCCTGCCACTGACGAATCTCAACTCCACACAAATTCGTTTCTGTTGGTCAATGCAGGCTCAGGAGGCATTTGAGAAACTAAAGAGCCGCTTCGTTTCGGCTCCAATTCTTACCAACAAAGACCTGTCTCGTCAATTCATTGTGGAGGTGGATGCGTCAGAGGTATGCCCAGGATGCTTCGATAGCGGCCTTAAGCTCATCCAGAGTGTTGGGTCTTGCGTCTCTCAACTTTCTCTTCACAATATCCCACAGATTCTCTATGGGGTTCAGGTCAGGAGAGTTAGCAGGCCAATTGAGCACAGTAATACCATGGTCAGTAAACCATTTACCAGTGGTTTTGGCACTGTGAGCAGGTGCCAGGTCGTGCTGAAAAACGAAATCTTCATCTCCATAAAGCTTTTCAGCAGATGTAAGCTTGAAGTGCTCCAAAATCTCCTGATAGCTAGCTGCATTGACCCTGCCCTTGATAAAACACAGTGGACCAACACCAGCAGCTGACATGGCACCCCAGACCATCACTGACTGTGGGTACTTGACACTGGACTTCAGGCATTTTGGCATTTCCTTCTCCCCAGGCTTCCTCCAGACTCTGGCACCTTGATTTCGAATGACATGCAAAATTTGCTTTCATCCGAAAAAGTCCAGTGCTGCTTCTCTTTAGCCCAGGTCAGTCGCTTCTGCCGCTGTTTCTGGTTCAAAAGTGGTTTGACCTGGGGAATCGGCACCTGTAGCCCATTTCCTGCACACGCCTGTGGTGTCTCTGGATGTTTCTACTCCAGACTCAGTCCACTGCTTCCAGGTCCCCAAGGTCTGGAATCGGTCCTTCTCCACAATCTTCCTCAGGGTCTGGTCACCTCTTCCCACAGACTTCCCACTGAGGTGCCTTGATACAGCACTCTGGGAACAGCCTATTGGTTCAGAAATGTCTTTCTGTGTCTTACCCTCTCGCTTGAGGGTGTCAATTATGGCCTTCTGAACAGCAGTCAGGTCGGCAGTCTTACCCATGATTGCGGTTTTGAGTAATGAACCAGGCTGGGAGTTTTTAAACGCCTCAGGAATCTTTTGCAGGTGTTTAGAGTTAATTAGTTGATTCAGATGATTAGGTTAATAGCTCGTTTAGAGAACCTTTTCATGATATGCTAATTTTTGAGATAGGAATTTTGGGTTTTCATGAGCTGTATGCCAAAATCATCAGTATTAACACAAAAAGACCTGAAATATTTCAATATTGCAATGAATCTAAAATATATGAAAGTTTAATTTTTATCATTACATTATGGAAAATAATAAACTTTTATCACAATATGCAAATCTTTTGAGAAGGACCTGTAGATGACATATCAAATGTTTAAACAGAGAAATCAAAAATACGTTGATTTTAAATTTCATGGCATCAACACATCTCAAAAAGTTGGGACAAGGCCATGTTTACCACTGTGTGGCATCCCTCTTCTTTTTATAACAGTCTGCAAACGTCTGGGGACTGAGGAGACAAGTTGCTAAAGTTTAGGAATAGGAATGTTGTCCCATTCTTGTCTAATACAGGCTTCTAGTTGTGCAACTGTCTTAGGTCTTCTTTGTCGCATCTTCCTCTTTATGATGCGCCAAATATTTTCTATGGGCGGAAGATCTGGACTGCAGGCTGGCCATTTCAGTGCCCGGATCCTTCTTCTACAGCCATGATGTTGTGCAGTATGTGGTCTGGCATTGTCATGTTGGAAAATGCAAGGTCTTCCCTGAAAGAGACGACGTCTGGATGGGAGCATATGTTGTTATATACCTTTCAGTATTGATGGTGCCTTTCCAGATGTGTAAGCTGCCCATACAACACGCAGAGATGCAGGCTTCTGAACTGAGCGCTAATAACAACTTGGGTTGTCCTTGTCGTCTTTAGTCCAGATGACATGGCGTCCCAGTTTCCAAAAAGAACTTCTGACTGTCTGACCACAGAAAAGTTTTCCACTTTGCCACAGTCCATTTTAAAAGAGCCTTGGCCCAGAGAAAGCGCCTGCACTTCTGGATCATGTTTAGATATGGCTTCATTTTTGACCTATAGAGTTTTAGCCGGCAACGGCGAATGGCACGGGAGATTGTGTTCACCGAAGTATTCCTGAGCCCATGTTGTGATTTCCATTACAGTAGCACTCCTGTATGTGATGCAGTGCCGTCTAAGGGTCCGAAGATCACGGGCATAGAGTATAGTTTTCCGGCCTTGACCCTTACGCACAGAGATTGTTCCAGATTCTCTGAATCTTTGGATGATATTATGCACTGCAGATGATGATATCTTCAAACTCTTTCTGTGAGAAACTCCTTTCTGATATTGCTCCACTAGTTTTTGCCACAGCATTGGGAGAATTGGTGATCCTCTGCCCATCTTGACTTCTGAGAGACACTGCCACTCTGAGAGGCTCTTTTTTTACCCAATCATGTTGCCAATTGACCTAATAAGTTGCACATTGGTCCTCCAGCTGTTCCTTATATGAACATTTAACTTTTCCGGCCTCTTATTGCTTCCTGTCCCAACTTTTTTGGAATGTGTAGATCTCTCATGAAATCCAAAATGAGCCAATATTTGGCATGACATTTCAAAATGTCTCACTTTCAACATTTGATATGTTATCTATATTCTATTGAGAATAAAATATAAGTTTATGAGATTTGTAAATTATTGCATTCCTATTTTATTATTCACAATTTGTACAGTGTCCCAATAAATTATTGAGGTCAACAGGCGCGGATTAACGCACAGGCTTGCCTAGGTTGAACTGGCATACACACACACATTGAGACAGCCAATACTAGGGTTTCCTCTACTTTCCTCAAATTGTGGACTACAGTTGTACAAAAATTACCATCACACCACACAGGTAAAATGATTATTTGAACATTACAAACAAAACACCATTACAAACGAGCACAAGGCCAAGTGCTAGAAGCAGCCCTTTAATTAACAGAGATGGTGAAAAGATTCTATCCTCTGACACCACAGCCACAAAACAATTACAAAGGAAATATGCAACTAAAAAGCAAAGCAACAGAATTTCCTGCATTCACAGTTCAACTGCAAGCAAGCAGGTTTAGCTTAATAAACCAACAGGTAGGCTACAGCATCCACATCAGTGCATAACACCGTTTTACTGAGACACAAACCACTGTGCAATACACTTAACTGTGTAAAACACAAAGCCATCATAAAAACAGTGGGGATTCCCTCAATCTCTGCTGAGGGCAGAGGCTGACCCACGAGCAGGTGAACAATACATTTTCCACCGTCGGGCCGAACGGTTCATAGAATGGTAAGGAACGGTCCCAGTTGTGTTTCCACTTGAGCCTGGTACGGCATGGCAAAATAGAAGATTGAGCACGAGTGTGGTGAATGTTGATGTGGCTGTGAGTCGTGTGTGTGCAGAGGAGAAGTCATGCGCGCATGGGTTGAAAAGGAGCTCGCAGGCTGCCGTTTCCTCGCGTGCAGATTAGTTATTTTCTCCTGCAAGGGATTTACTGCTCTCGCAAGCATCAGTTGTGCGCTCGGTTATTAATGGCATTAAAATGTCACCATACAATATTATCTGGTAAACTGCATGTAGTGATATCACAGCTCAGGATTTATCACTTGTCTCTTGCCTGGTTACCAGATTCTCTATAGCTGACTATTAAATACAGATTATTAAAACAATTAAAAGAAATACCTGATCACCCTCCATAAAGTGAAATAACGTGAAAACCACCAGCCTTAAAAAGCCGATGCTAGCTTGCAATCCTCCTGCTGTGGATCTTATCTTCGACTGAATGAAGATTCAGCAGTCTTAAAGTATCCAGTCAAATTTTTTTTCTGGTTACATCATTCTTTTTTACCTTAGTATTTTCCGTTTATGCACTATTGTACTTTCTTTCAGACATTTAGCCGCCTTGCCCGTCACAGTGACATAAATGAAAACCAGCAGCTGATTGGACAGATGCACAGACCCAAGTTACATATATCCAATCACCTGCCTTTTTTATGTTTCTTATGGGCCAATGAGGGTTTTTTCTTGCTGAAGTAAAAAAAATATATATATATTTAAGTCTCGCCAATCCGGGGCCCCTGCACACGTGGGGCCCCTAGGCTGCAGCCTGTGCGTAAATCTGCGCCTGACGGTGGTTCACAACTTGAAGGAATGTAGAGGAAACCCTAGCATTGGCTGTCTCAGTGTGTGTGTGTGTATGCCAGTTCACCATATCTGCATGTGGACCATGGCACTAAATACATTTTTCCAGTGAAGCATAATGATTAAGGGTGGCCTTACAGAAAGAGCAGGTCCTTTTTATTCCTGTCTCTGTAGTGAACTTGTCATATAGCTCCGTATGACTGCTCACTGCCAATATCAGTCGTTTCTCCATGTTGAATGAGTGACTCCGGACGGGCCACGTAACTTCACCACATGACAGCAGCAAGCAGGTTCCTGATTGGTTAACGCAGCGCGAACAGACGCCAAAGTTTGTGGCAGACACAAATTCACTTCAAACACGTGAATACACAAAAAGCTCCAAATAAAATCACTCGCGCATATTGCGCAAGACACTCAATTTCCCTCTTTCTTGCAAACTGGACGTGAGAATGTTATTTTCTCTACCCAAATCCTGGGTTGAGCCTTTTGGGTAATTTTTTTGGTTCATTGTTTTTTTTACAGTGTACAGGTAGTTTTTGTGTTACCCAGATCCTGGGTCAGACATAATAACCCAGGGTTTGAGTTATTTATCGCAGGCTTTTTTAGTTCTTTTCAGGAGAATGCAGTTCTCTGTCAAATTGGTGCATGTCTTTGTTAAAATACAGGATTGGTACATTTTATATTATCTATAAATTTGTTATTGTTCTGTATTTCATTTACTTTTATGCAAAGCACCACACAGGCGGGATGTGAGTCACCTGCACAAGTGTCACATAGGTCTTTTTGCACAAGCTGTTCAATGATTGTTTATGGACAGGTTATGGAGCTAGTCACAGCATATCTTGGCTATGAGAGAAACGCAAGACGGCGATCTAAAGTTAGAAGTTCCCCCGCTGAACATGAAACAACCTCCGGCACGAGATGCAGCGCTGTTACGGTGGAAACGGGACAACAGAAACTGGTCGATTACACTTGAATTACTTCTAAATATTAAATTTTTACTTCTAATATTTGTTAAACAAACGTTGAAACAATATGTTACCTACTAAAAAAACTACTTTTGCGAACTAGTCCAAGGTATTTTGCTCTTTGCTGGACTTCCTAGAATACTCATGTCATATATTAAAAAAAAGTAAGAAAAAAAAAAAGTATTTAGATGACTATAGCAGTCAAATAAAAATGGCCGTGACCCACAGTTTACCTGAAATTCTATAATTCCTAAACAAAACCTAAAGCCTTCACGAAATTAAGAAAGGACATGGGACATATTACTAAACAAAAGTGTACACTTTTATGGAGGTGCTTGAACACCTGCTTAAAATATGTTTTTGGAAAACTCTCACCTGAGAACAATCCAGATTGCCATGGCTGTTATGATCATTAACACAATGCCCACGATACTCAGGATGATTCCCAGAAGCTTGTCTGAAAACATAACGATACATTTCACTTCATCTTTTCAAGTCTTTCCCCTATTGATATATTATATGTAAATTAGTGTGAATCTAGTGGACAGAAGAAAGTAAGGCTCTCTCACTGTTCGGGAGTGTGATCTCCATCATTGCCCTGAAGGCTCCTGTCGGGGACTTGCAGTTTGTCATGTTAAGGTAAAAACTTTCTGGGACCAGGACATCATTAATATTCTCATCCTTTTTAGTGCAGTACACTACCGTTTGAGACTGAATGGTCTGCACTGCAATGTTTGTGTTCCCCTCCTCCTCACACTTGGGCTGGCTGACAATCCTGAACTTCAGATTGCTCTTTAGCTCCGTGTTAATGATCCAGGACACAGTGCTGGAGGGTTTCATCCCAGACGGCCAGGTTGGGGTCACCAGCACGGTAGGGTTATCCATTTTTGGTGAAACAGTGAATATATAGTTCTCTGTGTGAGAAAGGCAGAACAGCAAAACTCAATAACTTTAGATTTTTGATATCAAGTCACTCACACTGAATCTATTTGAGCAGGTACACTACTGCTGAAAGGATTGGGGTTGGTTAGATTTTTGTAATGTCTTCGAAATAAATCTCTTTATGCTAATGAAGGCTGCATTTAATTGATCAAAAATATTGTGAAATATACAGTTGTGGTTAGAATTATTGGCACCCTTGGTAAATATGATCAAATATGGCTGTAAAAATAAATCTGCATCATTTTTATCTTTTATTAATAAAATTCACAAAAATCTAACCTTTCATTGAAGTAAAATAATTGAAATTGAAAGAATTGAAATTCTTTCCCATTATGAAATGCTTTTCTTCAAAACACATTGGCCATAATAATTACCTTTTATTATATACTTTTGCAACCTCCTTTTGCCAAGATAACAGCTCTGAATCTACTTCTATAATGAAGTTTGGAGAACACAAGAGATCAGAGACCATTCCTCCATAAAGAATTTCTTCAGATTCACAGCTCCATGTTGGTGCTTCTTATCTTCAGTTCAGCCCACTCATCTTCTATAGGGTTCAGGTCAGGGGACTGGGATGGTCATGGCAGAAGCATTGAGTTTGATGTTTGTTTTGGTTCATTGTCCTGACGTCCCATTATAAGATTTCTAGCAGAAGCCATCAGGTTTTGATTTATTATCTGTTGGGTATTTGCTAGAATTCATGATACCATGTGTCTGAACAAGATGTCCAGGACCTCCAGCTAAAAAAAAAATAGGCCCACAACATTAAAGATCCAGCGGTATTTTTGACCGTGGACATGGGGTTATTTTATCCCTGTTTGCACCGAACCCATCTGGTGTGTTTGCTGCCAAAAAGCTCTTTTTATAGTTTCATCTGACCACAGAACCAGGTCCTGTCTGAAGCTTCAGTTGTGCCTGACAACTGAATATGCTGGAGTTTGTTTCTGGGTGAACAAGAGGGATTTTTCTTGAAACCCTCCCAAACAACATGTGGTGATGTAGGAGTTGTTTGATTATTTTTATTTTTTTAGGCTTTCTGACACCAAGACTCAACTATCCTTGGAGAGTCTTTGTCAACTCAAACTTTCCTCCTCGCTGTGCATTCGGACTATACAGACACATGTCCTCTTCCAGGCAGATTCATAACATATTTACATGTATGCATTTGGCAGACACTTTTATCCAAAATGAATTACATTGCATTTGAGGTACACATTTTACATTTTATCAGTTCTTGCTTTCCCAGTGAATCTAACTCATGACCTTGGCATTGCTAGTGCCACTTTCTACTGTTTGAGCTACAGGAAATCTATAAAGCTATCTTCAGTTGATTAGAACTTCTTAATTATTGTCCTGATGGTGGAAATGGGGATTTTCAATGCTTTAGCTATTTTCCTACAGCCATTTTCTATTTGGTGAAGCTGAACAATCTTTTGCTGCACATCAGAACTATATTCTTTGGTTGTACTCATTGTAATGACGATTAAGGGAATTTGGCCTTTGTGTCGTCTCATATTTATACTCCTGTGAAACAAGACATCAGAGCAAGGCAATTTCATCATCCTAGTCACCCTAGTGTGCTAAAAAAGTAAATATTAATGGGAATATACTTCATAGATATTTTATTCATAAAAAATTCTAGGGGTGCCAATAATTGTGCCCAACATGCTTTGGAGAAAAGCATTTATTTAATATTGTCCACCGACTTTCCATTCTTTTACTTTCAATGAAAAGTTAAGTTTTTGCAAATTTTTTGAATGATAGATCAAAAGGATAAACAATGCAGATTTATTTTTTTTACAGCCATCTTTGATTATATTTGCATGGGGTGCCAATAATTCTGACCACCACTGTATCTCTAATTTAAAACAGTTTTCTACTGTAATAAAACATTTCTAAAATGTTATTTAACTAAAATTATTTTAATTAATTCATTACTGTGATCAAAGCTGAATTTCCAGCATCATTACTTAATGCGTCAGTGTCACATGATCCTTCAGAATTCATTCTAATATGATTTTCTCCTCAAGAAACATTTATTCTTATTATCAATGCTGAAAACAGTTTTGCTGCTTAATATTTTTATGCAAATCATGATAGATTTTTCTTAGATGAATAGAAAGTTATAAATATTGTATTATATTATAAATGCCTACTGGCACTTTTTAAAAAAGTATTTTTTCTTACTGAAACTTTTTAACGGTAGTGTGTCACAGACAGTTTCTACACCATTTTCCACAAGAGTTTCCTCAAGATAAAATCAGCTTCCATTTATAGTAATGTATAATGAATGTATAATGACACACTTTACCTGATATTTCTTGTGTAAATGAATAAGTTAAAAAGGGTTTAGTTGCCAAATTCCTGTCACTGAAACTTGTAACGGAGGCTGTTACTGCAATCTTGGATTCACGGATCTGGATTTTCTCAATGGTTCCCTTTGGACAAAACTGCCCAACAATGATGCCAGGGTTAACGTGGGACACATCTAGAAGGAGGATGCTACTGGATTTATCCTCAGATGGACAGTAACGCAGACCGTCTGGTGGGGACTGTAGCTCCACTGCACTGTTCTGTGGGCCCTGAAGGTGCCATGTGATCGTCTTCAGAACTCCTTTGATACACTGAGGCTTGTAATAGAAGGTTAAAGGGAATGGAGTGGATACACAGTTTCCCCATTCTTTACATTCTGTTGATAAAGAAACAAAGTGATGATGAATAAGGGAAAGTTTAAATATTATGGGCTATGGACTGAAAGAGCGTGAAGGCCCATTCACACAAAGAATGATAACTTTAAAGATATACTATAACAATAACAGGGGTTAAATGATTAGTTCACTTTAAAATTAAAATTTACTCAATTTACTCACCCCCATCTCATCCAAGATGTTTGTGTCTTTCAAGTTTTTGATGAAAACATCCCAGGATTCTTCTTCACATAATGGACTTCAATTGAAACCAATGGGTTAAAGGTCCAAATCAATGCAGTTTCAAAGGGCTTCGAAGGTCTTCATAGGCTCTGCACAATCCCAGCAGAGGAATAGGATCTTATCTACCGAAACCATCAGTAATTTGTAAGAAAAATAAACATTTATATACTTTTTAACCTAAATTGGTCATCTAGCACAATTGATGAGCAAGATGAGCAATTTAGGTTAAAAAGTATATACATTTTAATTTTTTTTTTTGAAAATGACAGATGGTTTCGTTAGATAAGATCCCGTTCCTCAGCTGGGATCGTGCAGAGCCTTTGAAGCCTTTCGAAACTGCATTGATTTGGACCTTCAACATTTTGGTTGCCATTGAAGTCCATTATATGGAGAAAAATCCTGAAATGTTTTCCTCAAAAGCTTAATTTATTTTCTACTGAAGAAAGAAAGACATGGCATCTTAAATGGCATTGTCAAGTCAAACTGGCAAAGATATAAATTAAGTACGAAAAGGATACAAATGATAAATAAATAACAAAGAAAATACATAAATAAATAAATAAAAATAAACGGGAAAATAACTATAGTAATCTCAGCCAATCGGATCGAGGCGGAAAAAGAGGAAACGGAAAAAAATAGATATCCAGTGTTGTAATGAGACGCGGCTGGGGAGCTCTGCCAAAACTCCCGAGCTGGACGCGAGAAAAAGTGCACAGACATCATCAAATCCCGGAGTGGAAGCCGGTGAGCACTTTATTGATTCACTTTGCATCTGTAAATGATGCAAAATGATGCTGGTTTAACGGCAGATGGTGTTTTAGTTGATGACGCAGCAAACTTGTCTGGGCTCGGCGCGGAGAGTTTGTGACCTAATTTAGCTGTTCAATACATTAATGTTTAAAAGCTAAATACAGTTTTATGTTGTGAAGTTTAATGGTATTGTGTTACTATTGTGCTGATTTGTATATATGTTTGTATTTTGGCTTAATCACGGGAGAATGTGATGTAAATTATTTCTTCAGTCCATACGTGATGGAACAATTTGCTAAAATAACAAATAATGTGAGAAATATAATTTCACATGCACATTGTGATTGTAAGTGATTTAAGTTAATTTTCTGGAATTTACAATGTACTAATTAAGTTTATTAAGCTGGTTAATAATATAATTTGAGCGTGCTTTGTTAAAAAATACACAAACTCAATAATGAAACAGGTTTAATAAGCTTTATTTTCAATTCATTTACATTTTCTGTATTTTTTTTGTCTCTTGTCAAAGGTTTTTCAGCTTTCTTCTGTTTTAATAAAAGAAGAGTGGAATCCAGTTGGCCTCCGTTGATGATGTCGTTCTCCCTTTCAAGCGGGGAAATTGTGCACACACAAAAGAAGCTTGACAGGCATGTGGGTGAGTAAATTACCAGGAAATGTTATTTTTGAAGTGAACTAATCCTTTAACCCTATTGTTTTCAATTTTGTTTGAAGGACAGTTGGCACACTGAAAAGTTTGCAGGGGTTTTTACCATCATGTACCTGAGAAGTTTAGGGAATACCTTCTAACAATATTCTGGCCCAAAGGCATGTTCATGACCTGCTTAAGTTAACTGGTGAACCTTCTAATAGTGACCGGGAGACACCAGGTGAGTACCTATGGTCTGGGTGACAGTCAACTCCAGTTCATCCTCGTCACAGTCAAAGGTGTCAAGGATATAATGCTTCCCTGAAGCTATGGTGACCGTGTTTGTATTGACTGAATCCAGTCTCAACAAACAGTCGGACCGGAAACGCCATTTCACTCGGATCTGTAGCATTTGATTCTTAGGCAGAACCCCTTTGCACTGCCCTGCAACAGTGACAAGAATAAGAAAAACACATATTAAATAAACATTATATGAAATAGGTAAGGCTAATAAACAGTCAGCCGGTCATTTTTGAAAAATAAAACCATCAGAGTGATTAAAAGCTTAAAGGGGTCCTATTATGCTTGTCCACTTTTTCAACTTTAGTTAGTGTGTAATGTTGCTGTTTGAACATAAAAAACAACTGTATAAGGTTACAAAGCTCAAAGTTCACTCCAAAGGGTGTGTGGCAAGCAGAACGAGGCCAAAGGATCGTGAGAATTGAGCGAGGCTGGTGGCATGAGTGATATTGAAAGCCAGCGGCACACCACACCGGTCTTGTATCTCTGACAGAGGAGCTTCGGAAGCATAAAAGGAGGAGCAATGACAGTAAAGGACAAGAGAGGACCAGGCTTGGGGGATGAGTTCAGACAACTCAGAGTATGTTCCCGGTTAACACACAAGACATTATCAACAGAGCGACGAATCGATGATTCACCATGGAAAAAAGCATGCCATTCCACTTCCTCTTCTTCTTTTGTTTAATGGCGATTTATATAACCTACTTAGTGCACATTGCCACCTATTTGGTGGTTGTGCAATCATTTTTTCAATCTCTTCGTTTAATAAGTAATCTTTATTCACTTAGGATTATATTGTTTGTTTGATGCCAATTAATTGAATGCAGATCCATGTGAGAGATGACAATAAAATAAATAAATATATTTGAATTGAATTAACATTTAAACATCACCTTATAATATAATAGTGCTTTAGAATGAATATATAATATTGTATACTATAACTGTAACTATATAACACATTTGATTATATTCATTTAACTATATTAATTATATAACACACATCTGAATACCTTTTAAGCAAACTAACCCTGAAACATAACCTGCTCCAGAGCAGAGAGTGAGTTGATATGGCTACTTGCATACCCTGAAAGTTACCTCCATTTTTGGAACCGAAAGTTGAAGTTATCCGCTTACTTACCCATGTTATACACCTGCTTTCTAAAAATACCCCCCTGGTCTTGTGTTTTGTATGTTTTATTATGTGTGTTTGGTAGAGCTGCAACAACAAATTGTTGTTAAAATTGATAATAATCAATGATGAAAATCATCAACGATTCTCATTATCAATAAGTCGGTCTGCGACCAACTTCCACCAGCCGCCCCAAATTACAGCACTGAAATCACATTTCTATGGACAAAATGCATCTAGAAATAATAAAGGAAACTGTCACGGTTCTCCTCTCTGTGTTGTGCTGTTGTATTGAGGCGTGTTCACTGATTACGGCGATCATCACTCTCACCTGTTGCACTCATTATCCACTGGATTTATACTGCTCTCTCACCAGCACCCATTGTCAGATCGTTGCAGGCTTCCCTGTGTGTGTGTGTCGGCTCCTGCCATCCTGGTGTGTTCTCCATTCCGGTTCCCGGTTTCCTGTCGGTGTCTTCTGGCCACTGCGTCCCTGCTTCGGAGCGCCATTCGGACTGCACCGTTCCCCCGACTGCACCCGCCATTACCGCGTGGCACGCCGGTGTTCTCCGCCTGGATCCTGCCTGATCAACTTGAGTTTCCCTTACCCACTTCTTAGTGGCTGACATTCATTGAGACTTGGTGTTTTGGACCTTCGTGTCACTTACGCTAATAAACACTAGTTCTAGTTCTTTCATTTCAGCCCTGAGAGAACGATCTGATCCTCATGGATCCAGCGAAGATTAACAAACTTTTGGAGTACCTGAACGACAACAGTCAGAGAGTGGATCGTCAGGAGCAGCAAGCGGCTGCCACAACCCAGGCGATGCAGGCAATGGCGAAGCAGGTGTCCAAGCTTGCAGCCCAAATTCAACAACTTCAAGCTGCCACTGCGCCAGCACCACCACCGGCGCTTCCCCAGCCACCTCTGAACATGGACACACGCGAGCCCTGGATCCCAACGGCCGAGCGCTACGCAGGTGAGCCAGATCTTTGTTGATCGTTTCTTTCAAGATGCTCCCTGTATTTTTCATTACAACCCTCTTCATTTGTCACCGAGACCTCGAAGGTCGCGTTGGTGATCAACCTGCTCACAGGACGGGCTGCATGCTGGGGGACGGCGGTCTGGGAGAGTCACAATCTGTGATGTTCCTCGTTCCACACACCGGCCGAGGAGATGAAACGGGTCTTCAACCGATCTCAATGGTCTCATGACATTAGCGCTCCGAGTTGATTCCCGTCTGGAATCTCGATCACGCATGAGAAGGACTTCGGCAGCACGAACACGGTCAGCCCCTCCAACGATCCCGAGCCCATGCAGGTAGGCAGAGCTCGGCTTTCCCGGGAGGAGAGGGAACGTCGTAGAGCGGGAGGGCTTTGTCTCTACTGTGGCGCGGCGGAGCATTTTCTCAACCATTGTCTGTTAAAAGCCTAACCCTAACCCCCAGGGGGCACTTTGAATACTTGGTCATGCCCTTCGGGCTGTCCAACTCCCCTGCAGTCTTCCAAGCACTGGTCAATGAAGTGCTGGGAGATATGGTTGATTAGTTTCTCTATGTCTAACTGGATGACATATTGATTTTTTCTTCTCCTCTCCAGGAACATGTACAGCATGTCAGACTAGTGTTACAGAGGTTGCTGGCTTTTTGTCAAGGCGGAGAAATGCGCACAGTCGGTTCCCTTCTTAGGCTACATCGTCTCATTCGAGGGAATGCGCATAGATCCTGACAAGGTTAAGGCTGTGATAGATTGGCCAAATCCAGATTCCCGTAAGGCCCTACAGAGGTTTCTGTGATTCGCCAATTTTAATCAGTGTTTTATTCGCAATTTCAGCCAACTAGCCGTGCCTTTGACCGCTTTGACCTCTCCCCGAACGGCGAGTCTCTCTTCAGGTGGTCTGGTGCAGCCGAAGCTGCATTTACCAACCTCAAGAGCCGCTTCAGTTCAGCTCCCATTCTTGTAACCCCTGATCCATCACGTCAGTTCGTGGTAGAGGTTGATGCGTCAGAGGTGGGGGTAGGAGCAGTTCTATCCCAGCGCTCTTCCTCAGATGACAAGATGCATCCTTGCACGTTTTTTTCTCACTGCTTGTCGCCAACCGAACGCAATTATGACATTGGTAACAGGGAATTGTTGGCAGTCAAACTTGCATTGTAGGAGTGGCGTCATTGGCTAGAAGGGTCGGGATTCCTTTTGTTGTATGGACCGACCATAAGAATCTGTAGTATATCAGAACGGCTAAATGACTCAACTCCAGGCAAGCGCGGTGGTCCCTTTTTTTCGGACGTTTTGACTTTTCTCTCTCGTACCGCCCAGGTTCCAATAACATCAAACCCGATGCTTTATTGCGCGTTTTTGACCGCTCTGAATGCCTGTCTACTCCCGAGTGCATTTACCTGAGAGACTTAGAGTTTCCACACTCGTATGGGAGATCGAAACGAAGGTTAATTCTTCCTTAGAAGGGGTAACGCCTCCGCCCGGGGGACCACCGGGTCGACTATTTGTGCCAGAGGGGGTTTGGTCCGTCGTAGTATGATGGGGTCACTGCTCCAATGTAGCGTGTCATCCAGGGGTTAATAGAACCAAATTTCTGGTCCAGCAATGATTTTGGTGGCCAGGAATGGCTCGTGACATCTGAGTTTTTGTTTTGGCTTGTTCAGTTTGCGCCATGGGTAAGACATCTAACCGACCTCCCAACGGGCTCCTGCAACCGCTATCTATCCCTTTGAGACCCTGGTCCCACATCACTCTAGATTTTATTACTGGTGATGTGACACATTGAGCAGAGCCCGAGAGACTCTGCTCCAGTTGGGTAAACGCACCAAGGCCCAAGCCGATCGCCACCGGTCTAAGCCTCCCATATACGCCGTGGGTCAAAAGGTGTGGCTTTCTTCCAAGAATATTCCTCTTCGCTCCGCTCCGTAAGTAACAAACTAGCTCTTAAATTCATTGGCCCGTTCACTGTCAGATTCTTAGTCCGGTGGCAGTCCGCCTCAAACTACCTCCTGCGTACAAGAGGATTCACCCCGTGTCTCTAAATTAAAGCCTGTATTTCATGCTCGTATTAACCCGCCGGTCCCTGTTCCCCCCGCCGCGACTCGTAGATGGAGAACCAACTTATTCGGTCAATCGTATTCTGGACTCTAGACGGAGGGGACGCGGATTCCAGTATTTGGCGGACTAGGAGGGTTACGGTCCGGAGGAGAGAAGTTCCTGCCAGGGACATACTGGATCACTCCCTTATCGATGATTACAATCAACAGGTAGGTCCTCCTGGGAGCTCCAGGAGGCAGTCCTAGGGGGAGGGGTACTGTCACGGTTCACTAATTAATCGTCTCCTCTCTGTGTTGTGCTGTTGTGTGGAGGCGTGTTCACTGATTACGGCGATCATCACTCTCACCTGTTGCACTCATTATCCACTGGATTTATACTGCTCTCTCACCAGCACCCATTGTCAGATTGTTGCAGGCTTCCCTGTGTGTGTGTGTGTGTGTGTGTGTGTCGGCTCCTGCCATCCTGGTGTGTTCTCCGTTCCGGTTCCTGGTTTCCTGTTGGCGTCTTCTGCCCACTGCATCCCTGCTTCGGAGCGCCATTCGAAGCACCGTTCCACCGCCCGCACCCGCCATTACCGCGTGGCACGCCGGTGTTCTCTGCCTGGATCCTGCCTGATCTACTTGAGTTTCCCTTACCCACTTCTTAGTGGCTGACATTCATTGAGACTTGGTGTTTTGGACCTTCGTGTCACTTATGCTAATAAACACTAGTTCTATCGCACTTGGATCGTCCTGTCTTTCATTACAGCCCTGACAGAAACAGACTGAGCTTCTGCGTGAAAGGTACCTGATCCAAGTGCCCAAAACATAAGAATACTTTATTTTAATCCTCAAGCTAATGCATTAGCAATTACCATACCCTGACATGTGCTTTGACAGATGCGTGTACGTCCTCAGCGCAAACCGTTCATTTTACAGGTTGATCTATTTTGAGAACAGTAGTTATATCCTTACCTGTCAAGAGGAAAGACTAACAGTATTTGGCAGGTGGCCACGGTGCAAGCAGAACAGGCGGGCCTGCAGATGGGCTTGAAGGCCCCCGCGTCAGAGAATACAACCACCAAAGTGGTGCATATGGGCTTGAAGACCCCCACGGCAGAGTAGACGACCACCACAGCAGTGCAGGTAGTTCAGGGGACCATGGGGGTGCAGGTAGGAGTAAACACACCGGTGACTGTACCACTAATGCATACATCATTTTCGAGTCTATTCAAAAGAATGTTGTGGTTGAAAGTATCGAATGCAGTGCTAAGATTGAGTAACACTAATAGAGAGATACAATCACGTCTGCTTCCTGACCTGGGCCCCAGTGAGTCAAGGTTTAGCTCTAAGACTGTATGCCAAATTACTAGAGAGAAGAGCGGCACCAATCCAAGAAGGATGAATTCCATCGTTCTTTAACAGGCCAGGTCTGCCCCAAAAGCTTTACTAATTGTCTATGAACCCTATGTTATTTTGTGGACACTACTTAGACAACCAGCCATTGAGTGATGATAGTCTGCTAACTATCTCATCACTCCTTTTAACGGGGAGCGGACCAGAACAAATAAAAAGATCTCTGACTGGCGAAGTCAAACATCATTAGTGCTGACATGAATAATAATCTTTAGAATTTACGATTAGCATTAGCCAGCACTTTTAAATTTGCTTCGATGTCAGGCTCTCTGGCTCCCGGTAAACATGTGACTATGGTGGCTGGTGTCTCTATTTTCACGTTCCGTGTAATAGAATCGCCAATAACTAGGGGCACTTTCAACAGGATTCTCAGTGCGTGCGTCACTGAGTGGGGAGAACCTGTTTGATGTTCTAATCGGAACAGAAGAGTGTTTTTTTTTATCCGATCTATGCCGTTACCCAGTTTCCCTGCTGCGGGTGCCCTGCAGCCGGAACCGGAGAATGTACAGAGTTCACTAAGCTACTCGCATCCAAATCATTGTCTAAAGCTGTTACATCCTCAATCCTCTCAGATAAAGTCTTGATGCGTGTCTCTAATTCTGAAATCTTTTCTGTCAGCCTGACTATCTCTTTACATTTATCACATGTGAAGCCCTGTTTGCCAACGGAGAAGCCTATACTAAACATGCAGTAAGCAGTGCAAGTGACAATGAAAGGTGAAGAAGACATAGCTTACCGTGTTTGTTGATTAATCCAATTTACCACAGTGGTTTGCTGGACACTATTTACTAATCCAACTCACCACAGTTGTTTAATGAACTCAGAAAACAGGAGACCCGGATGCAGAGATGACAAGCTAATGGGCTAGCGAAATGCTAACGTGTGATGCTGATTTAGATTAAAAGCTAGCAATATCAAATTTAACGTGTAAGACTGTACAGAGCTACAAACACTAGCTGAGCAGGAGGCAGACAGGAGACAGGAGCAATTGATCAGGCTGCAGTGGACTAAAGTGTTACAGATAAAACCTGTTAACAACAATGCTAATTCATGTTAAAGCTGGCTAGCAACATGTTAAAGCATGCTAACAAAATGTTAAAACATGCTAAATCATACTTCCATGTGTTAAGTCATGTTAAATTATGCTAGATACATGCTAATCAATGATAAAACATGCTAGCAACAGGTTAAATCATGCTAACAAGTTTGTGCTAGTAACATGCTATAACTTGCTAGGAGCAAGTTAAATCATGTTTGCAAACATGTATACATATCTGTCTGTTTTTCTGATAGACTGTATTGCCTTAAAAACATTCACACTTTAATCTTTAAAACTATTTTAAATTTAAAACTACTTCAAACAGAAAACCTTCTGGCTAGGCTTTTTCAAGCCAACTTAAAGTTTGTCTATGAACTTTACTATCAGTGTTGGGCAAGCTACTTGGAAAATCTACATTTACATTAAGCTTCACTACACTGAAGCTACCCCCCTGGAAAATGTAGCAAGCTAAGCTACAGTAACATAAAAAAGTAGCTAACTACATCTAAGCTTTTCATCTAAGGACCAACTTCATCCCAATTGATGCTATCTCAGTGAGCAATAAAAGTCAAACAGACAGACAGGCAGGCATACTTTTTCAGTTCAATTGTTTGATTAACAACTGTCCCAAACCAATTTCAACCAAAACATTTGATGAACTTGACAAAACCAGGTGTCAAGAGTGTGGGTATTTTCATCTGAATGTGTACGCACCTGTGTTTGCATGTTTATCCTCAATTTAGACTTGGGCGCAATGGCAGGACAAACTGTAAGTTAATTTAAAACTCAACTCAACTAAAAGTACAGTAGCAAAAGAATTAAGACCTGCCCTAAACTGTACCAACATATCACAAAAAAACATGTATTATGACACTGTAAGTTCTTTCTTTCTCCATGGAAACAAGTTTCTGCCACCACATATCAAGAGGTGGCCAGGCTGGACCCCGATCATTTTAACAAGAGGTGTTTATACACGTGACACAATAGAGGCTTTTTTTCAATTAGCATCAAACGCTGTTTATTTTGTGACTTGTACAACAACGTTGTACATCGCTAGTGTGCAAGGGAATTGCAAGTGAATTGAGTGCTTGAAAACAAAACTCCACTTGATAGTGCCCAAAACCCGTCTTTCCGTGCTCACGGTCAAACGAATACTTTCAAAGACTCGCATGCGCATCTGTGAGCGGGCAGAGCAGAACGCAGAAAGTGAAGTATACCCTCGACTTTAGCAGTTGTATTTCCAATTTGAGCTTGATCTTCAGAAATGCTAGTAAATATGTAGCTTGTGTGGACGCAACCGCACTACTTGATCAAGAAAAGAGCTTCACTCCTGGAAAGCTATTTCGTTCAAAAAACAGCGAAACTACCACCACAGTACTGAAAAATATAGTTAAGCTAGTAACGTCACTACTTGTAGCGACGCTACTGCCCAACACTGTTTACTATCTAGTTTACTGATGGACTATCTAAATCAATACTGAACTGATTCTGCTGAATAACAGCCAAAATGCCACAGAAACAATGTGTATTGTATAAAGTGCTATATAAATATAAGTGACTTGATCATCCAGGTAATGGCACACGGTATCAAGAGTATGTCAAATTTTGAACTGGTTCATTCATGTACTAAATTCAGTTATTTTGAAATGGACTATATATAAACATCTGTTATGTAAAATAGCTTATTCAGAACTGTCCTACATAAAAACATGCAATTTTTATGATCCCTTTGCATAAAAATATCACATACCCTGTGTTCTTTCGATGGTAGAGATTTGAAAGTGCACCATCAGGTCTTGCGATGGCCTGGATATGTTGCAGTTCTTTATGAAGAGGCCGAAGCTGCCAGTCATCTCTAATGGCTGGATTCCGTTCAGTGGTTTTACCTGAGGTTCCCTTATTACCCAGTTGTAATTCATTTTTGGGATGTTTTCAGGTTGGAGGCATGTTGGAACAGTGTGGTTCAGAATGTGAACATTTATGTAGAACATCTGGGGCACGATGAAAAGCCACAATGTCCGTGTTTCTTCAGGAAAAGTGTTTGGGGTAAAGAAATCCTGGGTTAAACTCCTCTCTGGGAGAACAACAACGATATAAGCCAGTTCTGTAAAATAAAGTTCCAAAATTCACATTTGACAACTTTGTTAAAACAATTTGTGCTTAAACATGTAAGCTTTACCATTGCACTTACTGTTAGTGAGACGTCCCAGTGATACACCGATGAGGTTCGTGTCCAGAGTTTGACCTCCAGACACTTCCAATGACAGTTTGACAACATTAAGCACTTCGACTTGTTTAATGGGTCCCTTCTGACAAAACCTCCCTATAGTGACATTCTCCGTTGTGATCATGTAAACGTGCTTGTCTGGGCAGCCGTCTGTCGGCTGAATCTGCCGTAAACCAGTCCTATTGAAATCCAAAATGATTCTCCCTGTAACTGGAGGCTTCAGATTCCAGATGAAGGTCCGAGTGAACTTTAGAAAGGCTTTGTGTTCTTTGGGTTCAATGTTTATCACTGTTGAACAAATGTGTTATGTCAGAGAAAGACTCAGTAGATTTATTGAGTTGACAACAAGCGCACAGTGTTAATTTAACCCTCTGGTGCTCCGGTCAAAAGTTGACGAACACCTCAAACTAGTGGTCTGGTTCGTGAACAGATGATTCTTTTAAACCGGTTCTTTTTAGTGAACTGGTCAAACTAATTCACCAAATTGGACTGAATCGTTCTAAACAGTTTGCGTCTTGAGATGGTGCAGATCCACAAGTTAATAATCATCTCATAAGCTTTCAATTCCCATTATCTTCAATGAACTATGTTAATGGTTAATTTCTAAAAGCATTGTTCGCAATAATACACAAACATTTTAATCTCATCATTACTCACTTTCGCACATGCTTGACAGTCCTGAAAAAATTAAAGTCCTTGAACGTTTGACGATTCCTGCCTCCTCCTTCCCATATGAACATACGCTTTACAACGAAGTATATGTTACTCCAGTTACCCCAACAGTTCACTGAATTAAGACATGTGCTGAGAGAACTGATGAGCTCGAACTGCTGATACTGAGCACGTGTGTACTACCGAACAGTAACAGTACACTGACACAGCGGCTCGAGTCAAGTATTGCATCAGTTATCAAATAACCAGTACACTAAACCGAGAACCGTTTCTTTTGGACACGCTTGACATACTGAGTACGGTTTTTATTTCAGGTCAGGGGAATGAAATGCATGTCTTTCACTGTTTTGTTGTAAAGATTAGAAGCGCAACAAATGGTTAGTAAAATTTGCTGATATTTTCAGGAACATCTCATTTAATTTCTAAAATAAGTTAATATAAAGCTAAAAAAATACCATGAACAAATTTCTGAAGAACTACCAAGGCGGTCTTTTTGACATTTTGAAATTAAACTCATATAGTTGACTTTTCCTATATGTGTGTATATTTTGTTTTAATATTGTTATTTTATTAAAAAGACAAAAGAGTTCTGAGTATTTCTAGAATGGCCTTAACCGTTAAATTGACCGTAGGCCTACGCATTACAGACAGCGTACGTCGCATATTTTTTTGGTCTTTCTTCAGAGCCTTGATGCTGGTGGCTTCATAGGATTCGTGTGATCCAAACATATTATAAAGTGATAACTCCAAAGTATTATAAAGTCCAAAAGTCAAAATGTTTTTATCTAAAAAAATATTCTTCTTCAATCCATATTTGTCGAGACTTTCAAAAACAAAATTTTCACTGTGGTGAAAAACTTTGCTCTCCCGCTTGTCACAGCAGGGCGAAATCAAATCGGCGGCAGATCGGGCTAGGTTTACCCAGTCTAGTTATCGTTTCCATTAGGGAGGTTAACGATTAATTTAATCGATAAGATTTATCGATCATCGATTAATCAGGGTCATGCGCGTGCATGCGGCTCAACTGCGAAACACAGGAGGAAAAACGAATTCTGTTTGGGACGGTAATAAAGCATGCAGGTGATCAGCTTCAGCGCGCAGCTCCAACAGCAATGCACAACTAATAATGACTATGATTGGGACTATCATATTACATAACATTAATGAGAACACCAGTGTAATAAAACATTGTGATTGTGAATTATTTGGGTTTAGTTGCCGTGTTTCATCGATTTGCTCCAGGAAGAGCGCGTGCACAACACGAGTCACACATTCTGACTCGCACGTAACTTAGTTCAAGTTCACTTGTACATTTGCATTAGTTTGTGCAGATGAAATTTGTAATATTACATTTATTTTGCATATATGTGATCAATTTCATATAGGATGTGTTTCTTTTAGCTAAATAAAACGCACTAGCATAGGGCTTCATTTCAGCAGTTTTCATTCAGCGCTTCGGCTTTAGCGCATGCAGCTCAGCTATGCACAATTAATAATAACTATGATTGAGACTTACATATTACTTAACATTAATGAGAACACTATTTTAATAAATGGTTGTGAATTCATTGGGTTTAGTCGCCGTGTTCAACGCGTTGTTCCTGGAAGAGCACGTCCACACTTTCGGATTAACAGATCTGAGGCGGCTTTGGTGACATGTTGTAGGCTATTAGAGATTATATTTGAGTCTGAAATAAGTAATTTAATTAAATTTATTGATGTACCGAATCCAGATTTTTGGGGTTCGGCCGAATACCGAATCCACTGGCTAAGATTCGGCCGAATCTGAGAACTTCTCCCATCCTCAGTCCATCATCACAGTAGACACATTAACGAAGTCAGTACCGTCGCAAGGGCTGTGCCAAGTGTGCGACCGCACGGGGCCTTGCGCAAGGTAGTGACAGCTGACTGATGTAAAAAGCTAGTTAAAGTTTATGTCCTTCACAATACTATAATAGTTAAAAGACATAGCCTAGCTAAAAAGTGCACCGCGATGCTGTATTATTTGTATTATGCAGTAGGCTAACTTACTATATTTTTCTTTGCGCGAGACTGCGCATGTGACAGCGATTCACGCGCATACTGTATATGTCACTTAGTGCGGCACCGCACATCAGGCTCGTAGAGAGCTTTATTCAGGCCATTTAAATTCTGATTTTAGCTGCCTCTGAAACTATAGATATTAGACTACTTAAGACATTCAAGTAAAAAGGCTACACTAGAAATCCGCGCTCATTGAAAAACGGAACGATAAATCATGTCTGACCGACCCCACTCCATGTCTCCAGACATGCGCATCTTATGTATAGCCAAGGCCTATCTTGCACATGCTGCTCACTTTCATAATCAACATACGACATTTAAAAAGTAATATTATAGGCCAATATTTAAACATAGCCTAACTAAATACGTGGCCGACACTTCTGATAGACATTTGTTGACAGCGTATATAATTCACAATACTCCATCATTTTTAGCCATACAGAAAAGTGCAAGACATAATTATAAACTACAAACTGTCTACTTGTATTTGTGTTGGCCTACAGTCACAATAACAAGTCAGTTAATTCAGGGAACAGATTATGTTGCGTGCTCCAAATTTTAATTTCAAAAAATTATTTTAGTTATTAAACGCAACATTTTTAATTTCAAAATAATTTCTAAATTCGGTTCATATTTCTAACAAACGAAATTCAAGGAAAAAAAAAAAAAAAAAAAAACTTACCAAGATGCAAATTCAAACATTTCGCTTTTTAATTTGAATTAATGCTTGAATAACACGCTATGCCTCCTTTCATTAAAAATAATGGCTATTTGGGTGGCTGGGATATACATAAATCTACCAACTTACGTGCATGGCATACTTTTCGGAATGACTTATCACGAGTGGGAAAAAACGTTTTAGTCGCTAACCAGTCCCGCTGCTCCCATAACGCGCATCACGCGCTGCGCGTAGGGAACCAAGTGCTCCGGGGGGCACCACAAGATCATTATCTCAGCACCAAGTGATGGTCATTCACCATCAGTAAGTGATCGCGCTTAGGCATCACAACGCCAGCGGTTAATGGAAATGCGCCACTGCTTCGCAGAAGCCTAGTTTTTATCGCCATTCAGTAGGCTAGAATAACGCAAAAAGCAAATATGTAATGAGAACGCTGCTACTGAGAGAGTAGTCCAAACTAACTCAAGTGAATACAGGTCTGACAAACGCTTTTAACCAATTCATAATTTAGAACATATAGGCTATTTAAGCAAATAGGCGCACTGTGCAGTTCAGTTACAGTTTAACTTAACTCATTGCTGTTAAAATGGATAGGCTATAAGATTTATTTTTATTTTTTAATATTCACATAATCAACATATTTTTCGTCACTACAGCAACTGGCCCCGTTAACCCCTGGGCCTCGCATATCACGTTCGCACAGGGCCTCGCATCCCCCTTGCGACGGGCCTGAACGAAGTAGGCTAAACAACGTACACAGCAGTGTAACCTTAGGGATGCTATTGACCATTTAACCGTTAACCGAAAGTTAGAACCTTGACCGATTAATACTACCAGTTAAACGGTTTAAATGTTTTTAACGCTTTTGTTTGTTTGTTTTTTGATGCATGGTTAAGAAAAATTTGCTGTATAGCATTATTTGTTCACTCATGGAGCGCGTCGACATGTGCAACCACAAACCAGATATATCTCGAAAATTAAGCAATGGAAAAGCTTACTGTGTGGACCATTTCGACAGAAAAATACAGAAGTAGTACAAGCTCCTTACAGCTCGTTAAGTCGCCGTGTGATTCCGCGTGTATGTCACGCCGTGTGATTCCGGGTGTATGTCTACGCCGTGTGATTCGGTGTATGTCACGCGCGTGTGATTCCGCGAGTATTTCTACGCCGTGTGATTCCGCTGCGTGTATCACGCCGTGTGATTCCGCGTGTATGTTCACGCCGTGTGATTCCGCGCGTGTATGTCACGCCGTGTAATTCCGGGTGTATGTCTAAGCCGTGTGATTCCTGGTGTATGTCTACACCGTGTGATTCCGGTGTATGTCTACGCCGTGTGATTCGGTGTATGTTCACGCCGTGTAATTCCGCGTGTATGTTCACGCCGTGTAATTCCGCGTGTATGCCTACGCCGTGTGATTCCGTGTGTATGTATGCGGCGTGTGATTCCGCGTGTATGTCTCACGCCGTGTGATTCCGCGTGTATGCCTCACGCCGTGTAATTCCGCGTGTATGCCTCACGCCGTGTGATTCCGCGTGTATGTTCACGGCGTGTGATTCCGCGTGTATGTTCACGCCGTGTGATTCCGTGTATGTCTACGCCGTGTGATTCCGCGTGTATGTCTCACGCCGTGTGATTCCGGCGTGTATGCCTAAGCCGTGTGATTCCGGCGTGTATGCCTCACGCCGTGTGATTCCGCGAGTATTTCTACGCCGTGTGATTCCGCGAGTATTTCTACGCCGTGTGATTCCGGCGTGTATGTCACGCCGTGTAATTCCGCGTGTATGTTCACGCCGTGTGATTCCGGCGTGTATGTTCACGCCCGTGTGATTCCGCGTGTATGTTCACGCCCGTGTGATTCCGCGTTTATGTCTCACGCCGTGTGATTCCGCGTGTATGTCACGCCGTGTGATTCCGCGTGTATGTCTACGCCGTGTAATTCCGGGTGTATGTCTAAGCCGTGTGATTCCTGGTGTATGTCTACGCCGTGTGATTCCGGGTGTATGTCTACGCCGTGTGATTCGGTGTATGTCTACGCCGTGTAATTCCGCTGTATGTCTACGCCGTAATGTGTTTTGTTTACACTGTAACAAAAACACAAACTTGTATAATTGCTTTTTAGCGTGTTTATCAACACCGTTTCATTCTATCCATTACACTGCCCCTACCCCTAAACCTACCCATCACACACACATACACTGCCCCTAAACCTACCCATCACAAGAAACATTTAGCATTTTTACATAAAAAATGTTTGTTTATAAATCCATTTACATTGAGGACACACACACATAATGGTTAGTGAATCGCGGCGTGACATACACGCAGAATCACACGGCGTAGACATACACGCGGAATCACACGGCGTGACATACGCGGAATCACACGGCGTACGCCTACGCGAATCACGGGCATACAGCGCGAATCACGCCGCATACGCACGGAATCACGCCAAAACACATTACGGCGATGTACGGCGTGTGATTCCGCGTGTATGTGTATGGCGTGTGATTCCGCGTGTATGTGTACGGCGTGTGATTCGGCGTGTATGTGTACGGCGTGTGATTCCGGCGTGTATGTCTATGGCGTGTGATTCCGCGTGTATGTGTACGGCGTGTGATTCCGCGTGTATGTGTACGGCGTGTGATTCCGCGTGTATGTCTACGCCGTGTGATTCCGCGTGTATGTGTACGCCGTGTGATTCGGCGTGTATGTGTAATGCGGCGTGTGATTCGCGTGTATGTGTACGGCGTGTGATTCGCGCGTGTATGTTCACGCCGTGTGATTCCGCGCGTGTATGTTCACGCCGTGTGATTCCGTGTATGTGTACGCCGTGTGATTCCGGCGTGTATGTGTACGGCATGTGATTCCGGCGTGTATGTGTACGCCGTGTGATTCCGGCGTGTATGTACGCCCGTGTGATTCCGCGTGTATGTTCACGCCGTGTGATTCCGCGTGTATGTACGCGTGTGATTCCGCGTGTATGTGTACGCCCGTGTGATTCCGGCGTGTATGTGTACGGCGTGTGATTCCGGCGTGTATGTGTACGGCGTGTGATTCCGCGAGTATGTGTACGGCGTGTGATTCCGCGTGTATGTCTACGCCGTGTGATTCCGCGTGTATGTGTACGGCGTGTGATTCCGCGTGTATGTCTACGCCCGTGTGATTCGCGTTTATGTTCACGGCGTGTGATTCGGCGTGTATGTGTACGCCGTGTGATTCCGGCGTGTATGTGTACGCCCGTGTGATTCCGCGAGTATGTGTACGGCGTGTGATTCCGCGTGTATGTCTACGCCGTGTGATTCCGCGAGTATGTGTACGGCGTGTGATTCCGCGTGTATGTATGCGGCGTGTGATTCCGCGTGTATGAGTGCGGCGTGTGATTCCGGCGTGTATGTGTACGCCGTGTGATTCCGGCGTGTATGTACGACGTGTGATTCCGGCGTGTATGTGTACGCCGTTTGATTCGGGTGTATGTCTACCCGTGTGATTCCGCGTGTATGTGTACGCCCGTGTGATTCCGCGTGTATGTATGCGGCGTGTGATTCCGCGTGTATGTCTCACGGCGTGTGATTCCGGCGTGTATGTACGGCGTGTGATTCGCGTGTATGTTCACGCCGTGTGATTCCGCGTGTATGTCACGCCGTGTGATTCCGCGTGTATGTTCACGGCGTGTGATTCCGCGAGTATGTATACGGCGTGTGATTCCGCGTGTATGTTCACGCCGTGTGATTCCGCGTGTATGTGTACGCCGTGTGATTCCGCGTGTATGTACGGCGTGTGATTCGCGGTATGTGTACGCCCGTGTGATTCCGCGTTTATGTCTACGGCGTGTGATTCCGGCGTGTATGTGCGGCGTGTGATTCGGCGTGTATGTGTGCGGCGTGTGATTCGGCGTGTATGTGTACGACGTGTGATTCCGGCGTGTATGTTCACGCCGTGTGATTCCGCGTGTATGTCTCACGCCGTGTAATTCCGGTGTATGTCTAAGCCGTGTGATTCCTGGTGTATGTCTACGCCGTGTGATTCCGGGTGTATGTCACGCCGTGTGATTCGGGTGTATGTCTACGCCGTGTAATTCCGCGTGTATGTTCACGCCCGTAATGTGTTTTGTTTACACTGTAACAAAAACACAAACTTGTATAATCGCTTTTTAGCGTGTTTATCAACACCGTTTCATTCTATCCCGCACACTGCCCCTACCCCTAAACCTACCCATCACACACACATACACTGCCCCTAAACCTACCCATCACAAGAAACATTTAGCATTTTTACATAAAAATGTTTGTTTATAAATCCATTTACATTGAGGACACACACAACGCGCACATACATAGCGAATCGAACGGCGGCGCATACGGCACGCGGAATCACGTGAATCACACGGCGACGCGGCGAACATCACGCGCGAATCGCAGCATACGCCGGAATCACACGGCGCACATACTCGCGGAATCACACGCGCACACATACGCTGAATCACAAAAACACATTACGGCGATGTATGGGCGTGTGATTCCGGCGTGTATGTGTATGGCGTGTGATTCGGCGTGTATGTGTAATGGGCGTGTGATTCCGCGTGTATGTACGGCGTGTGATTCCGCGTGTATGTGTATGGCGTGTGATTCCGCGTGTATGTATGCGGCGTGTGATTCCGGCGTGTATGTGTACGGCGTGTGATTCCGCGTGTATGTTCACGCCGTGTGATTCCGCGTGTATGTGTACGCCGTGTGATTCCGCGTGTATGTGTAATGGGCGTGTGATTCCGGCGTGTATGTACGGCGTGTGATTCCGCGTGTATGTTCACGCCCGTGTGATTCGCGTGTATGTTCACGCCCGTGTGATTCCGGCGTGTATGTATGCACGCGTGTGATTCCGCGTGTATGTGTACGGCATGTGATTCCGGCGTGTATGTACGCCGTGTGATTCGGCGTGTATGTGTACGCCGTGTGATTCCGCGTGTATGTTCACGCCGTGTGATTCCGGCGTGTATGTGTACGGCGTGTGATTCCGGCGTGTATGTGTACGCCGTGTGATTCCGCGTGTATGTGTACGGCGTGTGATTCGCGTGTATGTGTACGGCGTGTGATTCCGCGAGTATGTGTACGGCGTGTGATTCCGCGTGTATGTTCACGCCGTGTGATTCCGCGTGTATGTACGGCGTGTGATTCCGCGTGTATGTTCACGCCGTGTGATTCGCGTTTATGTCTCACGGCGTGTGATTCCGCGTGTATGTGTACGGCGTGTGATTCCGGCGTGTATGTGTACGCCGTGTGATTCCGCGAGTATGTGTGCGCGTGTGATTCCGCGTGTATGTATGCGTACGCCGTGTGATTCCGCGAGTATGTGTACGGCGTGTGATTCCGGCGTGTATGTACGGCGTGTGATTCCGCGTGTATGAGTGCAGTGCGTGTGATTCCGCGTGTATGTGTACGCCGTGTGATTCCGCGTGTATGTACGACGGCGTGTGATTCCGCGTGTATGTGTACGCCGTGTGATTCCGGGTGTATGTCTACCCGTGTGATTCAGCGTGTATGTGTACGCCGTGTGATTCCGCGTGTATGTGTACGGCGTGTGATTCCGCGTGTATGTTCACGGCGTGTGATTCCGGCGTGTATGTTCACGCCGTGTGATTCCAGCGTGTATGTATGCGCCGTGTGATTCCGCGTGTATGTGTATGGCGTGTGATTCGGCGTGTATGTACGCCGTGTGATTCGCGTTTATGTTCACGGCGTGTGATTCCGGCGTGTATGTGTACGGCGTGTGATTCCGGCGTGTATGTGTACGGCGTGTGATTCCGGCGTGTATGTGTACGACGTGTGATTCCGCGTGTATGTTCACGCCGTGTGATTCCGGGTGTATGTCTACCCGTGTGATTCCAGCGTGTATGTGTACGCCGTGTGATTCCGGCGTGTATGTATGTACGGCGTGTGATTCCGGCGTGTATGTGTACGGCGTG
The DNA here is from genome assembly GCA_023029165.1 of Gobiocypris rarus. Classification (NCBI taxonomy): domain Eukaryota; kingdom Metazoa; phylum Chordata; class Actinopteri; order Cypriniformes; family Gobionidae; genus Gobiocypris; species Gobiocypris rarus. Next base: position 5,141,536 of record CM040926.1, on the reverse strand, counting down.
TGATTCCGCGTGTATGTTCACGGCGTGTGATTCCGCGTGTATGTTCACGCCGTGTGATTCCGGCGTGTATGTGTACGCCCGTGTGATTCCGCGCGTGTATGTGTACGGCGTGTGATTCCGGCGTGTATGTTCACGGCGTGTGATTCCGGCGTGTATGTTCACGGCGTGTGATTCCGCGTGTATGTCTTCGGGCCGTGTGATTCGGCGTGTATGTTCACGCCGTGTGATTCGGCGTGTATGTATGCGGGCGTGTGATTCCGGCGTGTATGTGTACGGCGTGTGATTCCGCGTGTATGTCTACGCCGTGTGATTCCGCGTGTATGTGTACGCCGTGTGATTCCGCGAGTATGTGTACGCCGTGTGATTCCGCGTGTATGTGTACGCCGTGTGATTCCGCGTGTATGTGTACCGCGTGTGATTCCGCGTGTATGTGTACGCCGTGTGATTCCGCGTGTATGTCTACGCCGTGTGATTGAAACTAACCATTATGTGTGTGTGTGTGTCCTCAATATAAATGGATTTATAAACAAACATTTTTTTTATGTAAAAATGCTAAATGTTTCTTGTGATGGGTAGGTTTAGGGGCAGTGTATGTGTGTGTGATGGGTAGGTTTAGGGGTAGGGGCAGTGTACGGGATAGAATGAAACGGTGTTGATAAACACGCTAAAAAAGCGATTATACAAGTTTGTGTTTTTTGTTACAGTGTAAACAAAACACATAATTGTTCAAAACAAAAGAAGCCATGAACAAACTGTGTCATGAAGAATAATGTTTGACTAAACTCATCATTGAATAAAAATAATAATAAAGAATATTCACCAACAATACAGTCTTGCCACAGATCAGATGTTCTGAATTTAGATTTTTAAAAACATTCTAAGGGGGCAAAGTTTAGACACACACAGATATCAATAATCAGCATATGAATCTCAACAATGGTGACATACTTAATGCTGCAATGCATGCTGGGAGCCACACATTTTATACTATGGTGGCTTATGGCACTTTTCCACTACACAGTACCAGTTCGGCTCGGCTCGACTCACCTTTGTTTGGTTTTCCACTGAGTAAAAGTTGTACCTGTTCCTGCTTCCAGGTACTTTTTTTCGTACTATCTCCGGCGAGGTTCTGAGCGAGCTGAGGCGATACTAAAATGTGACGTGAAAACACTCCAGACTGCTGATTGGTCAGAGAGAATCGTCACTGTTCATTGCTTCATCATTGCACGCGCCAGACGGAGTATCCTGAATAACCCCGACATTTTTAAATAGTTTGTCCAGAGATTGCGTGTTATTTACTATTATGGCAACTTGGAAGAATACGCCGTGGTCAAACATGGAGGTGCAGACTTCCCTTTGTTTGGTTGCCGAAGAGGATCCAGCGAGAGAAGATTACGTCATGGCAGTTTCCTGCAGCGTCGCTATGACGACCAGGTACTATTGTGGAGGTACTATTTGTAATGGAAAACGGAGCGAAAAGCGAGCCGAGGCGAGGCGAGTCGAGTTGAGCTGGTACTGGTAATGGAAAAGCGCCATTAGATGGGTTGGAGCTAAACTCTGGAGGATATCAAATCTCAAGGACTGAACTTGTCTACCTCTGATTTAGAGGTACAAAATGTGACGGCCCACCCAAGTGACGGCCACTTGTACCTTAAAAGGTAAAATTTTGTACTCTTTTGTTTTGACAGTCTAGGCGTGTGGCATTTCTTTACAAAGTGACATCACCAACTACTAAATTGTTGAACAGGGATTTTTGACAACTTTGTCATTTGTACATAAAAAAAAATATATATATTTTTTTTTAATGTGGTTTGCAGTACACGAGCCACAACTTTCCAGTCTCTCTCGAAGCCAATAAGGAAGTGACTTAAACTGCAATTCATCGACTGGCCACTAGAGACAGGCTCCAGAAGGGAGTCAATCCCATTATCTCCTCCATGTTAAAATGCCCAACTTTACAGCAGAAACAAATACTTACAGCCTGGTACAAAAAATGGTTTTGGTCTATACAGCTAATTTTGCCCTTCATGACAACTGTGAGAGGGTTGAATTGTTTTTTTTTTTTATAACTCATCCATTTAAATTATATTAAGCCTTAAAGTTCTGCATTATTAAGGGCGTGGCCACTTGAGTTACAGGTGGATTGCTGCTGCTGCTGTCACTACTAGCTGTTTGTCTGCTGTCTGTTAGTCCACCCACGCACGTCCCGCCTCTTTGCCCATCTACTGTTATCTGGGAGTGACTTGCAGTCACGCGCTGCCGGCTCCGCACACATTTTGGATTCAAAACTTCTTTTCAGAAACCTACAGATGACGTCACAGACACTACTTCCATATTTTTTTATAGTCTATGGTTGTACATCATTGTCGTGTAAACATACCCTGAGAACACAGCGCTCTCCGTCTTCATTAGTTCACGTGCTGTGTCTGAAATCGAGTACTTCCCTACTATACAGTGTGCGACAAACAATATTCCAAAATATTAGTAGTATGTCAGAATGCATTGTATTGGGGGGAAAAGATAGGCGAAAAGTACCCGGATGACCTACTACTTCCGACCTACGATTCTGAATTGTGTATACTGTGGACACTTCACGATCCCATTAGGACACAGGATTGGATTTATGCATAGCAGAGAAGCAGTGTACTGATGCTGGTAGGTCACGTGACCGTATCAACCACATTTCATTCATACCATATTAGGCTACATATTTTTTAACTAAGTAAATGGTGTTGGTCTCTGTTTTACAGTCCAGTCAAATACTTATGTAATTAGAAAGAACTGTTAAACAAAGACAGTAAACTGTATACAAAAAGTTTTAAAGCATTTGCTTTTATATTATTAGTAATAGAATGGCTAACATTATAATACTTTCTCATTTACGGTCAGCATTCAGAAAATATGCATTTATATAATTTAAAAAAATTGAATACAGTTTGTCTTAATGACCAATAAAATATGAGCGTCTAAATGAAAACTGTAAAAGTATTATTTTAATGTGACAGCCCTCACCAGTATCTCTGATGATCTCCACGGTGAACACGTTCTCTGGCTCTGAACAGCTGAAATCCAGACGCGTGTCACTTCTGAGCACCACAGAAGACTGGCACACCTTTCTTATACAAACTTCACACTGTGCGTCTATGCCAGCTCTGGTTTTAATGTGGATGCGTGTGCCATTTTCAACAGTAACGTCGAGCTCTGCACCACCTGAAATGATGTAAAGACAGAGATTAAAATATATATTTTTTAATGTTTCAGAAAGAATTTTCAGCATCATTACTCCAGCCTTCAGTGTCACATGATCCTTCAGAAATCATTCTGATATGAGGATTTGATGATCAAGAAATCACTGTTTAACTATGATTTTTGAAAGATCATGTGACAATGAAGACTGGAGTAATGTTGCTGAAAATTCAGCTTTGATTTTACACAATATTAAAGCAAATAACAACTATTTTAAAGTGTAATGATATTTACTACTGTTTTTACTGTATTTTAATCAAATAAATACAGCCTTGGTGAGTAGAAGCGACTTTCAAAAACATCTAAAAATATTAATGTTTCCAAACTTTTGACCAGTAGTGTATATCAAGAAAAAAAGAAAAGATATTATATTTTAGATTCTGCAACAACACTTTAAGCTTTCGCTTTTTTCCACATAGGCTTAATAGTGAGTGTGACACAATTATTTATAAAAGCACAAAGATATGCATTTTCTCAATGACATTAAGTTATAAATAAAGTTGTTTACACTCTTAAATATTTTTTTAAGTAAAATACCTTTCTTAAAATACTTAATTGGCATTTATGGTTCCATGAATGAAGAACATTTAACATTATATTGTACAAAATGTTTACAATAAAAGACTTTAGATGATTAGAATGTTGAAAAAATTGTTCTTTTAAAAATTGTTAACTGAGTTTCTTTGGGGAACCATTTTCTGTCATCGCTGAAAAAAAACCTTTTTTGAACCTTTAGGCTACTTTACTTTGTACACATCTGTGCACATCTGAAAAACTTTGTGTTTTTTCAGATGTGCACCCCAAAACAACAGTTAAAATGTATTGGAATCTGCATTGTTTTGTAGGAAAAGAGATTGAAACATCAAGCGAAATTTGACAGTAGCCAATATATCTGCGGTCAGCCTTGCTTCCTTGGGAGATTACAATGTGTAAATCAAACACATTGTTAACCCATGTATTATTATTTTTTATTATTATTTATTTTTCATTTCTTAAGCGAAAAAGCATGTTTATATTAAAAAACCTACACCGTAAAACCTAGACTCGTGATAATCAAAAAACGTGATAATCAGACCCTTCAAAACGTGTAACAGTCAGGGCGAGTTTATAAAACCAGTTGTATACAGATTAATACAAGTGTGAAGTAAAGATTAACCCGATTTACTTGGCATCGACATGTATTAGTGTAGTACCTGTGAATGATAGAGTGAGTTTGGCTGTTACCTGAGACTGTGAGCTCCGAGAATGACGACAGGAAAAAAAACAAAAGAGGCCAAAAGCGCGAGAACCGCCAGATTAGCATGACTTTTTAAATATCCAATAAACTCCTTACAGTGGGCTAAAAATGTAAGCGTGCGCTACTGAAAGTAGATATTAATTTCCACTGTTCCTCAGAGACAATAAGCTGCTTCCTGGAGTACAGTGTTACTAAAACCTGACGTCTGCTGCCGTTTACATCAGAGAGAGAGAGAGAGAGAGAGAGAGAGAGAGAGAGAGAGAGAGAGAGAGAGAGAGAGAGAGAGAGAGAGAGGAGAGAGAGAGGAGGAGGGGGTGATTAATAATATTTTTGGGATTTTGATTTTAAATTATTAAATTAAATTATTAAACTAAATATATATATATATAATTTATATATATAATTTATATATATAAATTATATATATATATATATATATATATATATACTCATATTGCCCACCTGCACATACCAGCTGAGTTGATATATACTCTGCATTTGAAAGTTTGAAAGGGTTTTAAATCTTCTAAATCAAGTAAAATTACTAAAAATCAAGTAATTTAAGCATGCCAAAGTTAATGTCAAACCCTTGTTCTATTTAAGCTTCGGTCATGCAATGTTTCCAAGGAGACAGAGTGGCGATCACTGTTGTCCTCAAATGTGAAACTGACCAGTGTCAGACTCCCTTGTCTATTCTCAAAAATGTTTGCAAGAAAATGTAAATAGTTCTATGTTTTCTGTTCGACATACAGGGCAACACAACTCCCGCCTTTTTTCTCTCGTCAATGCTATATTTCTTTGGGTTTACCTTTCATGTATATTATAAATCAAACCTTGGTTCAGGGATTATTGGTTCATGTCAACGAATAAATCAATATTAAACGTATTGGAATGTTCATCCTGCTTGAAGCTACACTACGCTTGAATGTTTATATTCCCTCAAATCAATTACACAGGGTTTTTTTCTGAATGGCAATATGAACATTGTGTAATCGCTGGTGATTTTAACTGTACTCTGCTACCAAGACAAATCTCTGTCATCCAATGATAGGCCTTCCAACAGAGCACACTCAAAAAAAATATGTTATGATGCTGTTCACTTTATTTAAGCAATTCATCTTGATTTAACACAATTATATCCTGGTTCCTGGTTCAAATGTAATTGATTCATGTTAAACCAACTTAATTTAGGTCTTTTACCAAATTTGATGTTTTAATTTTGAAATAACATGTTTCAATCAAGTAACCCAATCAAACAGGACTTTCACTTCCCATCATGCTTTGCAAAGGTACTGAATTTGTTTAAATAAAGTGCTATTTGATGCATTTTTAACAAGATGAAAAAATGGAGAGACGTTTTAATGCTTAATGTTTCATTATATTGGTATTTAAAGTCCCACTGAACCGGAAGTAGCAAGTGAGTTTTCTTCAGTGCCGTGACGTATTTCCAAGTGAAAGGGAATATTGAATAGTAGGCAGGGTTTTACTTCAGCGTTCCTCCTCTCCATCTCTCACTCATTGCAGACTAACGGTTGGAGGGGAGTGGTTACGCATTTTCAAACCTAAGCCGTCAAACTGACGTCATCTGAGAGGGAACGCCGTTTCCAGACCGGAAGTAACTTTTCAGACTTTGATTAAAGATTACAGCGTCAAACTATTTTTTTCTGTGTATTAACTTGCACGGATTAATTGTTCACCCTAAGACCTGTAACATGTGCAAACAAGGTAAATAGGTTCAATTTTGATTTCATGAGGACTTTAAAAGTTTGTGGTATGTAGTGTTTTTGGAGGTTAGCATTGTGGTGAAGTGTAGAGCATGTGCTTGGGTTGAGGACCTGCTAATATCAATTAAAGCCATGGATGAAACACCATCTTCTGGCTAGCCAATAAGACCTTGTAAAAGGTTTTGTAAATGTTGGAAAAATTGTATTTCACTAAATAAAAATAATCAATTGAACTGGATTACTTGTTTTAGGTTTTCTATATTAATTTTAGAATAATTAAACTTAATAGGTTTGGACAAAATTAAGAATGTTAACCTGATTAAACTAAATGGCATTAAATTAACCTTATGTAAAAAAAAATTGTTTAATGAAATAAACAATGTTAATTAAATTCAACATAACCCAATTACGTGGAACCTGTTGACATAAAATTAAGTAAATCCAACGTATCATTTTTTTTAAAGTCTAAATGAGATGTGTGAAGAAATTGGTCTGGTATGTTTGGCAAACTCTTCATCCCAGATATAGAGATTACACGTTTTTTTCTTTTTTTTTTCTTTTCCCGAGTCCATAAAACTGGAAGCAGAATAGACTAATTTTCTCTCTCTGTTGGGAACATTGTAATCTTGGATCACCTTCCTGTTTTCCTTAGGTTAGGCTTATCCAACCAAATATATTACCCAGCCTTCATGGCTTGTTCACGACCCAAAATTTGAGCAAGTTAAACTATTTCTTATAGACAATAAAAGGCCAGAGGTGTCTCTCAGTTTGCTCTGGGACACTGCAAAGGCATATATTAGGGGATTAATAATCTCCTATGTATCCAGACAGAAAAATGATATAGTGAATATGCTTTTCACAATTTTTACTGCAGCAAAAATGTGAGCGTATGATTTTCTTCATGTGTGATTCTTAGAATAGGATTTGTGCACCTGCAGTGAAGAATGTGTGAAGGTGTAACTGTTTGTAGGAGATACAAAAAATTATTTGTTTACAACTCCTAAAAGATTTTTCTCTGTAACTACAAATGTATTGATACACATATGGATATGCTTTACAACTACAAATTCCACTCACACACATGCTCAGTTGTTTTGCACCAAAATACCTTCATACGCTGGTGACCCCTGCTGGTCAAAACAGTGTAAATGCAACAAAACTCAGGCCAAACATGCATGAAAAACCTGTTGCAAATGTTTTAATTAAAGTCAAATCTTTCAAATGCAATTAACTAATCTTCTAATAAAACTAAATATCAAGAGTCTGTGTTCTTTCATCAAATTTCAGTGCTTGTTTTGTTTGTTCCATGGATTGCTCTGCTAAACAGGGCCCATATTTATCAAGCCTCTGAGAATTACTCACAAGAACACTGCTAAGAATCGACTTAAGAGTAAAACAATTCTTGGCTCAAAGCTGTGCTTAAAAGTTAGTTATCAACATAGACAGTAAAAGAAATGGACACAGCGACCCCATAGGCTTCGAAGGGGGAAAGTGAAGTCACTTAGAAGCATCACTTCCTGATGGCTAAGCGTCCTGCGCAGACTCAGACTGAGCTTGACCACGTAGATGTGATGTCAGCAACCAGTCTCTAGTAACTATACAGTTATAAGTCCTCTAGTAGTTGTGCAAAGTGAAATCTGAATCACGTTGTTGAAATATTTTGTCCCGTTGCTTTTGGCTCTCTACGGGCTTCTTCCCATGCTTCTCCCTTGACTTTATTGGACTTTATGCCTCCACGTCCCCCCAATTACCTCATAGACAGTAAAAGATTTCCTGCGAGCTTCTCATCCTGTCTATACGTTTATTTCTCTACTGCGCGACGAGAGTCGCGTGGTTATGACGCAATCGTTTTTACAAAAACGGCTTCTGCAGGGCGACAGTGTAAGATACAAGGTAATGGAGCCTTTTATACATTGTCGTGTTTCTGTAGAAATAAACAATGGTCAAATGGAGTCTTTAAACGCCTCAGATGTAAAGTTATTCACTGTCAAAGTGACACCAAAATGAATGGGAGTCAATGGGATGCTAACAGCAGGAGATGGCTTGGTTAGCAATGGCCGCCCCTATGGAAGGTACGCTTTCGGGAGGCTGGATTACCCCCTCGGGTTATCCAGCATCTCAGTCGTACTTTAAGTGAAGTGTAGGACTAAATGATAAGTCTTAGAGTTGATTCACGACACTTTGCTGTGCCACAACAGGATTTTGGATGATGACATAGCATGGACCAATTATGAACAGATTTCATTATTTAAAGAATATTCTCAGATTGAGTGGTGAAATTCCTAAGAGGAGTTTACATTCAACACGCATTTGACAAGAAAGAATTTTCAAGAGAATACATTTTGATATACACATTGGATATTAAAGATAAACATGTTTTCCATGTCTTAATTACACTTTTTAAACTGGTGTGCTGTTAACTGGACCTGCCTATATATGGCCTAGATTTTATGATATAATCAGCTACCATGGATTCCAAAAGAAAACCGAACAGGCGGGAGGAAGAAGCGCTACTTCTTGCTGAATAAGTCGAACAGCAAAAAAAAAATATATATATATAAAAGGCAAGTTCAGCCCAACATTAACCAGTGCTGACAAACATGATGCCTGATCTGTCCAAACAATGCCGTTTATTAACTGATCGTCGTCAAAAACATTCTTCCTCTTCTGAAAGATTTACGTACGTCAAATCAAAAGCCCTACTGGCCACTCCTAACCACTTGAGAGACCTCTCCAGCTGTCCTAAATAACTGGGAGAGTAAGAGTGATTCTTAGCTTTAAGAAATTTGATAACTTGCTTACTTAAGTTTAAAAGTAGGTGTCAGTTTCATGGATTCTCAGCACTTAAGACTAAAATGGCACTTTGAGAAGCGGGCCCAGGTCAGTAAGAGACTATTACAGTTTTTGTCGATTGCTTAAACAAGTTTCTTGAAACTATACCTCGTATTCTCAAAACTTTAAACACAAATCCATACGTCTCACCCAGTTTCCCAAACAACCTATTTTCAGGTCAAAATGAAGCTCTACACTCAAAACCATTCACTCTTGCTGAAAAACCAAACTTTGCCCTCAGACAGGACACACAAGCCCTCAAAAATCACACACACACTACAACATAGTCAAACACACTGGTGCAATAAATTCAAAACAACATTTCCAAAACTGGTAAGTTATGTTACTTGTGGTTCCCTTCCTCACAAACCTTTTCACATGATGAACAAAAGACACAACCAATGGATACATTGGCACATTTTTATTCATGTACTACACAGTACAACAATACAAAAAAACAAAAAAAAACAAAAAAATGATTCTGCCTCAGCCTCCCGTCTTTGGTCTGGGTCAGGCCAGAGAATCTCATCCACATCACAGGCTATATTAGCCCTAGCTAGGCAGCGGGGGTAAAATCCTCTTGCATGCCTGATCCACCCCTGGCACGCATCTACTAACACATCTTGGCAGGCTTCTTCCATGGCCTGGACGAGGTATATAAGGTTCTCGATCATACACTTTCCACCGCCATGCCGAAAAAAACTCCTCTATTGGGTTTATAAAGGGAGAGTATGCAGACAGAAAGTTGTTTGAAAATCTCGGGTTATTGGTAAACCAGTCTCGAACCAGAGCAGCGCGATGGAAGCTGACGTTATCCCAAACAACAACGTAGTGAGGGTGCTCTGGTTGTGCTGGTTCCCTGTGGTCCAACTGGAACGTATGCTCTCTTAGACCGTCAAGGAAAGCAAGGAGGAGCATAGTGTTATAGGGTCCTAAAATGGCATGGCGGTGGAGTACCCCTCGTTGGCTGATGGCTGCGCACATAGTGACATTCCCTCCGCGCTGACCAGGGACATTTACAATAGCCCGATGGCCAATTATGTTCCTCCCCCTTCTCCTTCTTTTGGTCAGGTTGAAACCAGCCTCATCTACAAAGATAATTTCATTTGGAACAGGCCAGCCTTCAATCTCAAAGATTCTCTGCAAAACACATGAAACACAGTAGAGTAAATCACTATGCTGAAGCACAGTTCAAGAGGGCACAAATGGCAGCATAAACTGCTATACTCTGATGGTACACAATACTTCATGCGATATCAAAATTCATACCTGAACATATTCCACTCGTTGGTCTTTCACTCTGTCAGAGTTTCGTTCAAAAGCGCGGTATACCTGTTTCATCCGTAACTGATGCTTTCGGAGGATGCGGTCAATTGTGGAGAGGCTGATGGCATTTATTCCTCGAAAATGATTATTATCCTCAATCACTCTCCTTTGAATCTCTCGCAGGCGGATTACATTATTGGCAATGACCATGTTTACAAGCTCCCTCTCTTGCTCCTCCGACAAAAGCCTTAGCCTGCCTCCACCAGGTGGTCGTCTCTGTGTCCTAAAAAAATAGAAGCACTACTGTAAGCATTACTGTAACTCTCACACATCCTTTTTACAGGAAAAAATGGAAACATACTGAAACTATCTGTATGCGAGGCAATTTGATGCATTTCTTTATTACAGTAGTACATATTACATAGTGCAACAGTAGATGTGATGTCAAAGCACAGAGTACAGCACAAGTTACTGTACAGAGCAGTCTTACTGTAAGTACACCTACCTGTTTTCCTCCCTGAAAGTTCTGATGATGGAGGCGACGTGAAGCGACTTAAATTAGGCTGTACTCTTTGCCCAGCCTCCCTCATAGTCATGCCATGGACAAGGACATGATCAACTAAAGTGGCTCTAACTTCATCCAAGACGGCTTGTCTCCTTGCCCTTCCTCCTCCTCCTCCTCCTCCTCCTCCTCCTCCTCCACCTCCTCCTCCTCCTCCTCCACCTCCACCTCCACCTCCTCCACCTCCACCTCGTCTACCTTGTCCTTCACCACGTCCTCCTCTTCCTCTTCTTACTCCTCTCCCTCCTCCTTCACCACGTCCTCTTCCTCTCCCTCCTTCACCACGTCCTCTTCCTCCTCCTTCACCACGTCCTCTTCCTCCTCCTTCACCATGTCCTCTTCCTCCTCCTTCACCACGTCCTCTTCCTCTCCCTCCTCGACCTCTTCCTTCATTTCTTTGTGGATCCATTGTTCCAAAGCTCAAATGAACTGACTCTGGCACTTTTATGTATCTTGAAAGTTCTGATTGATGTGTGTTAAATTTGGACTTTTAGTGTTTTCACCTGGGTAATTGTGTGCTAATTGAGCTGAAACTATGCTGACTTGAGTGAACTATGTTGAATGCTAGTGCTTTCTAAATGACCACATGGTCTAGGCAATGAGAAATTAAGGGATTTGTGTGTAGAGTTTTGCAGTGACAGTTCAACAAATCTGACTCATGTGTCAAAACAGGGAATAGGGTTTATAGTTTAGTGAAATGGGTGTGCTTTTTGATAAATGGCATTATGGTTTTGAAATTTTAGTTCAAAAGCCTGGTTATAGTGTTTAAGCAATCGAGAAAAACTGTAACTAGCTACTATTATTCCTTTAATTTACACAAATGTCTACATTTAAAATGTCTACACATGTATGAAAATGATCAGATATCAGATCAGGTAAAACCCAAAGACACTTGTTCAATCTGAGTGAATCTGCATGATTTGTGGTTCACAGAGATCATCATCATCATCATCATCATCAAAAAAAAAAAAAAAAAAAGATTCTATATATAAAAATGTGTCTGCCATTCTGGTTTTCTGAAAAAACGTCCTATGCTGCTTGTCTGATTTGCACAACACTGGGTGTGCACCATCTCAAGATACTCCAGTCAAAAAGTCATCAAAAGATTTTTGATTCATTTACTTTAGATTTAGGTGATAGGGTACATCGGGGTAAAAGGGTAAAAGGCTCCTTTGATTAGAGTTTCCTCTAAACCACTAGATGGCACAAAAACTGGCCTCAGCACTTTCCAAAACATCCACTTTTCAAGATGCACCTTGAAATACACAAAGTTGATTCTGTGCAAATTTGATCTAATATTTTATGTTTTTAAAAATGTTGTAGATTTAAGAGGCAAATAAGAATCGCTAAAATTATTGAATATTTTTTGAGACAAAGGTCTTGTTGTCAGTTTTAAGACTTTTAAACAAAATTTGTATTATTTATTTTCACACAAAATCTGTTGCTCCATAAATGTTCAATACAAACATATTTTTTTTCTGTAATCATACACTATGGGAGCAATGAAAAACACTTTTTTCTTAAGGTGTGCCTTTAGCCCCGTTGTACCCTATATTTGTTGGTGTGGCCCATAATGACTAATTAGCATACACTGTGTGAATGCAGTTTACAAACTTCACGTATATCATTCATTTCTGATGCTCATAACAACTATTTGTTTGTATGATGCTGATGGCATATATTTATCTCATCGTGATTGGCAGATGAGGGGCTGTTAGGCTACTAATGTTGAACACAAGAGGATAATAGAACAACCATATTTTTTTAGCCATATCAGGGCTTGATATTTAGCTTGTCTGGGACAAGTGGATTTTTTGAAGGGAAACGTGAAAGAGAATTTTACTTGCCCGACCGGACAAGTAGCCTGATCAAAACGTCAATAACAAAAACGAACTAGGGAATCACCAAAATGCAAGAATGATTCTGCACTCTCAGAAAAAAAGGTACATTGGAGGTACAATTTTGTTCCTTGGGAACAAAACGTATAACTGTACCTTTAAAGGTACACAATTGGTCCTTAGGGTACAATTTTCCTCTACTTAGAGCAGGGGTAGGCAAGTTCAGTCCTAGAAAGTTTTATTGAAAAAGTTTGGTCACCATTATGGAGATTAGTGTTTCCTTTAGTTGGTCAGTTTGACTTGAATTTTTAAGCAAATTTGTGTTACAGTGTAAACAAAACACATAATTGTTCAAAACAAAAGAAGCCATGAACAAACTGTATCATGAAGAATAATGTTTGACTAAACTCATCATTGAATAAAAATAATAATAAAGAATATTCACCAACAATACGGTCTTGCCACAGATCAGATGTTCTGAATTCTGATTTTTTAACACATTCTAAGGGGGCAAAGTTTAGACGCACACAGATATCAATAATCAGCATATGAATCTCAACAATGGTGACATACTTAATACTGCAATGCATGCTGGGAGCCACACATTTTATACTATGGTGGCTTAGATGGGTTGGAGCTAAACTCTGGAGGATATCAAATCTCAAGGACTGAACTTGTCTACCCCTGATTTAGAGGTACACAAATGTACCCTTAAAGGTAACACCCCAGTGACGGCCACTTTTGTACTCTTTTGTTTTGACAGTGTGCTTTCATTCGTGTAAGTGGAGATTGATAGTGGATAATAATATATAATGTAGTGTGACGAAAAAGGTTGCGCTGTCGACGCTCGCACAGCCTCTTGAGGAGAAATCAAAACAAATGTGCGCTGCTAGACAGAAAAACTCAGTTAACATCCTGCGGTAAAAGATTTGAAATGTGGAGTTTTTAAAAAAAATATAACAGTCGAAACATCACACAACGGAGAGTGCTGTTTTCCTGAATACCATCACGATTGAAAATGACACTGATTTCACATGACAGTTCCATAAACGATGAATTAACATTAAGTCACTTACATTTTAAATGCACTGTTTTTGTTCTATTTCAGCAGCGAAAATAGTTCCAAACAAAGTTCACAGCAGAACCGTAACGCATCTCACAGCAAAAGCGTGTTACTGAATGATTCAGCGTTTTAATGAATTGGCTGAATCAAAGATTCAATGACCTGTTTGCAAACGACTGTGGCCCTTCATGTGCACTTTCGGTCTTGTGGACTTACAATGGCCGCTGTGTGCGTGTGTTCGTTAAGTCCACGAGACCGCAGGGTGTCCCATTTGTGATTTTAGGTCTCAGAAGGATGTTCCTGCCCTTTCATGTCAATATGCACCCTCGATACGCACTTCTGCCGAGCCCACACTGGTACGGATTACGCATCGAAACTTCTTCCCGGGAGTCAAAGCAGCATTACGTCGTGAAAGTGCGACCTCAGAGGAAGACCGTGAAGGTTTAGGGTGCCATTTGGGACAGGGCCTGCCTCATTTGTGAAGGAATCAGCTGTTTGAACGAATCGACTCAATGACTAACTCACTAAGACGGTCACCTGCCGCCACCTACTGGTGGTTTAGTTTCATGTTTAAACATTCTTTCTAATATCTATTATTTGTATAACATTATTTAATGCAGTTGTAATTTTCCAGTGTAAATTATTTAATTTGATTGGCAACAGCCCTATTGTGTCTTATTCTAATTTAATTTATTGATCAAATTTAAGAAAATAAAAGGAAAGCTGAAGCACAGCCTATATTTAATCATTTGCCCTTTATAAAAAATAAAAATATCACAAATAAGCAGATTTAAAGATGTCAAAGCTGATCGAACACTGGTGAGAATACTGCTTCAGAATAAATTATATTTACAACAAAAAATTCCGGGCAAGCAAATTTCTGGTCAAGCACGTGAACAGGCTTAATGTCGAGCCCTGCGTTTCATCACTTACAATGTGACTTCTTTGCAGTAAAAACACATTATATTTGGAAAGACGCGTGCCAATCTCCCATATAGCCTAGTATCAGTACTTGGACTGTTTGCTGCTTTCGGCTACTTTTATTGTAGATTTTGTATCCTTGCTGTGAACTCTGGAAAAACATTCGTAGAGAGTGAATCTGCCTCTATTGAGACCTGTTACAAAACCTCCACAAAGGAATATTTTATGAATTTATTGATACTACAAATAACAGTTATGACAGATCTACAAAGTATAAACCTTATACAAATTCCTTCACTTCATTGTTTACAAATGGATTGCCTGTCACCTTGTTGCTCAAGCTAAAGTTGAGTTTTCAACATTAATGTCAATCAAGTTTTATTATATACAAATACAAACACAAGAAATCTGTCCTCAAACGTTTGAAAGTACAACACTCTTAAAAATAAAGGTTTCAAAAGAGTTTTTGGTAATTATTTATTTTACAGTGTCCTTGTTCCATGTTACATGTACTTACCATAGTAATAACAGTAAATTATGCATAATTACATGCAACTAACCCTCAACCTAATCCTTCCATTACCCTATAGTAAGTGCATGTAGTTAATTAATATCACCCAGTACTGAAATATATAATTACACTGTAACAAAGACACCTTAATATAAAGTGTGACCAAGTTTTCCCTCCTCAATGATGCTAGAAGAACCATTTTAGGATTTCTTTTTGTGAGGAAAAAACCCCCAAAGCAAACAAAAAGATAAACTCTGTGAAGAACATTATAATAATCTATAGAATCTTTTCCTACTATGAACCATTTGTGGAATGGGAAGGTTCCATGGATTCTTCCATCAATGGCAATATAGAACCTTTATTTTTAAGAGTGCATCTAAGTCGCAAAATGCATTTACACGCATTGTAAAGAGCTTTGTTTTTTCCTGAGACACACCATATTTTATGCTATAAACACTTGAAATCAGTCAGGAATCTTAAGATAAAAACATTACAAACATTTGAAATGACATCTGAATATCACGTATGATGTATTTCTATTACAATCAATTTATAAAAGCAAATCTAGTAAAATATCTCAGTCCATCCAGGAGATAATAGGCATTTCAAACACGAGAGTTTAAGCATATGTTTTGCCACTATAAGCATAAGATGTTTGGCAAGCCAACTAATTTAGGAACTTCTTTCATTGCTATCCTATTACCTCGGCCTTCTCTGCTCCATTCCATTGGGCAGGAACCCCGCGATAATGGGAACTGGCCATATGAGGGCAGCGACGCTCCATATTATGATGACTAAAGTCATGAAACAAGCCACCAGAGTGGATTCGATGGGTTTGCGGTTGAGCCTCCAGCTCCGGTCCCCCTTCAGCTCGTCCAGAGCGAAATCCACGCAGCAGAAATGCACGGAGTCGCCCGTCTGCTGACCCTCTGACCTGCCCCGTCTGAATCTCCGGTACCGGGACAGACCGCATCCCACGCACAGGCGGAACTCCTGCTGGCCGCCCGTGACGCCCAGGTGCTCGATGTAGACTGGCGAGATCGCGCGGTTGAAGGCGGCGGAGAAGAACGCCTTGCCGTGGTTGTTGGTGGTGTACATGAGCACGTCGCACTGGAAGCCGAAGTTGCTGTCCCAGCGCGCCACGAGTTTGGTGGGGAGTCTCTCCACGCTCACGTTGCACTGCGAGGAGGCTTCGGGCTCCTCCACCGATCTCTTCGAGTAGCCCACATCCACTTCCAGGCTGGCCAGGAATCTGCCGGAGGAGTTGATGGGCGGCAGCAGGAGGTCCTCGTCGCTCCAGCCGTGGGAGCAGCGGGCGGGAGCGGTCAGAGCCAGCAGGAGCGTGATGGAGATGCTCAGCATGGCAGAGCGCGCGGTTCCTCCAGGCTCATGGTGGTCTCGCACTCGCTCTTTATTCCGTGGTAGTTGCTCAGCAGCTCGTCGTATATCTGCTCCATCAGTTACGCGTGTGTCCTGTGCGCTCCCGTGGACGTGCTGTGTGTGCGCGCTCAGAGAGCGCAGTGACCGAGCGCACGGTTGCGCGTTAGTGTGTGGCGGTGAGTTGTGCTCCTTCACCTCACTGCTTCAGCTCGTCTACAGGGGTAGGAGGCTTCACGCCAGAGACCACTGTACACTTCAGATGACAGTAGGCGATCACGTGGGCTCAGAATGATCATTTCACACACTGAAGAAGGACAATCTTAAAGATCTGGTACTGTTCGCGTGTCGGTCAAAAATGAACATTTTTTTTTGTTTTTATTTTAATTGAATGTTTGTACTATATTTTAGTTTGATTTAACATTTTGTATTTTATGGTACAAAATTACCTTTATGTAGGGAGAGCGGGGCTAACGCTTTTTGACTTTCTCAGTTTGTGTAAATCCACTTGGGGTTCAGAGATTGTATTTTTTCCCACATTAATTTCACACATGTCTAGTACAATTATGTGGTTTTGTTTCATTAATGCAGTGCGCACTTTTTTCTTGATTTACCCCCGAAAGAATGGAAGTAAAATGTGACAACATGCCCCAATAACCAAGGCAAACTAAAATATTTTGTCAATAAAATACAATTATTAACTTTTACAAATAAAATAATGGCATTTTTTAATAATTAAAAAAATAAACACATTTTTGAGTTTGACAACCCAGCAAACACATACAGCATGGTTCAAAACATAATAATAATTAATAATTACTAATAATTTCTGAACATTGACTCTCAGTCATTATTCACCCTTTTCTCGTGGTTTCTCAAAAGAATTCATAAAAGTATATAATATAATAGCGTAGTTCTAATAGGGGCTCATTGTAACAGTGTGACAACATGCCCCGCCTGAGCAACTGGGATTTAAACCAGATTTGAGAAATTTAAATCAGCATTAAAGAACTATCTCAATTGTTAAATAACAGATATAAGATTAAGATAATATCAGATAAGTCTAATTTTAAATAAAACAGAAAATTTTAACTAAAGAAATGTACTTTTCAAGAACTGGAAATCACCCTCACCCCTTCCTTCCAGTTGTGGATTACGGACATGATCTCTGTTATACAGATGGAAAGACTCCGACTATTGAGGACTGATTCGACAGAAAAGTTTTCTGCTGTTTGGGGTTCATTTCTTGGACACTTGGACAAGTTGGTTGTTCAGCCAGCCCCCAGTGACTTCTCTGAGGCTGAAGCTTAATCATCCCATTTGGGCACTGTAACTGTTGCACTTTTGTATACTAGAGCAAGTATTTTTATTTACTTGACTTTATTATTTTTGTTTCGGTTTGTGTATGTGAGTGTCTAGTCCGAGCCAATGTTGTTTGTTCTGCTATGGATAAATAAATGTTCAGTGCCGTCCAGAGATTCTTTAATTTTGGTGCAGTTGTTCTGTAAGAGTGTTGATATGGCAACTAGTAAACACACGTTCAAGTTTTGTCAAGCTGACATGTGTGAAAAGTTTTAAACCATGTGTGTTACAACTAACTCGGTGTTAGTTTGTGCCCCGCTCACCCCTAGTTAAAATCCATTCAATTTTTATGCATGGACCATTTCCAAAATCTTAAATCATAATTCTTGAATGCTTTGGGGCAGACTTAAGCTTGGTCTCTTTCAAAGATTACACTTGAAAAAAAGTTATAACATTTGACATGTATTGTAATGAAAATGCACAAAAATACAATTACATTTTTTTTATATTAAATATATTTTTTCCAAAACACATTTTACTCAAATCCATGAATCTTAACAAGCTGTATTCCAAACGTGAGGTTGGTATCTCACAAAATGAGCTTTCAGTAAGAATTTGTTAGGGCGCCGTACCATTACCAAAAGTACTATTTTTGACCAAACAATAGAACTGTGACAATATTTTTCAGGACCATTTAACCTTTTCAAATCACGTGTGTGTGTGTGTGTGTGTGTGTGTGTGTGTGTGTGTGTGTGTGTGTGTGTGTGTGTGTGTGTGTGACTGGTAACCCCTACGTTATGTATAAAATGTCCCCACAAAGATGGCAATATCCAAAATCCTTGTCCTTGTGGGGACATTTTTGGTCCCCATGAGGAAAACATCTTATAAATCACACTAAGTGATGTTTTTGAAAAAGTAAAAATGCAGTATGTCTCCTGTGATGGGTAGGTTTAGGGGCAGTGTGTGTGTGTGTGTGTGTGTGTGTGTGTGTGTGTGTGTGTGCGTGGACTGGTAATCCCTACGGTATGGGGACAAAATGTCCCCACAAAGATGGCAATATCCAAATTTTTGTCCTTGTGGGGACATTTTTGGTCCCCATGAGGAAAACATCTTATAAATCACACTAAGTGATGTTTTTGAAAAAGTAAAAATGCAGCATGTCTCCTGTGATGGGTAGGTTTAGGGGCAGTGTGTGTGTGTGTGTGTGTGTGTGTGTGTGTGTGTGTGTGTGTGTGTGTGTGTGTGTGTGTGTGTGTGTGTGTGTGTGTGTGTGTGTGTGTGTGTGTGTTAAGAAGGGTTTTAGCCCCTTTAAAACTCGTATGAAAACCTATTTCCAAGTGTTTTTGTCTGCATTATTCAGCACGTTCTTCAATCCGTAGCAGTTTTAGTGTCAAAAGCAGGGGAAAACGTATGTGCATTTATTGATAAATTATGATATTTGCATGTAGTTTTTTTGTCATAAATGCAGTTTACATAATTGATGCAGGAGCAATTTAAGACGGTTTCCCTTCCACTTGTCACAGTGTGTTTGGGTTTTGTTTCATGCTCATGTTTTCTGTTTGAGTTTAGCAGTCATGTTTCCTGGTTTTGTCATGTGATCCTGCCATGTGCTCCATTCTCATGTGATTCACTAGCCTCATGTGTTATGTTGCTATTGGTTGGTTTAGTTACGTGTCATATTCTGATTATTTCCCTTGTTCCATGTCTTGTTCTAATTGGTTGGTTTAGTCATGTGATCCCACTAATCCTGTATATATAGCCCTCATGTTTGCCATTGTCCTGGTCAAGTATTGTGGTTGTTCCCTGTAACTGCTGTTGGTGAGTGTGTTTGTCAAATCTGTTTCAAGTTCAAGTCTGTTGTCAAGCCAAGCCAAGTCTGTTAGTCAAGTCTGTTTATGGGTCAAGTCAAGTCATTGATGAGTTTGGATGAACTGCACATGGGTTCTTAATGCTTGTCTCCAGTGGACTATCCCTTAAATCTAGGCTTATGAATTTCTTTCATCTTAAAGGCATGAGACTTTGTGAATTATTATTATTATTATTTTTTGCTATACTTCATACTTCAGTGCAATAAAATGGCAACATTTTTATTTAATATTTATTTGATAATAAATAAATCCACAAGCAAAACCTGTGAAATGTAAAGAACTATAAAAGGGAGTGGAAATGACAAATGAGCTAATGGGAGGTTCTCTGCTGCTGTCTATTGGTACGTTATTTTCATGTTAAAGGTGTTTGTTTTCCACCAAGTGACTTGTGTGTAGCACTTGGCATTTCCTGTACTCTACCAGTGAAAGTGGCATCATCGGAGCGAAGCTAATAAAAAACTTCCTCAGATTCTCAATTGAACATCTAAATGCTCTTGCCAGAATCAGCCATGAGGTTGGCAGCAGTGTTGGGAATAACGGCGTTATAGATAAACGGTGTTACTAACGGAATTATCTTTTTCAGTAATCAGACGAATTACTGTTTCTCCCGTTACAACGCCGTTAGTGTTATTGAGTGAAAAAAATGTGGCGTTACTATACTTGAGCTGACTGAAGCGGTTTGCATCCGAACAGGCTCTCTGTCAGTCGGACCTGCAACGTTTTTCTTTCTCTTGTGTGTGTGTGTGTGTGTGTGGATTGGTAATCCCTACGGTATGGGGACAAAATGTCCCCACAAAGATGGCAATATCCAAAATCCTTGTTCTTGTGGGGACATTTTTTGGTCCCCATGAGGAAAACATCTTATAAATCTTATAGTCTCCTGTGATGGGTAGGTTTAGGCAGTGTGTGTGTGTGTGTGTGTGTGTGTGTGTGCGTGTGCGTGCGTGTGCGTGCGTGTGCGTGCGTGTGCGTCGTGCGTGCGTGTGCGTGCGTGTGTGCGTGTGTGCGTGCGCGTGCATGCTTGTTGGGGGTTGGGTGGGGTAGTACACATAACTGATGATGATTGGTGGGTGGGAGACAAGATTGAGGTTGATAGGTTGCGTATACACACACACACACACACACACACACACACACCTTTGACGCACACGCATATGCACAGTCAGCGATGGCAAGTCCAACGTCTTCAAAGGTAGCTTTCACAAACTGGAAGTATAAGCACAACTTTTCCTTCGTTGAGGTGAAAGGTAAGAATGTTTATGTAACGTGCAACTTATGCCCAGGAAGAAAGAGTGTCTCCACGTCGATGGAAAGTAATTCTAATCTAACGAAGCACCTCACATCATCACATGATGTTGATAACACTCCACTACCAAAGGAGTAGAATAGTACTGATAATATTTACACTATAAGCCTACTGATAGCCTTATCTACAATAATGTATTGAATTTGATAGTTGTCTCTCACAATGTCCCACAGCAACATTACAATAGTGTACATTAATGTACAATGTTTTATAATAATAATTTATTCTATTTCATATTCTATTTTATGTCCAATTAATTTATTTAACATATTTAATATTAGGGGCATCCAAATTTTCCTGGTAATTAGTTACTTTTATAATGATGTAACTCAGTTACTAACTCAGTTACTATTTGTAAGAAGTAACTAGTAACTATAACTAATTACTTTTTTTAAGTAACGTGCCCAACACTGGTTGGCAGCCAGCTCAATGTAATAAAAGACTTTGCAAGCAAAAATAATTTAGGATAGCAACAATAGGACATTCCTTGATGGCATAATCCAATTGTGCACTATTGTTTTGTAAATAGTTTTATATATATATATATATATATATATATATATATATATATATATATATATATATATATATATATGTATATATATATATATATATATATATATATATATATATATATATATATATATATATATATATATATATATATATATATATATATGTATATATGTATATATGTATATATGTATATATGTATATATGTATATATATATATATGTATATATATATATATATATGTATATATGTATATATGTATATATATATATATATGTATGTATATATGTATATATGTATGTATATATGTATGTATATATATATGTATATATATATATATGTATATATATATAAATTAAATCTGTAATTGGAACATTTGTGCCCTATTTATTTGCAGTTTTCTCTCCAGTTTTTAGAATTTATTTTAAATATTTATTTATTCATTACAATTACAAACTTTGTTTTTGTTATTACCAAGTTGTAATGGATGTTATTGACTTTGCACCATTTTTCTTAGTTATGTTTGTTTTATGATTACATTGATGTATATATATTAGTCAAATATGTATTTAAGTACAATATTTTATTGTCCGTATTTCAGCAGTCTAATGTATAAGTTCTTAACCATCAATGCTACATACAACACAGAGTTCAAAACTGTTCCGTGTTTTAAATTTCAACATCAGCTTAGTTTTGCATTATCTGCTGAGTGAGAAGTGAACACAATAAAAAGGACACTTAAATACATTCAGACAACTACAAAATAGGCTGAACTGTGTTATAAGGACAAGGGGCACATTTATATTTTGACATATTTCTCTGCAAAAACAATGGTATCCAATTTTATTATATAACTGGTTTACTATTTAATTGTTGCTGAAAAGGCATTTCAATAGTGAATTTTATTCTGACATTTGATCCCATAGAGGGGTCACAAAAGGTCAGTTAAATGTTAAATGACCTGTATACCTGAACTGGCAGAAATGTTCAATAGCTTTTGTAGTGATCAATACACTTTGATGCAAGTGCCAAGATATATTAACTGGAGTAAAAAGTATGGCAACTATCCAATTTGTGTTCGAGATGGCACAAAAAACCCACTTGATTTTTAATTGATAAAGTTTTCAGGTTTTGATTAAGTTACTTTAAAAATGTATTTTGGTGTAATCATATCATTTGTGTTCACATGTCTACAAGGGTTCTTTCTTACTGAAAAAACAAATGTTTGATGCTTGTTAAAACTGCTTAAATTCAATTAGCTAAAGCAACACAATTGCTATACATTTTGTCCGAACTTAATTTGATTGTGTTCAACCTACTTAAATATATGTACAAATAACGCTTACTTAATAGATTTGATTTGGGATTACATGACATGTTTTGCATTAACTGAAACTGGTGGTGCTTGTTAGTTCCCAGTTGTGTGAAACTAAAATATATGACACTGAATTGGAGGAATGAATATAAGAAATTGAATGCCGGAATCGTGCCAGGGAATCATATAAAAATGACTTCTTATGTTAACCTTAATTGATTGATGTGGGACCGTTGTACAAGATTAAATCCAACACTTTTCTTTCTGTGTAACATTTCCTGTTTTATGGTTTTCATGATAACAAAATGGCCTACTAGTTATCAGAAGAGCGTCATTAGTTATTTTTCCCTTTTAAGAAAAAAAAATCAATGCAAATAATGAAATATTAGAGTATGTTTGTTCAAGGATTTCAAACTTTTTCTGTTTTAAAATACAAAAATATCTACATGAATTTAAATTAAACTGCTGGAAAACATGTTGAGATGATGTACTGTATAAAGATTAAGTTTAACCAACATAAACCTTTAAATGATTTATTTTTATTATAATTAACTTACACATGTGTCACATGCTTCAGACTCACCTGCATCCTCAGGAAACATGTACAAAATATTTATGGACCTGTCATGAGAGATGTGAAGTTCAGCACAGCACTTCATGCTTGTCATCAGATTCTGAAGTAAAGAATATTTGAATTATTTTGTTACATTAACACGAATTATACAAATTATATCGTGTCTCTGCGAGATAATAATGGCTAATTGCTTGTATGAAACATGTATGATTTGTTTTCTTCAGGGATGTTTAAATGGCTTAATTAGCGCTCGAGTCCTGCCTCCTGTTTGATGAGCGAGCCGCTGATGTGACGAACACATTACCTCCATTTGCACCTGAAAGATGAATTCCTGTCTGCCCTCCATTCTGGATTTTAAAGCAGAATGGATTATTCATCCTCTTTCCTTCACACAGTCCAAATTCCCAAATACTGGCCCTGAAATAAAATATGCTCCACACAATGTGGCAGTGAACAGAGGAAAAATGTAAATGGCTTTCTTGTTCATTAATTATGCTATAAAAATGTAAATTGCTCCAGTGCCAAAAATGCTAATGGGACCAAGATAAAAGCCTCCTTTGTCAAAGCAGAATGTATGAAAGATTCAGAATATTTCTTTTCTTTTTCAAATCAGTAAAGAGAATAGAGAGAGATTGTAGATTCTGAGTTGCCTTATACTCGCTTTGTGAAAGAGCCCCACTTTCTGAAAAAAAGAAACCGCACACATTTACACTGTAATTAGGTATTGGTATAGCTATTGTCAATTGTTTTTTCCCCTGCCGGTTCCAGTTCCGGTATAGATTCGGCTCTAGATGTTTCATTGATTCCAGGTCTTGCATTTCCTTCACGCCAATAAAGACAGATTGTTCAACTGTCCCGTCAAAACCGAGAAACCAGAATACCTCTATCCCGGTGTAGAGTCTGCTGTCACACAGATTTCAAATAACTGAAATAAACTCAACATGAAGGGTTATTAATGTTAAGCGAAAACAAAGAAAAAACTGGTGTGACTTCATTTCTACGGACCCCTAGGGACGTGGTGATGGAAAAAACATTTGTGTCTTTGTCCATATATTTTTCACTCCTATCTCGTGTGGTTTTCCATCACCATGTCACTTTAGGGTTAATTACGTGCTTTTCAAACAAAATCAGGCCATAACTAAGTTTGTTTTGGGAATTCGATTAGGCTTGCCAAAGTAACTTTTCAGAAAAGTCACTCCATGCTGGTAAACCTTTGAACTACCATTGTTCTGTGGCGATGATGTAATAGGTAGGTGTGGCTGTGAGACTCCGCCTTCTTTGGTGTGAAAATCTTCTCTGATTAATTTCTTCCATTCAGTCCATTGAGGTCAGACGTGAGAAAAACATGAACAAACTGAAGAGCTTTTTTATAGTAGAAATAGAATTTATAATTAAATTTTTTTCCGCTTTAAAGACCCACTGAAGTGACCTGAAAAGCACAGCATTATTCAATGCATTGACGTAACTTCCGCTGAAACAGGGAAGACAGGGCTTCAACCAGACTTCATTCGCCCCAATGGAAAGCATATTTACATGGTTTGAATCTTTTTGTGCTTGTGCTTGCACCCCATGGCGGATTCACTATTTGTCGAAATTTGCGAGCGGAGAGCCTGAACGCTTCTTCAGAGAGGAATCCTTTTATTTTCAATATTTAAAAATGTTTGTGTCCCTGTATGTGTAATAATTAGTTTTTGCACCTGTGAATAGGGACATATTACTAACACACCCTTTAAATAACAAAAAATACTGCGTTCCTGCATTTTCAGTTCCTTAAAATAGCAAGGCACCAACAATGCACCTGAACACACCTGGTTTTCAGACCCGCATGCCCATGGGTGAACATGCTAATTAATTCATTGCTAATTAAACAACGTGGAGCTGGACGTGAAAATGGTAATTGCCTCAGGCTGAAACTAGCAGAAAACACTTGACTGGCGTAGCCAGCTTTATGATAGGGCCCTAGAGTTTGAATCACTTAAAGTGCCCAGTTCTTATTCTTGCCTAGTGATTGTTTTCAAACAGGTTGCCCAAAAACTCAAACATCTGCACTAACTCCTATCTGCCAGTATCGGACAAACAGGTAGTTGAACAATAAGTCAAATGAATGTACATTATCTGTAATTTTTTTTTTTTTTTTCAACAACTGTTTTGTATTGCTTGAATTGCTGTGTAAGCTCAAATAGAGTTCTGAAAGCAACACCGAGTCAAATTTACTTCATCAACATTCTTGGTTTTATTTGAGCTTGATTTTTTTTCTTTTTTTTTGGTGCATCATGTTAAACGTTAAAAAAGTTGTTGTTGTTGTAAACTTTTATTCTGGTTGACATCACAAATCCTTCCATTTCTGGCATATAACTCCTTTTTCTCTTATTCAAGTTTACACAAATCTATCAATTTGATGAATCAAGTCCTGCTCCACATCTTTTCCTGTTGAATATTCACTCTGAAAATAAGATTGGTTTCCACTGGAATTTCATTTTGACCTTAAAAAGGGCTATGAGAAATGATCTTAACACTGAATAAATGACACACCTGACCTTTAATGTGTGGTGTTGACTGAATAAAATGTCAAGACTGGAAGTTTAGACAGGCAATACGCAGCACATACGTCTTGGGACCAATCCCCTTGAGAATCCCGAATGATCAGGACACTAATTAGTAATATTAATTAATGAGAAGCAGGAAGGGGAAAGAGCAGAGAGATGAGACTGATGCGCACACAGGGGAGTGGCGACGCTGTCAGCATGATAATCCACAGGAACAGCACATGGAAAACATCAAAAACACTGATTACACATCAGCTGCCCTGCGGAGGGCATGTTTTCTTCATTTTGTTTTGGATGATGGTGCCCATGAAAATCCTAGGGCTTGGGTTAGATATAACATACCCTGTACCTTCCAAATAAACTGCATGCCTTTTCCACTGCGATAAGCGTTCTTTGTTTCTGAGATCTGTGATTGTTAAGCAAAGACAATGACCGTTCGTAATCAAGTTTTCCACAGAGCCGTGTAATTGGCTATTATATTATTATAAGGCTAAGACTCAGCAGGATATGAAGACTCTTGTCTGTTCTGTCCTTTTGTGATCCTCGTCCATTAGATCAATGGGCAGAATAAACAGGAATAGCAACTGTAACAGTAACTCCTCTGAGATCTTTAAAAAGACTCCAGTGGTGGATGGTAGGAAGTATTTGCTTCTTTACTTACATACATTTTTCAAGTATTTGTTGTTTATCTGAGTATTTTTTATTTTGGGAAACTTATACTTCACTACATTTAATAATGCAAATTTATATTCATGTATCTTCCTCCTGTAACAACTTCAAATTATATAAAACTAGTACACTATATTGCTAAAAGTATTAGGACACCCGTCCAAATCATTGAATTCAGGTGTTCCCATCACTTCCATGGCCACAGGTGAATAAAATCAAGCATGCTGAGGCACACAGTGAGCAAACTTCATGAAGCCTTCATAATAGCTCAAGGAACAGTGCGGAGAGAGCTTCATGGAACGGGTTTCCATGGCCGAGCAGCTCATCCAAGCCTGACATCACCAGTGCAATGCAAAGCGTGGGATGCAGTGGGGTAAAGCACGCCACCACTGGACTCTAGAGCAGTGAGACGTGTTCTCTGGAGTGACCAATCACGCTTCCCTGGCAATCCCATGGACGAGTCTGGGTTTAGCGGTTGCCAGCAGAACGGTACTCACCTGACTGCATTGTGCCAAGTGTAAAGTTTGGTGGAGGGGGACTTATGGTGTGTGGTTGTATGGCGAGGTGGACGAACGAGGGACGTGAGAGGAGCAAGTGAGATCAATGCGTGACTGATAATGAGCATCACCTCATCTCGAGTCCTCTCATGAGGGAGCTCGGAGGCATATAAGGACGAGAGAGGACCAGGCCTGGACGTTGCGTTGTGTTTTGTTTACATTTTGTTATGTGTGTGCGTGGCAGCCTGTGAGGGGCTTGCTGCGGTTTACTTTCATTTTGTTTGTTTATTTGGATTAAAGCCTTTCAAATGTTTGCCGGTTCCCGCATCCTTCTTCCCTGAACTAAGAACTGTGTTATAGGTTGTTTTTCAGGGGTTGGGCTTGGCCCCTTAGTTCCAGTGAAAGGAACTCTTAATGCTTCAGCATACCAAGACATTTTGGACAATTTCATGCTCTTAACTTTGTGGGAACAGTTTGGGGACGGCCCCTTAAACGGTCCATAAAGACATGGATGAGCGAGTTTGGTGTTGAGGAACTTGACTGGCCTGCACAGAGTCCTGACCTCATCCCGATAGAACACCTTTGGAATGAATTAGAGCGGAGACTGCGACCCAGGCCTTCTCGTCCAACATCAGTGCCTGACCTCACAAATGCACTTCTAGAAGAATGGTCAAAAATTCCCATAAACACACTCCTAAACCATGTGGAAAGCCTTCCCAGAAGAGTTGAAGCTGTTATAGCTGCAAAGGGTGGGCCAACTCCATATTAAACCCAACGGATTAAGAATCAGATGTCATTAAAGTTCATGTGCATGTAAAGGCAGGCGTCCCAAAACTTTTGGCAATATAGATATGTTTGCATTTCGTTCCTCTTAAAATATTAACACATTTTTCCCAATGTGACATCTGTACATTATACATTTTATTTTTCCTCATTTTTAAATTACTGTAATTTTAAATTACTGTAATTTTTAAATTACTAGTATTTTAGCAAACTAGGAAAACAAACCTACTGATTAAGAAACTTAAAATCAAAATGCAAAGGAAGAAGGAATACATCCACCTGAGAAGAAGAGCTATGACAACAAATTAATCATTTACAAATAATGGAGCTGTTTGAGTCAAAATTCTGTATTGTGAAAATGCAAATAGATGCTTTCAGAAGAAGAATTGAGCTGAAAAAAGGGACAGTGCAATTTAGCAAGTGGCATTCTGATAAAAGCCCTCAATAATAATAATGCAACTACTTTTTAAAAACATTTCTTAAGAAACCTGAAAGCTGCTTGCCAGAAAAAGTTGCTGGGTGGTTTCTTGGGTGTTTTTGACCTTCAATAAAATACATAATGCCCCTAAACTGGAGTCCCACCAAATGTGGCATGTTTTTGAGCCTGTACATCAGTGTAGCAGGTTATCCGCCTGTAGCATTACAGAGCTTATCAAGGACATTAAATATCATCAGTTGAACAGATAAACTCATCTATTCACTAGTCGCTTTCACAGCCTCAATGTGTTTATAATCACTTTCATGGAAAATGATTTTTAAATAAAGACTGAAAGAGTTGCTGAAGCTTAATGGTGGTGACATGAAGTCATGTGACTGGGGTGTAGTTCATTTACAGCATATGATTGTTTTTAGGCTTTAAAATGAATGAGTTTTGTTCATTTGTGGAAATGATCTGATCACTGAAATGATCATCATTATCTATTCTGTTTATGTGAACGCAAACTTATGCTGCCTTCATGTGCAGTCGAAAAGTGAGTTTCCTAGTTGGAATTTGGACAGGAACGGCCTTTCAAATCATTTTTACTAGAGGAAACTCTGGGATAATTTTGATACCCGAGTTGGGTGTGCCATAAACACGGCGGAGGGGAAAATGATTGATGCTCTCACTGTTATTTTTGATTCGTTTTTCCCACAACAACTCCTAAACTTTTTGACACATCTGCCAATGGCCAGTGACATAGGGTGTACTCACACTAGGCGATCTGAAACGTGCACGAGCGCATTTGACCCCTAAAGTTGTTTGCCCAGGCGCGGTTTGTTTAGCAGTCCCTAGCCCGCTTGGAAGAGGTGGGCCAGAGTACGGTTCAGTTGGGCTCGGGCACGGTACGCATGTAGTGTTAACAACTGCTATTCCTATGCACTACTGTCATCATTATGACAGCAAACACATTCTATTACTACTTGCATACTGCACTTTTCAATTCATTTGAGATATTTAGGTTTATAACGGTTCTGGTCCTCACCCATATTGATGAACATGAATTGTCGTTTCCAAGTAAATCTGTAAATTCATCCATTAACGCCTCCATAATAATCTTCTGATACAGGCGGCACAATCAAATAAAAATCGCTGCCCTGCAAAAATGATAAATCTAGGCATCTTTCTTCCTGCTTCTTCAAAACAAAGGTTGCATCGTGAACTCACAATTCTCTATTCCAATTTAGATACCACAGCTAAAACTACTAGCCTAACTAATATAAATGTAAAACATCATTAAAGAAAAGTAACAGTAGTTTTCAGCTAGATACATAAATAAAGTAACCAAATGTAAAATAACTCTGGATACCATATAAATGAAACATATATTAGTCCTTATTAATCTATGGCTACATCGCCTTGTTTTGTCTTCATAGTGGATATTTACATATATGAATAGCCATTTGAAGCATATTATATTTTATACACAGAGAAAATAGCCTGTATTTGACCAAAATTCCAGAATCGTCAGCAAGCTGACAATCTAGATAGTGCTGTGATTTTTTATGGTTGTCAACTAATGGGACACTAAATACATATCTTCAATACATTTTGGTTTTAATAAGATGTGCCAAAGAAATAGGCAAGAATAAACCTAAAGCATGATTCAATTCTGTCCGACAACAGCACTTGAACATGTTAAGCTCATGATCACAACTTCAGTGGGAAGTAAATATCTGATAGCACATGAAGGCAGCATTAATCCCAGTACTGCTGCTGTGACCTTTTAAGGGTGCACGGAAAAGTACCCAGTGAAGGAGCAACCCGAACCATATCAAAAGACGACACACACACACACACACACACACACACACACACACACACACACACACACACACACACACACACACACACACACACACACGGCAGAATGTAGCTATTCTATTTAAATTATACAAATCACACACTGTACAAAATTCATTTTCTCATGAGATCGAGATGATAATATAATAGTGATCTGTCACTACAAACACACGGCTAAACAGGACAAATAGAAGAGGAAAGTGAAGGAAATGAGGGAGGAAGATTTAATCTCAGATTTGGATTTCATTCTCAGAGCCTAAGGCACCGCGGGAACATCATTCATCAGAGAGAAAATCACACAGATGCCCAGGGCCCTCGAGGAGACAGCAATGAGGAAATAGGATCAGGGAAATGGGCATTTCACATAATTATAACCAGTTCATGTCCTGACTAAGAGATCTTCACAAGGCAGAATAATGGTCAGATCCAATCACATCTGTGTGTGCGTGTTGCTTCCATATTAAAAGTTATTGTTCAATATACAGCGGTATTGGAATTACTGATGTTTGCCAACACAAACTTCACCACATTATTATTATTTGTATGGGCTACTCCTAACCCTGAGGCAATAGTAATAGTGAGGGTTACCTTTACAAATATCACTAACAAAAAGAACAATTATCTATAATTTTAGCTTTTAGGGCTTTTGCACTTTTTTTTCTTATTTTGTTTCACGTTTATGCCTTTAGCATTGGAAAGCAGAGGGAATTATGCTGGTAAACATTCATTTTCTTCACTCAAAAAAAAAAATGTGGGGTTTACTTAATTTTTTTTATGTCAACAGGTTCCACGTAATTGGGTTATGTTGAATTTAATTAAAATGTTTTTTTTTTTCAGTAAACTTAAGTTTTTTACATAAGGTTAATTTAATGCCATTTAGTTAAATCAGGTTAACATTCTTATTTTTGTCTAAAACTATTCAATTTAATTATTGTAAAGTTAATATAAAAAAAACCAAACCAAAAAAAGTAATCCACTTTAATTGATTATTTTTATTTAGTGAAATACTATTTTTACAACATTTACAAAACCTACAAGGTTTAACATTTACAAGGTCTTATTGGCTAGCCAGAAGATGATTTTGTTATATCCATGGAATGCCCAAAGTAGTAGTTTTTTATTATTGAAACAAATATAATTGTTATTTGCATGCTATTTCAAAATGAAAACATCAAAGAGTAACATTTTTAAGTCAGTTTAACATGAATCAATTACATTTGAACCAGAAACCTGATATAATTGTGTCAAATCAAGATGAATTGCTTAAATAAAGTGAACAGCATCATAATTAACTTTTTGAGTGTTGCACAAAGGGATGACCATCATAAGAAGAAAGTTCCTGTTGATACTTTATGAATTGATTTAATGTTAATTACAGACCAGTGTTATTTTAGTATCGATATATTTTTTTATAATATTTATTCATATTTTGAATTTTTCTTTTTTATATTTTAATTTTTTTTGTCATTCTTAATTAGTTTTTATTTTTATGTAGACTACACAATATCAGCCTGATTTTGGGACAACCTTTTTGATGTAGGGTGTCGTAGGGATTCGTAAACGCAAAGGCAGACAGTGTAAAGTTTACGCACTTCATTAGGGGTGAAGAGACGCCGGAAGCCATCAAAAGCAGTGTAAAGTTTACACACTCCATTAAGGTTCATGAATTGCTGGAAGCCCTCAAAAGCAGCCAGTGTAAAGTTGTGAACTCCATTAGGGATCACAAAATGTTGGAAGCTGTCAAAGGCAGACAGTGTGAAGTTTATACACTCCATTAAGGTTCATGAATTGCTGGAAGCCCTCAAAAGCAGCCAGTGTAAAGTTGACAAACTCCATTAGGGGTGACGAAACGTTGCCCATACAGAAATGTAATACATGTGTATATATGAAATATCAATATATGCGATATATGCGATTATATAAAGTAAAAACATTTATGAAACCTATTAGAAATTGGACAATTCCATATATTGACATATAAATGTATCCCATATATTATAATTGTTTATGTATGTATAATACATATTTTGACATATATGTCTCACATTTGAAATATCCTAATATGCTCATATACTGTAGAGTAAAAACATAAATGCACAGCTATCAGACATTCCATATTGACTCATATGTTTAATTTATATATGTGACAAATTACTCTTAGTATAGATTTTATGTATAAAACAAATTACACTTAAAATATATTTTTAATGTTACTTATTGTCAGGTGAAGCGAGGGATGAAGGACTCAAGGATGCTGAGGTTAATGGGCCTTTTATTAGACTTCAAAAATAAACAATCAAAACACAAACAAACCCCTTCATGCTTGTAACTGGCTCGCCTTAGTTTTTATACAATAAGAAAGCCTCATGAAAGGGGAATTCACTTTTGCCAAGTTTGTGTTCAAACTAACTGTAAGAGTCTTAATGAGGGGGTGAAAATAAATTGTATCTATTGAATCACTGAATGATAACATTGTAACAATTTGCACATGGACGGAATCCAAGACAGCATTGTGAATAACAAAGCTCAAAACTGAAAGAGAACAAATAAACAGTAAATCAAACTCAAACCCAAAATACTAAAGTGATACACAAATAAACACAAAAACAGCTAAATATATATATATATATATAGAAGGTGTACCAAACAATTCAAAATGCCGTAGAGGGAAAAGGATATACAGTCTAAAATGCAAGTCTTTTATCTGAGTGACGAGTAGAGGTCCCAATATTTGTAAAGTCCCAGCAGGCAATGAAGATATCCAATCCTAAATCCTAGATAAGGCACTGGCACAATCCAACACATGTAAGAAGTAGGTATCAGCGCACTCAAGCCCCATAACGGAGTCCTCTTAGTCCTGTCCTGTTATCGATAAGCGTAGCATTAAGCTGGTTGTTCTGACCATTTAAAGAGGATCTAGCAGCAGTGACAAGAGACCAGACTGTACAGACAGCAATCACCATGAGCTCCATTTTGTTCGATCCAGCCGCTCTACTTCTCTCCATAGTCCAAGATGGCCGCAAAATAAAGTTATATGTTGAGGAGTTCCTTCAGCTCGCCCATGGACAACTACCGTTTCTCCAAGTACCAGCATGTGCTACACCAGGTACTCTTGCACAATACTTAATAAGTACGTCCTGTGATTAGTGTTTCATCTTACACGGTAGGGGTGGCCGCCACCACACCAGAGCCCTCTGCCAAGATGGCCACTGCACACATGAGCCCTCAGCCAAGATGGCCGCCACCACACCAGAGCCCTCTGCCAAGATGGCCACTGCATGCATGAGCCCTCAGCCAAGATGGCCGCCACCACGCCTGAGCCCTCAGCCAAGATGGCCACTGCATGCATGAGCCCTCAGCCAAGATGGCCGCCACCACACCAGAGCCCTCTGCCAAGATGGCCACTGCACGCCTGAGCCCTCAGCCAAGATGGCCGCCACCACGCCTGAGCCTTCAGCCAAGATGGCCACTGCACGCATGAGCCCTCTGCCAAGATGGCCACTGCACGCATGAGCCCTCAGCCAAGATGGCCGCCACCACACCAGAGCCCTCTGCCAAGATGGCCGCCACCACACCAGAGCCCTCTGCCAAGATGGCCACTGCACGCATGAGCCCTCAGCCAAGATGGCCGCCACCACACCAGAGCCCTCTGCCAAGATGGCCACTGCACGCCTGAGCCCTCAGCCAAGATGGCCGCCACCACGCCTGAGCCCTCAGCCAAGATGGCCGCCACCACGCCTGAGCCTTCAGCCAAGACGGCCGCCACCACGCCTGAGCCTTCAGCCAAGACGGCCGCCACCACGCCTAAGCCCTATGCAAAGATTGCCCCCGCCACATCTGAGCCCTCAGTCAAGAGGACCGTACCTGGGAATCAGTCCTCTCCCAAACCAGTTTATGTCACAGGCCATGAGGACACGGTCTCCCGTCCAGAGTCCAGAGAGGACACGGTCTCCCGTCCAGAGTCCAGAGAGGACACGGTCTCCGGTCCAGAGATGGCTCCAGCCCCTGACCAGCATCCTGAGAGGTCTCCAGCCCATGAATCTGCTCCTTGGTCCCCTGAACTGCCGGCGCCGCAGCCCTGAACTGCTCTGTGGAATCTGCCCCCTCGTCAGCCTCCAGGGTGCCCACCCTCCCACCCCACGGATGTTTTATGGCGCGAGGACATGCCTTCTGTGAGGGCCGGGTACTGTCACAGTTTGAGTTTGTTTAATCTTGTTTAGAGTTTGTTTTTTATCTGTTTTCCTGTTCATGTTTTTATTTCTGGTCTAGTTTTGCTGTCACTGTGTTAATTGGTTCCGTCAGCTTCAGTTTCTGGCCCGTTTGTCACTATGTCTGATTGTGTTATCCTTGTCACCTGTGTCTAGTTAATCAGAGCTCTGTCACATTTCTTTTGATTAGTTTGCCTGTGTATTTAAGTCTGTGTTTAGTAGTCCTGACCTGTTGTCAGTTATTGTTACGTTAAACTGTTTGTTCTGTTCAGTGTTCCATAGTTCTTTTAATTTAATAAAGCTTGTAAACTGCTGCCAATAGAGCCAATCTCATCTTTGCTGCAACTAGTGTGTGACACGTTGTGTATGAAATGTGCTATATAAATTGCCGTGCCTCTATAGCAGTTTGAACATGTCACAATATTCCTCATTTAAATAATTAATATGCAGAATAAAGGGGCGTGGCCTGTTAGTAGTGTGTTGAAACTGGCAGTTATGGTAAGGGGCGGGAATTTTTTTTCCAAACATGCTCAAAGTGCTTGACCAATCTCAACACACTGATTCTGCTGACCAATTAGAGCGCATTGTGCTTTTCAGAAGGAGGGGCTTCATAGAGACAGGAACTAAACAGAGCGTTACTGACAGACTGGGAAGAGACGAGCAGCAACAATGGACAATATGGGGGAACATTTTTTTTTTTTTAACATTCAAGCATGAAAACCTATTCTAGTAGAGTCCAAAAACTAAATCAAGACTTTGTAAAAGGACACAATAGGTCCCCTTTAATAAAAACAAACCCAATCTAATCATCAGGTGCAGTTTCACCACAGTTGGATTCTTTCGAGAGCACAGAGCTGGAGGTGAAGATATGACTGACTGAACTTATGTGACCTTACAGTAAAGGAGTCAATGCTCTGTTTCATCTGGTGTGAAATGGAGCCTGTGTGTGATCCACTCCCGATTTCACAAATCTAAATGCTTCAACAGTAAACAATCTGCTATTGAGAGATAAAAGGGTTGCTAAGGTAACAGGGGAAAACATCCAACACTGTATTTTCATGCCTGGCAGCTGTGACAGAAAACTGTGTCATTTTATTGCTTAAATGTCAGTTTCAAAGATTAAGAACATTCTGATAATGTTATAATACTATAATAAAAATAAAACCCTATAAAATATAGCCACAAGCAGCAATAATTGCCGAATTGAACATATATTTTCAAATATAATGGGTTTTTTACAGCAGTCCATCAACACGCTGGTGTCAAAAGAGACAGCTTACCTCCAAATCACTCCCTCTTACTGTTAGACTGAAAGAACAGTCCCAAAAAAAAAACTGTTAAGTGTGTGTGTGTGTGTGTGTGTGTGTGTGTGTGTGTGTGTGTGTGTGTGTGTGTGTGTGTGTGTGTGTGTGTGCGTGCGTGCGTGCGTGCGTGCGTGCGTGTGGGTGTGTGTGTGTGGCCTTCCTACCTTTCCTATCACAATTGTTTGATTAACATCTATGACACAGACAGCCTATTAAGACCTTCTGTACCACACAGATGTTTTATAATGTTACACATCAGATGCTTTTCCACAACAGTTCACATAAGACATAACAGATAATGTATGCATGAATACTCACCAATACAGATATTTTGAAGTACTTTAATTCTGTGTATGTGTGTATATCGGGATTGTGTGCACTCACCTAAAGGATTATTAGGAACACCATACTAATTCTGTGTTTGGCCCCCTTTCACCTTCAGAACTGCCTTAATTCTACGTACCATTGATTCAACAAGGTGCTGAAAGCATTCTTTAGAAATGTTGGCCCATATTGATAGGATAGCATCTTGCAGTTGATGGAGATTTGTGGGATGCACATCCAGACACTAATTTTAGTACAGTGAACTCGTTGTCATGTTCAAGAAACCAATTTGAAATGATTTGAGCTTTGTGACATGGTGCATTATCCTGCTGGAATTAGCCATCAGAGGATGGGTACATGGTGGTCATAAAGGGATGGACATGGTAAAAAACAATGCTCAAGTAGGCCGTGGCATTTAAACGATGCCCAATTGGCACTAAGGGGCCTAAAGTGTGCCAAGAAAACATCCCCCACACCATTACACCACCAGCATGCACAGTGGTAACAAGGCATGATGGATCCATGTTCTCATTCTGTTTACGCCAAATTCTGACTCTGCCATCTGAATGTCTCAACAGAAATCGAGACTCATCAGACCAGGCAACATTTTTCCAAAATTGCTTAAATCACCTTTCTTTCCCATTCTGACATTCAGTTTGGAGTTCAGGAGATTGTCTTGACCAGGACCACACCCCTAAATGCATTGAAGCAACTGCCAGGTGATTGATTAAACCTACATGAATAGCATTAATTCTTGAGGCAAAGTTGTTCAGTATGAGGAGCTCTATCAAATGATATCAATATTGTGTGGATATGTCAAACACCACTTGATTACAGAGTCATAAAACTACTAAGCACTAACTAGTGGCCGATTTCTTAGAAAATGGCCTCTGGGTCCATGAGTCAAACATGCCCACCGAGTTTCGTTTCGATCGACTTCCGTTAACTTTGTCTAATAGGTTCTCAAACTTCATTGGCCAATGGCGGCCATGTTTTTTGAGATATGCCGATGTTCTCAATAACTCTCATGGCACTTGGAACCAAGACACTGCATACCAATTGTCATGTCAGTTGGACCAACAGTCAGGTGGTCATAGCCCTTTTCATGTTTTATTTCATGTTATAGTGCCACCAAGTGGCCAATCATCGTAATTTTTATATGTTTAACCAAGACTGAGCCCATACACATGTGTTCCAAGTTTGGTGAAATTATCTCATTGCTTTCTTGAGTTATAGTATTTTTAGTAAAATAGGCTCCGCCCTGAACCTCCATTTTGTTGCCCCTAAGCGACAATGAATCGAAATATCAACGTTTTTTGATAGATATAGATAATGAGACTACCCACTTAATGGATAGACGCACTTGATATATACATCTCTCTCTCTCTCTCTCTCTCTCTCTCTCTCTCTCTCTCTCTCTCTCTCTCTCTCTCTATATATATATATATATATATATATATATATATATATATATATATATATATATATATATAGTCACTAATTACCTACATAATACTAAATACCTAATTCCTAATTATTTTTTTTTACAGTGTACCCACTGACTCACGGGGTAAATTGAGCCACATGAACACTTTTTTTTATAAGAAGCCATTTTTGTAGTACCCTTTGTCATAGATGCATTCTGATCCTTTAAAATGATGACAACCTTCTGAAATTACTTTAGGTATACTTTAAATGTACTTCTGCCTAATTTTCTCATGAGTGCACTCATTCAATCCCATAATGTGATTTTGGACACAGCCTGAGACATTTCTTAAGGTATCTTTTGTTGTTGTTGTTTTCGCATACAAAATAAAACATGAAGATAAATGATCATCAATGCAAACTGCGTTGATTACTGATAAATCATCATTACGAATAGGTTTTTGATCATTTTAAAATACTAAGTCATTATTATGATAATTTCTCTCAACACAGTTAGATACTAAGTCGTAATTTAGAACATTTTCTTATTATGATTTACATAATCATATTTTTTACTCAACTATGGCGGAAAAGGGCTTTCATATACAACTCTACAGTGTTTCTAAGCTCTGCCTCAAGCATATCGAGATTTAAATAAAGTTTGCTATATTTGAACAAAATGGCGGCGCCCGTGTAGCGGTGTGAGTTTGTCAAATGTCAGTTTATCTTGTGTTTATGCGGCACCAGAATGAAGCTGTGAACGGATTTATAATATAGATCACTCGGAAAGGATCGTAATATATCGGGACAGGTCCCATTGTTTGTCGATGGTTGTCGTGTAAGTAGAACGCGATCCTTCAGTTATAACAGTTTGACAGCTGATGTGTTCCTCGCGTGCTACTAAAAATCTGGCTTTATTACTGAAACTTAATAATTTAAGAATAATGTAAGGGTAACACATCCCAACGAGCTGGTGTGGCTGTTTTAACACTCATTATCATATCGAACATTGTGTTGATTTTGGAGTTCAAGATCACAATGCTTCTTCCATATTGCAAGATGGGTAACCATAGCAACATGAACATCTCCCTCACTTCTCTTGCACAAACACGAGGCCTTGAATGTGTGTGAGCTTGTGGGCGGCTGTCAGAGAAACTTGTCCTTTAATGTAACCGTGCAGCATGATTTCAAGAGATGCGTCACAGATTCGCAGCTGATTAATAACTGGGTCATTGGATGAAATGGCTGCTTATGAAAGGCAATAATGCAGACTCATGCAGTATTTCATGCTGTTTCATGAGCACAGGCCAGTTATTTTAAAGTCGGTATGAAGTTGATCGTCATTTCTTCCCTACTGTGATGTAGTGAGATTGCCCCGCCCTCGCGCCGTTGAACACGTCATCACAAACGAGAAGAGATGCAAATGCAGGTAGACATAGATTCTATTAAACTAAGTAAAAATAGCAGTATTTTCTTTGCAATAAGTGTAAATAGTAGTTGGTTGCTATTATATTATACTTAGGCCTATTTCACGAGTTCACACTTACAAATAAATCAATAGATTAAGTTGGTAAACGTATTTGGCGTGCTGTCCGGGGAGAGGTCTCTGAGATTGGTAATTGGCCCGAACTCAGAGTATTTGAACTTTTACAAATAAAAGAATAGCATTTTTAATCATTAAAAATATATTCATTTTTGAGTTTGACAAAAAACACATTGTTAAACACAGCTATACAGCATAATTCAAAACATGATAATAATGAATAATCTCTGCGCAATTGTTTCTCTAAATGTTGATATGGCAACTGGTAAATACACAAAGTTTCGTCATCTTGGCATGTGTGGAAAGTATTAAATAATGCGTGTTACAATCAACCCGGCGTTGGGTTGTGTGTCCCACGTTCACGTTGTGTTCATGTTCACTTGCATGTGATTATGTATGAGTATCATTAAGATAATATTAGGATGCAAGTTATTAACATAATTAAATTTCACATTTAAAAATGTTTGTGTTTGATCATGTCTAAATATTCAATCAAATGCAAAACCTAAAAATAAGTGAGCAGTTATGACCTGCAATACTAATGGACACACATGCACCATTATGGAGGATGAGAAATGACTTCAGTATAAATAAATACATTTATTTATTCATTTAATTCTGCATTTATTTATTTATTTGAACATTTCATTATTTATTCATTCATTTGTTTATTAATATATATTTATTTCTTCATATATTTATACATTTATTTATTTCATCATTTAATTATTTATTTATTTCAACATTTATTTATATATTTATTTTAGCATTTATTTATTAATTCATTTATGTTTTTATTTATTTATTCATATATCAATTAATAATTCATTATTTACGTATTTCTACATTTATTTATTTAATTCGGCATTTATGTATTTATTTTTTTATACTTAAGTAATTTCCTGGTCCTCCATAAACCATGTCATTACAAATGAAAACTATTATTTTTCTGTCAACAAAATGACTCCAATTTGCCTCTTTGCATTGCAATTTAAAACCCTTTCCCCTAATTTAACTTTAAATACTATACTAATTGTAATATAAATAATACAAATACTAGAAACAATATTATTTTAAGTGGTCACTAACATTTTTGCTCAAATAGTATTTAGAAACAAAAGATCTCCTCAATATATCAAATAAATATTATTGAATTGAAATATAGAACATTTATTTAATTGAACAATTGTGAATGTGTATGGTCACATTTGACCCCCAGTGAGAATGAGTGTGACCAATAAGTAAGGAAAACCTGAAGGTTAAATACAAGAAAAACTTAAACATTCATATTGCCTCTCCATCACTTTCCAGAATAAATGATACTGTAAATATTATCTACGTAATAATCAATGAACCCTATGCTGCAAACACATGTATAGTGAAGCTGTTGTCTATCCTGCTTAAAGCCATTCAAATATATTGACAGCGCTGGTTCGTTATAAACCATGTGACCGTGTGGTGGCGATCATAGCGTGTCGCAACTCTGTTTTTCAACGACTCTGGCTTTAACTGAGGCACTACAGCGATCTGTTATGCCATATTAAGTGCCCCAAAACGGTATTTATTGTTTGAATTTCGTATTAAAACTTACAAAATGTGAAAGTGTGACTTTGTTTTCATATCCAAAGCAGGCGTGAGATTTACTTGGGCAGAGTGAGACCGTGAGACAGCTCATGAAAGCGTGTCTCTCACGCCAAATACATGTTGGCAGCCCTGATAAAAATGTCGAATATTTGAAGTGCCATATAGTGCCAGATCCGCTTTTCGAATATTTTTCGGGGGGATGCACGATATATTATCCACCATATGGGTATCAGCCGATATGTTATTATTGTCATCGGCCTGATCAGAAAATTATGGCCGATATATTAAAGCCGATAAATAATGTATTATTTTATTCAGCCGAGACACTTCAGATGTGCACTGTTCACCATGAATGGCTTGAAATATGACTTCAAAAAAGGAAATACAGATAAGTGCAGCAAGTCTGTCATATAGAGTACATAAAATCAATATAATTGTGTGTATTTGGGGCATGGCATTAATGGTGAGACTTTTGTTTTTGTAATCATGCTCTCAAAAATTATATCAAAATTAGGATTTAGATTTATTGGCCTTTATATTGGTTATCGGCTTTCAGATATAAAGAGTTATCGGTATCGGCCAACATTTTTCATGTCACTGCATCCCTAATTTTCTTCATTTTTATTGAAAAGAAATGCATTTCCAATATGATATGTGATGCGAAAAGGGAGTAGAGCTAGTTCTGCAAAAGGCAGACTCAAACCCGGGTCGATTTGCATCAACTTTTACCCGTACACTATTGCTACTGTTGATAATCCAGCATCTTCCTTAATTTAGTTTGGCCCAATCCGATGTCAGATGGGGGGTTACTGTAAATAACCTCTGCCAACAAGGCGGCCTATTTGCACTTAGTAAAAAATAATGATATGCACAGATAAATCTTTTATAATAAATACTGCAATATTCCATTAAAAATTTGTAAAAAAAAGAGAAAGTTTGTATTTGATTTATGGAATGATTCATTACTTTTTAAAGGGAACAATACGGTGGGAATGTAAACCTGCATTTACTTTATCTCTGTTATATTTACAATGTTAACTCATACTCTTAATAGTCTATTTATAAAAGCAATTTATCTCTTTAATCAGAACTGTTGTTACATATCATGAACGAAAACTAAAACCGCATTCAATCTTCGTCCCTCAGCTAAAATAAAATGATACTAAAATCGCCAGTAGGTGGCGGTAAATCATTGTCTTAACGAGTCATTCACTCAAACGATTCGTTCAAAACGTTCATTCAGGTACAAAATTGGGCTGAATCCAAAATCGCCCCCTAAAACCTCATTCACTATTCCCTACGTTAATCCACAGTTCACTGTGAATGAAAACCAGTGCGTGAATTCGGAGTGAGTCGTTGAGTCATTCATTAGAACGATTTATTCAAAAACGAAACTGAAAGTGTGTCGCACAGAGACAAGCAATGGCTCTTCTGTTTGGAACTATTTTCATTGGTAAAGTAGAGGAAAAACAGACAATATTATGTCTAAAATGTAAATCACCTATTAGCCTATTAACTTATTTAACTTAATTGTTGTATGAAATCAATGTCACGTGCAAACATGCTGATATTTGGGATATTTTGCTTGTGTGATATTGCTTAACAAGAACTTATACAGACGCTTTTTTGCACTATATCTTGTTTTTTGGAAACATTTGTATTCGTTTTGGTGGCATTTTTGCCCCCAGCCCCCGTTCATTTCCTACTCCAGGGCTGAATCCGAAATCGCCCCAAACCCTCATTCACTATTCCCTACGTTAGTCCACTAATACGGTTCACTAGAAGGAGTGAGTGAAAACGAGTGTGTGAAGTCGAACAGCTGTTGTGTGTACATCGGCTGTACACTCGTTATTGCGGTGCATTGTGGGATTGAATGAGTGCGCTCGAACATGTCCACTATGGTTTCGGACAGCACTACAAATGGCTGTCCCCTTAAATAGTGCCCTATTTTAGGGTATAGGGGGTGATTTCAGATTTAGCCATGGTGTGTTTGTGGCATAATGGCAGTGCTCTTAAAACATAGCAAAGGCTCCTGGTAATGGTTTGACAGAACCTGATTGACATGTACAGACAAAACCATTGTTTGTTTTCAGGCTCTGGTCGATTTTGAGTTTCGGGGCTATTTTGCTTCCCTATCTTGACTTCTTTCAGACTAGTGGAAAGAAAACATCCTCATTTAAGTGTTTATTTTATTTAACTTTATTTATTTATTTGCATCTGTCAGTTACAAGTCACATCTTTAAAGGCCGTTTTCTCAAAATGAAGTCAGAAATCATCACTTCAGCAAAACGTACATACACCAGTCTTTACACGTGTATCCCTATCTAATATATTCTCAAGGTTTTACTGAGGGGTTTGTTCATGCATCATTCATGCACATTTTATTCCTTAAAAACAAAAAACACAAGGCTTTATCATGCTATTTTTATTTAGATTTACAGGTCCTTCTCAAAAAATTAGCATATTGTTTGTGATAAAAGGTCATAATGTTCCATAATGTAATGATAAAAATTAAACTTTCATATATTTTAGATTCATTGCACACCAACTGAAATATTTCAGGTCTTTTATTGTTTTAATACTGATGATTTTGGCATACAGCTCATGAAAACCCAAAATTCCTATCTCAAAAATTAGTTTATTTCATCCGACCAATACAAGAAAAGTGTTTTTAATACAAAAAGTCAACATTCAAATAATTATGTTCAGTTATGCACTCAATACTTGGTGGGGAATCCTTTTGCAGAAATGATTGCTTCAATGCGGCGTGGCATGGAGGCAATCAGCCTGTGGCACTGCTGAGGTGTTATGAGGCCCAGGATGCTTCGATAGCGGCCTTAAGCTCATCCAGAGTGTTGGGTCTTGCGTCTCTCAACTTTCTCTTCACAATATCCACAGATTCTCTATGGGGTTCAGGTCAGGAGAGTTGGCAGGCCAATTGAGCACTGTAATACCATGGTCAGTAAACCATTTACCAGTGGTTTTGGCACTGTGAGCAGGTGCCAGGTCGTGCTGAAAAACGAAATCTTCATCTCCATAAAGCTTTTCAGCAGATGGAAGCATGAAGTGCTCCAAAATCTCCTGATAGCTAGCTGCATTGACCCTGCCCTTGATAAAACACAGTGGACCAACACCAGCAGCTGACATGGCACCCCAGACCATCACTGACTGTGGGTACTTGACACTGGACTTCAGGCCTTTTGACATTTCCTTCTCCCCAGTCTTCCTCCAGACTCTAGCACCTTGATTTCCGAATGACATGCAAAATTTGAGCGACAGTCCAGTGCTGCTTCTCTGTAGCCCAGGTCAGGCGCTTCTGCCGCTGTTTCTGGTTCAAAAGTGGCTTGACCTGGGAATGCGGCACCTGTAGCCCATTTCCTGCACACGCCTGTGCACGGTGGCTCTGGATGTTTCTCCAGACTCAGTCCACTGCTTCCGCAGGTCCCCCAAGGTCTGGAATCGGTCCTTCTCCACAATCTTCCTCAGGGTCCGGTCACCTCTTGTCGTTGTGCAGCGTTATTTGCCACACTTTTTCCTTCCCACAGACTTCCCACTGAGGTGCCTTGATACAGCACTCTGGGAACAGCCTATTGGTTCAGAAATGTCTTTCTGTGTCTTACCCTCTCGCTTGAGGGTGTCAATGATGGCCTTCTGGACAGCAGTCAGGTCGGCAGTCTTACCCATGATTGTGGTTTTGAGTAATGAACCAGGCTGGGAGTTTTTAAAAGCCTCAGGAATCTTTTGCGTGTGTTTAGAGTTAATTAGTTGATTCTGAATTAGGTTAATAGCTCGTTTAGAGAACCGTCTCATGATATGCTAATTTTTTGAGGTAGGAATGTTGGGGTTGCCAAAATCATCAGTATTAAAACAATAAAAGACCTGACATATTTCAGTTGGTGTGCAATGAATCTAAAATATATGTAAGTTTAATTTTTATCATTACATTATGGAACATTATGACCTTTTATCACAATATGCTAATTTTTTGAGAAGGACCTGTATATGAAGATTCCAAATGACACACATTTTGTCCTAGAATGAATTATAATGCTTTGTCATGATAAAATAAAATAAAAGTAACTCTCCTTTTTCTTTCTGTACTGAGACATTTCACAGTGCCTCCCTACAT
Organism: Gobiocypris rarus; assembly: GCA_023029165.1. Taxonomy (NCBI): domain Eukaryota; kingdom Metazoa; phylum Chordata; class Actinopteri; order Cypriniformes; family Gobionidae; genus Gobiocypris; species Gobiocypris rarus. The sequence continues at coordinate 5,096,788 of CM040926.1, read as the reverse complement.
GCAATGTGTTTGTGTAGATTGTGCTGGTGAATTATTTTTATGTTTAATGTGACCAGTATAGAAGTTTTAGTAGGTGTTAAACCATTTGTTTCCAAGGGGACAGGTTTATTGCCACCTTACAGTATTGCATGTTGCTATAGTGACGCCGCAATATATCGGAGTCTATTTGTTTCTCTAACAGAACACAGACATCTGAGCACAATATATCGTGTCAGTCTGTTTAAATGAAGGAACATTTGATATATATACTGAGATGGTGAATGCATTTGCATTAATCACCAGGCCATGCTGTTATCGTACTCTTTTTAATCTTCCCAGTTCCCAGTGTAATCACTGACCGTCTGCGCTCCTGAAGGTCCCAGAGTCCCGCCATGGCTGTGTGGAGGGTCGCTGTGTTCCCGTGGAGGCAGGTGCCGCGTGTCCAGCTGATCCGGGTCAGCGTCCGAGGGCTGTTCAGTGAATGTGGGGTGTGGGAGCGGGACTACAGGGCCGAGACTCGGCGGCGGGTGGAGCAGTGCTGGAGCGGCCGCATACAGGAGCAGTGGCAGGCGCATGAGGCCGAACAGGTAAATTCGGTCATGATGTGCAGTGGATGAATCTCATGTGGAAAGATGCTCAGAGCAACAGCTGACTCTCACACTGTTTACATGGACCAGGATTTTTTATCTAACCATCATGCAGTTCCAATCCTGTACGACTTTCTTTCATTCCTAACACAAAAGGTGCATTTTTGAATAAGCTTAAAGGTGCAGTGTGTACATTTTAGTGGCATCTAGTGGTGAGGTTGTGAATTGCAACCGTCCACCGCTCACCCCTCCCTTTCGAAGCACATAGAGAAGCTACGGTGGCTGACACAGGACAAACATGTCGTCTGAGACAGCAGAGAGTGACTAGCGCTCTGTAGAGAAGTTTGTCCATTTAGGGCTACCGTAGAAACATGGCAGCTCAAAATGGCGACTTCACTGTAGGGGAGACGCGGTGTGTGTAGATAGAAACGGCTCATTCTAATGTAATAAAAACATAACGGCTCATTATGTAAGGTCTTTATACTCCACTTGAAAACCGTAATGTACCGTATTTTCCGGACTACAAGTCACACTTTTTTTCATAGTTTGGCTGGCCCTATATAAAGACTTATATATCTAAATTAATTCATTCTGACTGACAAGAGAAAACATTTACATCTACAGCCGCGAGAGGGCGCTCTATGCTGCTCCTGTTGCCTACCTCTGAAAAAAATTAACTGAAAACTGAAAACCTGTTAAGTGAAATATTAACTTAACCCTTAAATGCATGACTGTTTCGCCAAACATTCTTACATATTCGGGTCGTTAGCGAACCGGATCTATAACATGGATAGATCAATACCTGTCGCGATAATATATAAAACTCCTGATATTAGAGTAACAATTACAGAAGATGAAATGCAACATATTTCGTTTCCTTTTGGAGCTTGGAAGGGTTCAGTTTGAGCAGATGTTTTATACCATCATCATAGGTCCTCGTCAGAGCTCAGTTGTCAGCACATTCAGTATCTGGCTCATATTCGCGATCTCACGCATATTCTCATAACTCATTTTCAACGTCTTCTAAATCAATATTTTGATCACTGACAGCTTCTTGACCACATCCATCATCAAATGACATTGACACTAATATTTGATTTTGTAGTACTTGCTCTCTACAGTAAATCACTGAGCCATTTCACGTTTTGCAGATTATAATTATTATTGTTTCGTTTTCTGTCTGAGGTAACTATGAGTGAAACGTCACTTTATCATTGCGTATCAGACATTGCCACCTTGTGGAATAAAAGGTGAATTGCACCTATTTTGTCATTTTAGATTCATTTACTATTGTGCAAAAAAATCACAAACTGCAGGTAACGTTAGTAAAATATGGTAATTGAGCAGCAGAAAGAAAGTTTGGAGTGAGTGAGAAACTTGTGACGGACTGGCGAAAAGCAAAGGTTACTTTTACTCTAATGGAGAAAACAAAGAAAGCTAATCGCAGACTAAAAGCAAGATGGCCAAAGTTAGAGGAACGAGTACACAGATTGGTTCTTGGAAAACGCTCTGCCGGGAGAGGCTCAGCTTATACTCGACTCATACTCTGGAGCGATTCATAGTCCGGAAAATACGGTATATTATATTGTATATTATATTGCATTTCTGTCAATAGATCCTCATAAATACTACACACTGCACCTTTAAACCAGCTCTTTTTCCATACAATGACCACTGAAGTCACATGGCTTTACGTGAGGAACGAGGGCCAAAATATTTAGTTAACTGATAATCTCTGATGCGCTGGAAAAAAACAAATACATTTTTCTTTTTAATTTGCTTTCAATTCAGTTTCAATTTATGGACTCTAAAAATGTAGTAATAACATATTTTCCATACAGGTTCATAAAATTTTAGTTCACCCAAAAATGTAAATTCTGTCATTAATTCCTCACCCTCATGTCGTTCCAAACGCGTAGGAACACAAATGAAGATCTTTTTGATGAAATTCGAGGGCCCACTTCTCCAGTTCTTTTAGATGTGCAAAAACAGTTCATTGTGCTGCTTGATATTGTAAACTGGTATTTGTTTTCATATTATTTTAATGTATTCATGTAATCATAGACACAGTGCGAACAGTCGAGCTGTGGCAAATGAAAAGGAAGTCTCGTACATGCACAGAAAACTGAATTTAAAACCACAGTATAGGGCAGGCATTCACAACCCTGGGCCTCGAGGGCCACTGTCCTGCAGAGTTTAGCTCTAACCCTGATCAAACACACCTGAACCAGCTGATGAAGCTCTTCAGGATTACAGTCAGGTGAGTTTGATCAAGGTTGGAGCTAATCTCTGCAGGACAGTGGCCCTCGAGGACCAGGGTTGAGAACCCCTGATATAGGGGCTCATATATTGAAACAAATTAGGTTAAGTATATAAAGAGGGTTACTAATAATTCAGGGCTGTACGTTAACGTTTTTGCACATAGCACTGGTGCTAGAGAGGCTGAAAGTTTTGTAGCACAGGCCACACAATTGTAGCACAATAATAAAATGTGTAAGTAAATAGTGCAGTTCATCACTTCAACAGCCATGTGACTGACAAAGGACATGAATGTTCGAAACAGGGCGCACACAATACAAACCTTAAAAAGAAATGTTTTCACACAAACGTTTTCTTTTTTTGCCAAAAATGGCAGACTGCAGTAACATAACACCTCTTGCTTAACACAAAGCCAGTTCTGTTTATATAGCCAAATATCACTGATCACAGTCCAAACTATGTTGAGCACTTGAAAATACTGCTTCATTATCCTGTAAGTCATTAGAAATGTCTTGTTTTATTATAAAATAATAAATTATTATGATAAAAATTAGTGATGGTAATTTCTTAGTTTTTGTCAGGAAACTTTTTGCAAAAAAACCTCCTGTACACTTCTCTACAGTGGAGAAAACTATTTCTTTTGTGAAGATTTTTTACCCAAAAAGCGTGTTGTGAGCATTAGTGAAGTCCACACATGTATTGGGATGTCTGTTTCATTCATACTTGTAGCCAGTGTTAATTTTGACAGCAAATTTAGTTTTAGTTTTAGTCAGTCTTCTGACTAAAATGCCATTTAGTTTTAGTCATAATTAGTCACCTGAATTGTTTATAGTTTTAGTCGATTTAAATCTAATGAGTTTAGTTCAGTTGTAAGGCATTGATTGAGCATTTAAACATTACATAACCAACTGTCTCTTGAATACGTCACTGACATTTTGGCATAATTGTGTTTTTGACACAAAAATACACGAGAGAGCTCAATATGGATATTTTTCTTACACAAACGCATCACTTCAGAAGGCTTTATTAACCCCCCGTTGCCGTGTGGAGCAGTTATATGATGGATAGATGCACTTTTATGGACTTCAAAAACGACCTAACAATTCAATGCCATTATAAAGCTGAGAAGAGCCAGGACATATTTAGTATAATTCAGATTTTTCGTCTGAAAGAAGAATGTCATCTACAGCTAGGATGACTTGAGGGGGAGTAAATCATGGGCTCATTTTCATTTTTGGGTGATCTATCCCTTTAATAATAGACTTTACTGTGCTTCTAGGCACTGATAAAGCCTTTGAAATGTTTTTGTATCCATCTCCTGGCTTGTGCCTGTCCACAGCTTTTTCCTGGAGATCTTTTGACAATGCCTTGCCACCCATAGTTGATTGTTTTCTTCAGTTGCACAACCAAGGACTGATATGCTCCAGGAAAAGCTGTTTCATGCTGAGATAATCAAAATGACCACAGCTGATCACAGTTGAAAGTCAAATGGTTTTGTGTGCTGTTGGGAAGGTGATTAGCTGCATTTGATTGGGTTTACAAGTCATTTTTAGAAGGGGGTGATTCTTTTTGAACTCAGGCCGCATCTACACGAAGCCAGAGCTTTCCCTATCCAATCTTTTTATCCCTCGTGTCAAGAAATATCTGCGTACACAGGAAACCACTGAAACCGACTCAAAACGATGTAGTATACACGCCAGTAGGTGGCGCTGTAATTCTGCCACAGAAATACACTAAAAACGGAGAAGAAGAGTTGTGGATAGAAGGGGTACAGCAACGGTCGGAAGTAAGGCAAAATCTCACGATAAAATAACAGTAAATAAATGTGTTACTTACAAGATTGTGTTTTATTAACGCCTACACCTTCCCCAACCCTACACATACCCTTACGATAATGCAAATACAGTTATTAAATGATGCAGTATTGATGTGTGCATGCCCAGTGGCTGTAGCTGTATCCCTTCTAGTCTTTAACGTGCGGGTCGTGGTGTGATGACAAAATATACAGATTGGTTGTACACATGAAACCGCAAGGGTGTCGGCTTCAGACTTATCCACTCTGGGACCCGGTTTAAAAGAAATGCCGGTTTCAGGCTCCCAAAAACGCTGGATCCATCTGGATGAAACGCTGATACGATACAAAAGTTTTACACATACAGCTAAACACGGGCCTCAAGTCTAAAAAAATTAGCATATTGTGATAAAAGTTCATTATTTTCCATAATGTAATGATAAAAATTAAACTTTCATATATTTTAGATTCATTGCACACCAACTGAATTAGTTCACGTCTTTTATTGTTTTAATACTGATGATTTTGGCATACAGCTCATGAAAACCCAAAATTCCTAGAGAAGGACCTGTACTCTGCAAGAACAAAGAAATTAGTTCATTTTCTCGTGGTGGCAAGAACAAGGACAAAGTTCGTTTTGACCAGGACATTACATACATCATGAGAACAGCAGGTGCCGAACATCTCCGTTTCTCCGTTAAACCCGCCCATTTTAAATCTCTGACCAATCACACAATAGTACTCGGACACCCACAAGAAAAAAGTTCTGCTCAGACTGTGTCGAGAACGAGCTGCAAGAACTCCCAAACTAGGGCTGTGAGAACAAAATGACTTAATTTTGTTCTCGCAGCCCTGGGAGCAAGAACTTTTTTCTTGGTTCTCGCAGAGTATGTTGCGGCCTTCAGTGAATCTGTTTTTTTAAAGAGGGGGTGATTCTTTTCTATGGAGTCCCGCACATGACATGCAGGAAAAATAGTAGGCTAAATCGTGTGCAATGTTTACTAATTCGTTCCTAGATTTATAGATTGTGTGCACAATTTATGCAATTTATGCGAATTAGTAAATTATCAAGTCGAAGGAATTAATTAGTAAATCGTGCGCACAATTTACTTTTTTTTTCTTGTACATCATGTGCAGGACTTAGTACGTTTCTTAAAGTGGTTTCTACTTTAATTTGGAGATATTACATTATAATTATATGAAAAACTTCGTTTTTAACTCTTTCCCCACCAAACACAGAATTTTCCGTTATTTGTGAGAAAAACGTTATTTGGTGAGGAAGACGCAGTAAAACAAGCGATCGTATGTAAGCAGATGCATATGTAAAGTTACGTGACCCAGGACCAGTGGCAGAACTAGACTTTTATACATGGGGTGGCCAAGGCTACTATAGGGGGTCCATTGAACGTGAAAGAATATAATGTTTAATACTCATTTGTTTTCATCGTTTTTACTCATGTAACATTGTATTCTAATAAACAAGTTTAGATACCAGTACAACTTAACAATTCTTGATTTCAACTGCTATTCCACAGCCAAAACTACAAGCCTAATAATATAAATTGAAAACGTTATTGAATAAAAGTGAACAGGCAGCAAAAAAGTTAGAACAGTGCTAAGAATTAAGTGATGCTGCAGGTCTAACAGTAATTCAGGTACAGAAATAGAATAACAAATAACATTGGATAATTTTCACTGTATATTTGAAATATAGATTAATGCACGTTAAAACTGGCTACAAAAGTTATTCAGTCAAGATCAGTGGATGATTTTTCATGTGTACTTTGATTAACTTTAATGACAGACGGCAGGACTACAAGCTACTGTCTCTTTAAGACCAAATGCACAATATTGAATCCAATACTGACAAGCTTCTTAATTAATTTGTCAACTGCTTACATTCGGTCAAGACATAGCAGACTGTGTTAACTATGATACTCGCTATTTTTGGCATAGGCTATGGATGAAACACCATATGCCACACACCAGATGCATCGCGTTCTCAAAACAGTGAATCTAATCACCATACAGGCAAAACATTCACTTCAAGAATGAAAAAATGTGGCATCGGTGTGTTTTGCTGTAAGAGCCTATATCTTTCCATAAGCACAGACTTTACACAGAAAGAAAAATACTGAAAAATGCCTATATGCACTCTACAGGGATAGCATGAAGTCATTATTCATTAACAACGTTTTGAGACAAATTGTATCGTTTAATGGAAAACAATGAGAATGGCGCCGCAGGATTTTGAACAACTCTGCGCTTATGCGCGACCCCTTTAATCGTCTGTTTGTCAACTGTTAATATTCTCTTAATATTCATGATACATGAACAATGTGCCACACCACCGCACGTCAAAATAAATGCTTCTTTTAATAAAAGATTAAATGGAAATAGCGATCTAAATTTTGGGGTGGCACCCAGGGTGGCCAGTCAGATGTCAGGGGTGCCAGTCTGGACACCCCTCTGGCTCTGCCACTGTACAGGACTGTGAAGCATTAGAGGTGTTGATGGACTCCATCTCCTCCATCTGTGTTTGATCATCGCTCTGAATCTGATCTGGATACAGTCTTTCACAAAAACCTGATTTTCTCAGCTTTTTGCTCAAAATTTTGTTTTTTAAAGAAACTTACCCATATTCAAGTGTTGATAAAAAAAAAAGAATAAAAGTTTTTTATATATATATATATATTGCATGTTCAGATATTCATAAAACAAAATATTCTATGGGCTACTACATTTTTGTGAAAATGGTAAAAAAAAACATGGCGGTGGCTTACAATTTTTCTTTTAAACACTGGCAGCAGGAAAGAGTTAATTAGTTACTTTTTCATCGACAAGACAATATATCACTGTGTTCTTCTAGAAATCTTGGGTGTTTTCATAAGAATAAAGTATTTTTATAATGCAATGTTAATCGACGAGTTTATCACTGTATAAAAAAGGCTACTATAAAACATAGGCCACAAGCTATGATAAGCCACATCAGATCACAAAAGCAAATTTCAAACACAAAACTGACGTTTGCATTAAAACATGTCATCACATGTCATACTGTACCTGCTGTTGGTCAAGAGGTTTGAAAAGCAACATTTGGCGCATGTTGCTTTTTTCAATTAAAGCTGCAAGCAGCGATGAAAGGGCCCTCACGCCCGGGGTCACCGGCACCCGGTGGCCTCAGGAAAACAGCGAATAGTGGGCGACATGATTTAAGCGTGTAAATATAGGAGAAATATGGCAGTCACTTTAATAAGCCACACTTCCTGCTGCCAGCAGGTGGCGCTTTGACTATAGCCAAATATTGACAGATGTCTTCAGCTCAGGACTCTTATCAAACATGTGAAGTTTGGGCATATCGAACATTGTATGCCCGAGTTACAACAACTTCCTATTTCATAGTGAAAACTAAACTTTGTGAGGCCGCCACGGACACGCCATCCAGGGAAAACCTTCTTCATAATCTTCATAAGATCTTCATAATTTAACGTCGCAAAGGCCTTTAGATTAGACTGAAATTATGTTGATCTGATTAAATCTCTAGGCGGAGTTCTTTAAAGTACAACATCTGGAAATGGCAAACGAGAAAATTAAAAATATTTCACTTCCTGTTGGGTTTTCAGATTTTGCTCCTGGGTCTTTTTGTAGATATTGGGCTGTTACATGTGTCTACCGAATTTCATACCTGTATGTGAAACGTAGCGTGAACAAGGCTTAATTGAAATTTTGTAGGTGGCGCTATCGAGCCATTTCGCCTCACCTAATTCTGAGACCCTTATCAGACGTACATTTTCACCACTTCTGACGCGTGTGCAAAGTTTCATGAGTTTTCAAGCATTTTTAGGCAATCAAAAATGCGATTAATTTCGGAGAACAATAGACCGAGCAATTCCAATAGAGTCCTCACACCATCGGTGCTCGGGCCCTAATAAATGTACAAACTGCTAGTATATTAATTGTGTTGCTTTAGCTCATTTTAATTTAGTAAATTGAAGAAGCAGCAATACCCCCCTCCCCCCCTTTTAGTGAGAATATAGTCAAATGGACACTTCTATGATACAGTTATGGTGTTTCTTGACAGACGTTGTCACTGTCTTAGTATGGAAATGCATTAATAGTTCTCTTTTTAAAGGCGGGAGGTGGGTATTTTCTCCGTGCGGACTGTACAGTTACAGTGTGTCATATTTCTACTTTGAAGTGTTTCTCCGCTGAGATGTTGTTTAAGTAATCCCTTCCGTCTCCCAGAGGAAACCCGTTGTACAGTCTGGCTTCTGAAGCATTGCTCTTACAGAGAAGCGGCCGTTCATATTGAGCTTTCAGTGGTTGTGATGTGTTTTGGTCTGCTATCGTGAGCACGGCGTCTCTCTATCATGTTCCTCACTTCCTTTGTCTTGTGGAGCTGCCGTTGATGACTGCTTTATTAAGGGCATCATTCAGAGATGAAATGCTGGACTGAAAGCTCAAGTCTAGATGTAGATGTCAATATATTTCCAGGCATTTTTATCTACAGGCAACTTTTATAATTACCTTTATTAAATGTTTTAACTTTTATATCAAATATATAAGTTTAATTACACCAATCATTAAACCAGATCTATCTATCTGTCTGTCTGTCTTATCTCCATCCATCCATCCATCCACTTCTATCAATCTATCCATCCATCCATCCACTTCTATCAGTCTATCCATCCATCTATCCATCCATCCATCCATCCATCCATCCATCCATCCATCCATCCATCCACTTCTATCCATCCATCCATCCATCCATCCATCCATCCATCCATCCATCCATCCATCCATCCACTTATATCAATCTATCCATCATCCATCCATCCATCCATCCATCCATCCATCCATCCACTTCTATCCATCCATCCATCCATCCACTTCTATCCATCCATCCATCCATCCATCCATCTATCAATCTATCCATCTACTTCTATCAATCTATCCATCCATCCATCCACTTCTATCAATATATCCATCCATCCACTTCTATCAATATATCCATCCATCCACTTCTATCAATATATCCATCCATCCACTTCTATCAATCTATCCATCCATCCATCCATCCATCCATCCATCCATCCATCCATCCATCCATCCACTTATATCAATCTATCCATCCATCCATTCATCCACTTCTATCAATCTATCCATCCATCCATCCATCCATCCACTTATATCAATTTATCCATCATCCATCCATCCATCCATCCATCCATCTATCCATCCACTTCTATCCATCCATCCATCCATCCATCCATCCATCCATCCATCCATCCATCCATCCACTTATATCAATCTATCCATCATCCATCCATCCATCCATCCATCCACTTCTATCCATCCATCCATCCATCCATCCATCCATCCATCCATCTATCAATCTATCCATCTACTTCTATCAATCTATCCATCCATCCACTTCTATCAATATATCCATCCATCCACTTCTATCAATATATCCATCCATCCACTTCTATCAATATATCCATCCATCCACTTCTATCAATCTATCCATCCATCCATCCATCCATCCATCCATCCATCCACTTATATCAATCTATCCATCCATCCATTCATCCACTTCTATCAATCTATCCATCCATCCATCCATCCATCCACTTCTATCAATCTATCCATCCATCCACTTCTATCAATATATCCATCCATCCACTTCTATCAATCTATCCATCCATCCATCCATCCATCCATCCATCCATCCATCCATCCATCCATCCATCCACTTATATCAATCTATCCATCATCCATCCATCCATCCATCCACTTCTATCCATCCATCCATCCATCCATCCATCTATCAATCTATCTATCTACTTCTATCAATATATCCATCCATCCACTTCTATCAATATATCCATCCATCCACTTCTATCAATCTATCCATCATCCATCCATCCATCCACTTTTATCCATCCATCCATCCATCCATCTATCAATCTATCCATCTACTTCTATCAATCTATCCATCCATCCACTTATATCAATCTATCCATCCATCCATTCATCCACTTCTATCAATCTATCCATCCATCCATCCATCCACTTCTATCAATCTATCCATCCATCCTCTTCTATCAATATATCCATCCATCCACTTCTATCAATCTATCCATCCATCCATCCATCCACTTATATCAAGCTATCCATCATCCATCCATCCATCCATCCATCCATCCACTTCTATCCATCCATCCATCCATCCATCCACTTATATCAAGCTATCCATCATCCATCCATCCATCCATCCATCCACTTCTATCCATCCATCCATCCATCCATCCATCCACTTCTATCAATCTATCCATCCATCCACTTCTATCAATATATCCATCCATCCACTTCTATCAATCTATCCATCCATCCATCCATCCATCCACTTATATCAATCTATCCATCATACATCCATCCATCCATCCATCTATCAATCTATCCATCTACTTCTATCAATCTATCCACCCATCCACTTCTATCCATCCATCCATCCATTCATCCAGTTCTATCAATATATCCATCCACTTCTATCAATCTATCCATCCATCCATCCACTTCCATCCATCCATCCATTCATCCAGTTCTATCAATATATCCATCCACTTCTATCCATCCATCCATCCATCCATCTATCAATCTATCCATCTACTTCTATCAATCTATCCACCCATCCACTTCTATCAATATATCCATCCATTCATCCATCCATCCATCCATCCATCCATCCATCCATCCATCCATCCATCCATCCATCCATCCACTTCTATCAATATATCCATCCATCCATCATCCATCTATACATCCATCCATCCATTCTATCAATCTATCTATCCGTCCATCCATCCATCCATTCATCCAAACAACCACTTATATCAATCTATCCATCCATCCACTTATATCCATCCACTTATATCCATCATCCATCCATCCATCCATCCACTTCTATCAATCCATCCTTCCATAAACTTCCATCCACTTCCATCCATCCATCCATCCATCCACTTCTATCAATCTATCCATCCATCTATCCATCCATCCATCCACTTCTATCAGTCCATCCATCTATCTATCCATCCATCCACTTCTATCAATATATCCATCCACTTCTATCCATCCATCCATCCATCCATCCATCCATCCATCCATCCATCTATACATCCATCCATCCATTCTATCAATCTATCTATCTGTCCATCCATCCATCCATTCGTAATGTTAATGTTGGTTTCATATGGTTTTAAATACAATCTTCAAGTTTCAATTTATTAACAAATTTCCCTTATACCTTAAACAAAACTTTAAATGTATTATTCAAGGTTGAAAGGTTTTTTTCCCCACAGATATCATAAATTATTATTAATTTATAAATATCGTAAACATGTTCAGCCTGAACTAAGTCATAAAAAGGTCAATTTATTTTAAATTATGTGTATTGGCCTTGACACAGTCTTTGATATAATATCCTGTTTTTTCCCCCTGTATGCTAGTTTTACCATATGACTTTGTGGTCTGTCTGTCTGGCATAACTTCCATCTGGTTTGTCTCTCAACCCCAACATGCATCGCAAGTGCATGTGTTTTTTTACTGTTTTCTAAAATATACTGTATATTAATTTGTCAATGTAACACAGAAGTGCATAATATGTCCTTTGACTGATATCAAGAACTTTGGATGGCTTTTCTTCTGTGGTGTTTCTGCGCTGGTTTGAAGGCGCTCATGGCATGGCTTCTAAAAATAGTCTGACTTGGAGCCGAGACCATTTAACACCTTTTGCTTTGATTCCCCAGACGTATGTGCAGCATCTGCTTTGTTTTACATCCGCCGTTCTCTCTATTGTTTTCTCACACTGTTTGTTTTCACATGTTCTCACTACATAAAGGGTACAGTCATTGTGCTCTAAATAAAAAATATGGTTCTCTTGTGCTCTGAATAGATTTCAGTAGGGTCGACTCTGTGTAAACTGACCTCAATTGTTTATGTACCAAATTTATCAGAGTTTGCACTTGCCGTACACCCACCTGAAGACTGATTCACAGGCATGGAGGGAAAAGCTTCTCGGAGAGATGCGGTGGAGATGCATTCTCCCCCGAAATGTGTCCTTGTCTTTTTCAGCTGCTGAATAATTCAGGCCTTTTTGACCCGCGCTGATTAATGCTTTCCCAGTGCGGCGAGCTTCTTCAAAGCCGTCATGAATCATTAAAACTGCCGTGAGGAGCGTGACTGAATGTATGAGCCTAAGCGGATGTCGCAGGTCAGCCTGCGTTTAAACAAGTAATGTGGATGCCTCGTATTAGTTTGAGCTCTGCTGTGAGAACTACTCGACGATATTAAGTTGTCACCTTGAGTTGCCGCTTCACTAAACGTGATTGCATGCATTTGACCAGGATGATCCTGCTGAATATTATTACGACAAGTAACCTACAGTACCAAAACTACTGTTTCACAACCATGTTTTGGACTAGTTAATGGCGAAATATTTCACGATATGAGAAATTTTTTCCATGATAACGATATGCACAATATAGTAATTTTGTGTTATTTTTATCTCACAAGAAAAAAGCAAATAGGGCAAAAACAATATAACAAAAATATGAATTAAACTAATGCAATAGGTTTGTTTAATATCATGTAGTCAGAATTAGTACAGAAATGTTATAATCAAATGTAAAAATATAATATTGCTCCTGTTTGATTCACATTAATAACACAGCAGCAGGTTAGTTCAGTACATTATTAGGCTGCTGTCACTTTAAGACCAAACGCACAGGTGGATTATACTGATACACATCCGGTTTACACCCAACTGTTACTGAGACGTAACCGGCTACGTTCACGTGAATACTCCTCACGATGTGTGTAAAACAACTTTTGCTTAGTTTCCATCCACCTATTTTTATGCTCATTTTGGGATATCGTTAGCCTGACGTGGTCATACTCAATTCTCAGAATATGAGTCTGATACGCTCCATTGGGCTGTGATTATGGGGCGTGTTTTAACCGAACCAGGAAAGAACTCAATTGGATAGACCCACAACCAATCAGAGCAACGGAGCGACGTGTAACGTTAGTTGTCAAATGTCAGCAGAACTCAACTGCACTGTGTTGCCAAGTCCGTGTTTTTCCTGTGGGTTGTTCTCCATGTCCTCGGGATGGAGCGACCCCAATTATGTGATATATAGACCCAGGAATGCGAATTTTAGCAGGCAACCTTGCCAAAATAACATATTTTGCCAACCAAACGCCATTTTTTTCCGGAGAACCCCCCGGAAAGCTATTGTTTTGGGCTATAGTTTTGAGTTGCAATTGCGTGACACTGCAAAAAAACTGGGCAACCCTGTCTGCACGCGCGCTGGATTAAGTAACATTAGAAGAAAAAGATGAGAGTAAACAATCTTTACCGGTGTTGTAAAAAAAGAATTTAAGGAGTTTACACAGAGTACTCACCAACACGATCATCATTTCTGAGAGAAATAGTGAAGGTGAATGCATATACGAACAAGTTCTCCGTTTAGGATAAGAGCAAATTCAACCCAAGCGCCTTTGATGACGTGGACGATTACGTTACTGTTGATCATCTGTCCATCATCGTCTAAAGCCAGCCCTGATGATTTCATTGGTCCGAACAGTTTCTGTCCGGGCATAATAACTCCTCTATGGATCGAGTCCAGACCGAATTCCCAGAGCAAAAAATGTTGTGGGCGGGCTAAATTCAGCTGGCATCCAGGCTATAGGATATCGCATAAAAAAACTGCTGAATGGAAACGGCAAGATGCGCATAAATTCTAAAAATGCGCATAAAAAACGTATGCGCTCGTTTGAGTTGGATGTATTTTCTGTTTTTTTGTGATTTATTCATATTAGGGCTGTCAAAATTAGCATGTTAACCATAGACAGTAAAACAAATATGGATGTAGTGTCCGTGACGGCACCCGTAGGTTTCCAAAGAGCATTTTTGAAGCCTAAAAGCCGGCTGTTGCCATCTTGGCAGCGCGTCACTGTACACTTAATTTGTTCTGCTGTAAAGTTGGGCATTTTAACATGGGGAAGATGTCTATATTTCATTAATAAGTCTGAGAAGTGTTTGATAACTTTATTCAATTTCTTTATATTTCATATTTAAACTATACTGTCTTTATGTTGTTTCTACATTAATTTGGAGATTAAATGTGAAATTATTACAATATAAAAATGTGTTTAAAACTTTAATGTTAGGTGCAATTAATCGTGATTAATTACAGAGAAAATTAGTTTTTTTTCATGAGGTCCAATCACAATGCTTCCAGGACACACTGATCAGATAACATTCAGATCAGAAATGCGTTTACTCTGGTCTTTTCAATAGCCGCGTTTCCACTGCGGGAACTTTCCCCAGGAACTACTAGGGACTTTGGGCTGGTACTTGGTGTGTTTCGACCACAGGGATCAGGGTCTAAATTAAGTTCTGGGTAAAAAGGTCTCCCTCAAAACATCCCTGCTGGCGAGGTAGTACTTTCAGGGAACTTTCAGGGGTGGGAATTGGGGACTGAGCATGCTGATTGGTTGACTCCACGTGTGGCGGAGTGGTCAGGTTATAAAAAGCGCTACAGGTTAAAAAAGGCAACTGAGAGTTCTACTGTTAACTGATTGTCGACTACGCCACCTGGACTACACCAGGAAATAACAGCCCTATGCAAGGGCACGCAGGTTCGTTGCTAAGGACAGGGTGAGCATGGAGACGTGGACAAAGTATAAAGACAAATCGCTTTATTTAAACATGCAAAAATTATAAAATAAAACATCCAATCAATACAAAACACACACAAGGTCTCAAATCACAATACAATAAATGAAGAAATAAAGAAGGGGGACGGTCAGCAGAGGTCCTCAGTTTTACCACATACTCAATACCCACATCACACACACTTGTGAAAGCAATACAAATTGTTAAACACAGCACTCCATGTGGACACCAACAAACTGTCTAACTAAAAGTCTGTTTGCTATTCCAAACAGCAATGGAGTTTCAAAAAATCTGACCGACGGACAGACAATGAGGTTCAGGCTTTATTAAGCTTATATGCAGAGGACGAAATCCAGAGGGAACAGTCCTACGTCAGTGGACTAATCTTCACGGTACTTTAGACCGTGATGGAAACGCAGACAGCAACAGATCTGGAGGGAATAAAAGCTCCTGGGACAAATTGTTCTGGGTCATTTCGGTGGAAACGGGGCTATAGTGTATGTGGATCTTCCGGATATAGGTTGCATGTTAAAGTGTAAACACAGCCATAAAGGTCTATAACCAGACTTTTGTTCCTTAACCAATCCGATTGTGAACATATCCCATAATATGCCTTTAGGTTTGGTGTTAAAATGCCAATGTGAACGCTAAGTGGACCAGGCCTAATTTCTTTTTCAACTTGAAAGGGTCCATAACACACAGTTTCTGACAATCTCATGTTAATCTTGAGTACCTATAGAGTAGTATCACATCCTTTATACCTCCCAAGAGTCTTTAATTTGATGATATTTATAAAAGACATATACGCCGTACCGATTCTTTCTGAAAACAGCCGAGCTCGGTGAAGTGTGCAGTGGGTGGAGCAAAAGAGTCACGAACACACACACACACACACACACACACACACACACACACACACACACACACACACACACACACACACACACACACACACACACACACACACACACACACACACATTCAATATATCATGGCATTACCCCTGGATAACTTTGATTAACTATATGTTCATGTTGTTTACATTATGCACTTATGCGCCGATTGCCAACAAAACACACACATTTGATGCAGTTTCACTCACCGCCTGCGGTTTCCACTCATGACCGGGATCGACCGGGATCTTTTATCGCTGGGACCGCTCCATCTTTCAGTTTCAAACGATCTGCAAATCAAGTGTCGAGCTGGGTCTTGTTTGTTAAACATTCATCACCGAAATGCCGGGAACAAACAAACACACTTGCAGATTTCCTACTTCGGAAGAACAAACTGCATCCACTGTTCTCTTAAAGCGGTACTTCAGCACTGGGAAGATGAATCTGTATTTAAACTGGGTCATCAATGTAGTAGAAATGTGAAATTATTTTTGAATTTGGTGCCTTCTAGACTGAGAAAACACAGAAAATGTATTTTTGTCTCATGGGGATAAAAGACAACAATTCCCAGAATGCACTCCGCTGCCCTACGCTTGGCACGACATGGTTAACTTGCCCACCTCGCCCAGTCTGGCGCGTGTTCAGTTCATGTCTTTGGAAGCTTAACTTTCATAGGAAGTTCATTTTAAAAGTTGAAACACTCACTTTGGTCTCCACCGCTCCGTTTACATGAATCTCCGCAGCTCCCCGAGCCGAGTGCTGTGAGTGTGATGTTGAAAACATGTGGAAATAGCGCCTCCTGCTGGCTGTAGTCTTCAGCCTCTGGACAAAAACTCCTCCGATGACGCAAAATGACGATATTTGCGTCATCGGAGGAATTTTTCCAGAACTCAAATACATAATTCTCTCGTCTCAGGGTCATATGAGGGGAAAGTATGATAATTTGAATATACTCCTGGGATTCTACTGATACAAAGCTTAATGCTAATCGCTGAAGTAACCCTTTAACACTGGGTTATTTGGGAAGCTGAACAAGGTGATCTTTCCCTTACAACCAGACACACACTATTTTAGTAACTGTTGATTTTGTGGTCTAAAAACAAAATGACAGCGACGCTGCCGGCTTCTGTAACCCGAACGAAGCTTGTTGATGGGCACGCTCTTGCTCTCACTCTGGTTGGTGTGTGTGTGTGTGTTTGTGTGCCCATACAAGGAATTCCACCTGTTATGACGTCAGACAGGGCCATACTGAAAAAAAAAAAAAAAAGTTCTGAAACTGAAGGAGTGTGTTTAGCACAGAAATACTCTGTCATTAGCCAAACTTGTCTTTTGACATTTTGTCCATGCTTAGCATGAGGATCAACTCTTTAACAGTGTCAGTAAGTCAGAATGCATGCAATAGCATTAGACCCCTCGTCCACGTCCCCTTTAAATTCCCAAAAAACAACATCTGTCTACTTAAAGGAAAAATGCACAGAATAACGCTTCTGTTTTTTATGTTTAGATCTCCCGGAAGAAGTTCTACGTCCTCTCGATGTTCCCGTACCCATCGGGCCGGCTGCATATGGGCCACGTGAGGGTTTACACCATTAGCGACACCATCAGCCACTTCCAGAGGATGAGGGGCCATCAGGTAATTTTACTCTTAAAAACAGTAATATCAGAATTTACACGGCTCTGTCATCACCACACACACACACACACACACACACACAGTTTGATGATTTATCCATTTTTATATTCACCCACCCACACACGCACACACCAAAACACATTCCCATGAATGTAAAAGCTGCAGTCAAGGTCTGCGATGATGTGTGTTTTAATTATGAGGTGTCTGAATAATGGAAACGCTGCGAATATGTTCTTAATTAGAGCTGCTCCTCCAACTTTGTCATGTTCAGAATGTGCTCACGGCTTTTGAACGGCACTTTCTAAAAGAACTGATGGCATCATCTGTGAGGATGCTGTCAGTTTATAACAAGGAACGGCAGGTCATCACGGTCATCATTATCCTGATTCCAGACTGATGGAGGATGTTTTTTAGGGGTGGATTCTGCGACCTGAGTTTATATCACTGCTTGATTAATTGTATGTCATGCTTCCTGTACACAAAGTAATATTTAGAAGCGTCATGTTGCTGGAAATGCGACATATGTGAAACAAGCAAGAAGCAACATAATATCATTTAGCAAGTATTTGAGCCTGGGTTGGTCTAATTTTAAAGCAATACATTTAAAATGAAAGGTTCTTTATTTCCTTTTATTAATTTCTGTTTTAGAACTTAATTTAGAATTAGAATTTAGACTCAGACATCTAAGACTCGGACGAGTGATGTACAAACGCAGTGTAAAATAGCAAAAAAGTCCCTTTAAGGTCATCTTGGTAACTAATTAGTAGTAACATATAGCAGGACCATAAAGCAGTTCTGCCCTCTGATAGCCACACAAATATACACCGAGCAGGCATAACATTATGACCACTGACAGGTGAAGTGAATTACACTGATGATCTCTTCATCACTTGTTAGTGGGTGGGATATATTAGGCAGCAAGTGAACATTTTGTCCTTAAAGTTGATGTGTTAGAAGCAGGAAAAATGGGCAAGCGTAAGGATTTGAGTGAGTTTGACAAGGACCAAATTGTGATGACTAGACGACTGGGTCAGAGCATCTCCAAAACTGCAGCTCTTGTGGGGTGTTCCCGGTCTGCAGTGGTCAGGATCTATCAAAAGTGCTCCAAGGAAGGAACAGTGGAGAACCGGCCACAGGGTCATGGCGGCTCAGGCTCATTGATGCACGTGGGGAGCGAAGGCTGGCCCGTGTGGTCCGATCCGATCCCATGGAGCAAAGTGATCGTTTTCAGTTCATTCCTATGAAAGCTCAACTTCCAAATGAATTAATTGAAAGCACTCACTCTGCTCCGCACCGTTATGTGTGCGGCCGTGAGCATTTTACTTTCACTTTAGGATTAGCTGCAATTCGGTGAATTAACAATTTAAACGCGAGGTGCAAAAGAGGGAAAACTCCAGCGTCACCCCCTCCCGGTGATACCTGTATTACTGGTGTTGGCACACGTCGATTAACCGGTGGGAAAATTTCCTCACCGTCTCAACCCTAGTCCGTGCAAATGTAGCTATTGTGAATCCGAACGTAGTGTTTACATTAATGCTAAAAAAGTGATTTTTGAATTGGAATAGTTTTTTTGTTTTTTTTTTCATGAGTTTTTATCTGTGCATGCTATTCTTTTAAAATGCATCTTTTCCTTGATTTTGGGTCCTAGTCAGGAAATGATGAGCACATTGTGCCGTGCTGCTTATATTAATCAAGCAATAAAAATGCCCATGCCCAAAACAAATGTCAGTGTACAAGAGTCCGAATCAAGGACTTATGGGACGTCGTCCTGCTCCACTTCACAGACGATGAGTGGAAGGAGAATTTCAGAATGACAAGACAGTCATTTTGACTCTTCATTCAACAACAACAAGCGCTCGTTCATTTCTACGTCACTGCACAGCAGTTTCGGTTTTCGATCTGATCAAGCACTTACATGTCCTCTCGATCAGATTACAAAAGGTTTCAACCACTCCTTTCAATCCAAATGAAATTTTTATCAGATTTAGCCAATTCATTCTGATTGATGTGGTTACATGTGATTTATTTTTTTATTTTATTCCAACTGTGCTAGTAATTCTTCGAGTCCATGTAAATGCAGCTGTTGTTAACTTTTGAACAGTTTATTATAAAATCAGTATTACAATTGCAGTCGTGCTGATATTCGGGTAAACAGTGTGTGTGACATTGCTTTACTGTATGATAAGGCAAAACTCATGCTGGGAAAATGTGTTTTTGTTTGCTTTTTTTTTAAAGTGAGTGACATTCTTGATAATGTCAGCTTGCACATGTATTATTGTGTACGATGTGTGTCGCACATCCCTGGGTTTTTCTGTTTCCCAGCCTCTCTGTCTTACTGCCTTTGAGTCTCTCTCTCTCTCTCTCTGTTAAACCATCCTCTCATCCATCTCTGTCCTGTCCGTGACAAATCTCTCTCTCCTCAAAGGACAGGCAGCATCTGGTGTGTGTTGTAAGCACAGCACTAAGTGTGTGATGATTTAATGGAGCTTGACGAAGCGCTGCTGTTGATTGAATTGGAATTGACAGTTTCGACTGCTTCACCGAAACAGAGCGACACACTCTCCATCTCAGCGTGTTATCATTGACTTGAACTGCGATTTACCCCATGTTTGTTCTTACGCATTTAGAGAACAAATAAAAGAAAAAGCCTTGCTTAGTCAGTCGATGACTTAACCGAGCAGATCTTTAGTGCTCACGTCTCAGCAGAACTGGATCATAAGTCGACAAAGATGAAAACAAATCCTGTCAAAAGTTTGGAAACATTACAATTTCTAATGTTTTGAAAGGGTCTCTTCTGTTCACCAAGGCTGCATTTATTTAATCAAGAATACAGTAAAACTGAATAGTAATATTGCAAAATAACTATTTTCTATGTGAATGTATTGTAAAATGTATTTATTCCTGTGATCAAAGCTGAATGTCCATCATCATTACTCCAGTCTCCAGTGTCACATGATCCTTCAGAAATCATTCTGATATGAGGATCTGCTGCTCAATAAATATTTATGATTATTATCAATGTTGAAAACAGTTTTGTAAATATACATGGGCTAGGCTTAGATACTTTATTGGTCGATATGTATTGACCATTGAAAGATGCATTCCCTCTCAGGACCCTATCATACACCCGGTGCAATGTGACGCCAGGCACGACACAAGTGTTTTCTGCTAGTTTCAGCCCGGCGCAGTTCTCATTTTCACATCCAGCTCCACGTTGCTTAAATAGCAAATGCATCTGTTCACCCATGCTGGTCTGAACACCAGGTGTGTTCAGGCGCATTGTTGGTGTGTTGCTATTTTGAGGAACTGAATCCGACTGCACCATTGACCAACACAAACCTGCTCTAAAGTCAATAGTGCAGTATTTTTTTGTGTTATTTAAAGGGTGTGTTAGTAAGATGAGCCTATAGATGGAGCACAACGCTAGCCTAGAAATCTAGACGCACACTAGTGGCAGCAAATCTAATTTGCAGCCAGGGCGTCTCCGTTGGCTTGCGAGCTGGAAAAACCAAACTCTGGTCAGGCCAATCACATCGTGCATAGAGTCGGTGGGCGGGCTTAACACAATGACGGCAGAGTTGCTGAGGTTCTGCGCGCTACTTAAAAACAAAGAAGCTGGCGAACGGTGGTCTTTCGAATCGTTAAAGCGAAAGTTTAATCTATTAACTAGCTCTGCTTCACGTTGCGCTGGTTGGTTGTAGCGCAATCCTATTGCGTGTAGAGGGAATTTGAAAGACAACCGTTTATCCCGCCCCTCGGATTGAGCCCTGCCAATGGTGGGCTCCCAGACCCAACATCTTGTTGTGGGTCTGGCTTTTCAGGCTAGCACAACTCGCGTGTACACTCTGCTTATTACACACACAGGGCAGCAGCACACACACATTTTTAAATATGAAAATCAAAGGATTCCTCTCTGGAGAAGCGTTCAGTCTTTCCGCTCGCAAATTCCTCCATGTAAACAGCGAATCCTTCATGGTTTGAGCGCAACTCTCTTTTAAAGGGAATGGGAAATGAGACTCTGATTGGTTTATTGCACGTTACGCTCAAAACACACCCATAACTCATTAAGAGAGTAGACACAACCGTTTAGACAATGCGCCGGGTGCGCAGACCATTTTCCCATCTTTAAACTTGCAAAAGTGGATTCCAACATGTTCTAAGTGCACTTGCGCCATGCACTTCAGACCATGCACTCAGATCATTAAAATAGGACCCAATGTGTGTTAAGAGGCGCTCACACTTTTCTTTCCATTGACTTCCATTCAAGCAGATGCAAATACAAGAGACAAGTAAACACAAGCTCATTTAAAGAAGCGTCACACTTCGCTGCATTATAGTTCAAGTGAATCCTTACCTGTGAATTTGTATAATGTGAAGACGTGTAGTAATTTACCTAAATGAAAAGAACACAAGGATTGCAAGAAAGTGTATTGGATTGTACTTTTTACATTTTGGTTTTATTATTTATTATTGTTTGTTATGAGTTGAATTTATATTTTTCAAACTGGCGCTGCAGAGTGTGGTGTCGTATCACGAGAATTGCAGAGACATTTCCGTGCTCAAAGTCTGAATGGAGTACAAGGTCAAATGTGGCCGCAGCTTCAGTCCGTCGCTGATGATCTCTTATCATGTAGATGATGATGCTTGTTTTTTTGCATTATCTGGTAAAGCCATCAAACCCCTCAGCTGTCTGCAAGCGTTACAACACAAAACTAAAGACAAGTGTGCATTTTCTTAGCTGTGATTGACACTTGTGTTTGACGGCTCTGTCAATGTGTTGTTTTCTCTGGTTTCTGTCAAAGATTTAAAAAAAAGTATGTACAGTACTCAGTCGTGCACATGCTCAGACACACACAAAACACACATACAGATTCACATGTATGCACGCACGCACGCACGCACACACACTCACACTCTCTCCCTATCTCTCTCTCTCTCTCTCTCTCACACACACAGACACACACAATCTCTCATACATACACACATACACACACACACTCTCATACACACACCCAAACTCTCACACACACTCTCTCTCACATTCACACACACTTACACACACTCAGACACACACTCTCATATATATATATAAACAAACACACACACAGACCGATGCTCTCTCTCTCTCACTCTGTCACATACACGCACACACACTCACACTCTCTCTCTCTCTCTCTCTCACACACACACACTCTCATACACACACCCAAACTCTTTCACACACTCTCTCTCACATACACACACACACTCACACACACTTACACACACTCAGACACACACTCTCATATATATATATATATATATAGACAAAGACACACACAGACCGATGCTCTCTCTCTCTCACTCTGTCACATACACACAGACTCTCTCTCACATACTCACACACACACACTGACACTCACTCACACTTACACACACTCAGACACACACTCTCATATATATATAGACAAACACACACACAGACCGATGCTCTCTCTCTCTCACTCTGTCACATACACGCACACACACTCACACACTCTCTCTCTCTCTCTCTCTCTCTCTCTCTCTCTCTCACACACACACACACACACACACACACTCTCAAACACACACCCAAACTCTCACACACTCTTTCTCACATACACACACACACTCACACACACTTACACACACTCAGACACACACTCTCATATATATATATAGACAAACACACACACAGACCGATGCTCTCTCTCTCTCACTCTGTCACATACACACACACACACTCTCTCTCTCTCTCTCTCTCTCTCTCTCTCTCACACACACACACACACACACTCTCAAACACACACCCAAACTCTCACACACACTCTTTCTCACATACACACACACACACACTTCACACACACTTACACACACTCAGACACACACTCTCATATATATAGACAAACACACACACAGACCGATGCTCTCTCTCTCTCACTCTGTCACATACACGCACACACACTCACACTCTCTCTCTCTCTCTCTCTCTCACACACACACACACACACTCTCAAACACACACCCAAACTCTCACACACTCTTTCTCACATACACACACACACTCACACACACTTACACACACTCAGACACACACTCTCATATATATATAGACAAACACACACACAGACCGATGCTCTCTCTCTCTCACTCTGTCACATACACACACACAGAAAGAAAGCTACAGTATATTCTCAAGAAAGTAGACCTGTTGAAACATGGCGAGATGTCTGGCTGTGGTTCAGATTGAATTGCATCTGTTGGATCTGTGTTTGCTTTACGGCTGGTAGAGCTGCGCGATTCTGGATGAAGAGAGAATCACACATTTTTTGTTTCAAATAGAGATCATGATTCTCCCTCGATTCTGAACAGACAACTTAACAAAATAACATAATTTACTAGAGGTTCTGACAAAATGTTTATAGTCTTTTTTTTTCTTAATTTTTTTTTTTTTTTAAGCAGTTTGAATGAATGATTCAATCACTGCATCCAAAATCGAATACTTCCCTATCATATAGTATGCAAATTACAGTACGCCAGTATGCCCTAGGATGACCCACTACTTCTGCATGGCAAAATGAAAAACTGCATTATTGCATTTCCTGAAGAAGCTGTGAGTCTATATGAGTGGTTGCTAGGGAATTAGGAACGGCGATTCGATGTGATGCAATGATTTTGTTTGCTTAATGGTCCCATTAATGGACCTGGTAAGATGCGTTTTGGTCGATTGGATCACAAGTGGACGAAGCTAAATACAGGTGTAAACGGGTGTAAAAGGTTTTGAGCTTGTCCACTTTCGACCACTTCCAGAGGTAGGGGAAAACACATTTGTTTGCTTTCATAGTATCGAAGCTTGTGTGGTCGAATGAGTTCAAACAGCAAAAATACCATCTACTCTCCAAATACTGACCTAACGCATAAACATTATGGGAAACGCACTAGCCGGACGGGATTTTAGCTTTGTCAGCTGAAGACCCAAGTTTGGTTTGAAGAAGAGAAACGTCCCAAGCACAATGTTCTCTCACCATTCCCGATTTCTAACACACACTCACAGCGTTCGGCTGGTCTTGTGTCGGTCAGAGCAGAAACTAAAGCTGCTGCTCTCCGTGTGTTTTTCCGTCATCTCCAGGCGTGTTCATATGTAAATTGTGCAAGCTTATTCTGTCCATTCGATCAAAAGATCTAAAAAAAACCATACATTTCCCCGCCCATAGACCCTCCCCTTGAAGAAATCAGGACAGAAGTGGTTAAAAGTGGACAAAAGAGACGGATTAAAACACCAGGTGTAAACGGGAATATGTCTCTCTCATCTACTCGTGATCCGATCGACCAAAATGCGTCTTAATACCAGGTGTAAACAGGGCCTGAATGATTCTTGTTGTACTTCTGAGTAGTGCTGTCACAATACTGGCATTTCTAACTTTTGAAAATATCGATATTCAAAATGATTTTCGATACCACAGGGAAATATTGCCACAACATTAAAGACAGTAAGTTGATTTACTTTTGACTGCAGTCAAAGTATTTAATCATCAACTGAAACGCTGCTGTCAAATAACAATAATAATACAAAATATAGCTGCAAGCAGCAATCAGGGCCAAGCACAACAGAAGCAAATAAGGAATTTACTATCAAAATTTTGACAATTGGATTTTTTATGTTTAGTCAACCCACTATGATTCCGATTTTCCTGTGGTGGTTTCATCTCGATCAGACTAACGGTTTTGAAGATATTTGCGGAAGTTGTTTAAACGTTAAATCACAATGTTGAACAAACCATAAGGCGAAACCTTGCATGTTTGGTTGGACTCTGCAAGGAATCAGGAATCTATGGATATGACTCTCGTGAAAATAAGTAAACTAAATCCAAAGTTATAAGCATGTGAAGAACATGAAACTTCTCAGGCTACTTCAGGCCATTGTACTGATGACCCAATCTGAGTTTCGTAATGATGCGCTAATGTCTTACTGAAATATAAATATTACATTTATATTTTATAAATTGGCACGCAGTGAAAAATCAGCACTGAAAAGGCGTGCACAAGGTTATTTTTGCTGCTGATCTTTTTGTATGCATTTGTAAGAGTTTACCTTTCACATTTATGTGAGGAGAGTATTTAAATTAATCACTCAACATGATTTACTAAAGTTTGTGCTTGTCAGTTTACTGGTGTTTGTGCCAATATTTACCCCCCAAAAAAGCATGTATTAAACCAGATGCTAATTTGGTAGATTGTTTTGGTCATTATGGAAATGATCGATTGTGTCTGTGTTCTTTAAAGTGTGCGTCGTCAGTTGATTAGCCGCAGAACTTTTTTGGAATTTCACTCTCATGCTAATTTGCCGTTTGTTAAATCTGG
Organism: Gobiocypris rarus; assembly: GCA_023029165.1. Lineage (NCBI taxonomy): Eukaryota > Metazoa > Chordata > Actinopteri > Cypriniformes > Gobionidae > Gobiocypris > Gobiocypris rarus. The sequence continues at coordinate 5,070,540 of CM040926.1, read as the reverse complement.
CCCTTAAGAGTGAGCAATAGTGATACTTGCTTTAACAAGCACCAACAACATCTTAACAGCAAGTTTGTATAACTAGATTGCCACCGTGATTAATCTATGATGACTCTTGTGTTAAAATGTAAGGCATGTCAGCAGTTTATTGTTAGTGAGTGTTGTATATGACAGTTGAAACGGGTGCTTGTGCTGGCTTATTAATGTTCATTGTCTTCAACGAATGAGATGCAGTCAGTTGCCAAGGATACTACAGCATCTCCTTCTCCCACTGCTCACTCTGTCCTTCCTCTTCACATGTCCCCAAAAGAGGCTGCTGTTCAGTTAAAGGAACAGTACATCCAACATTCTGTCGTTATTTACACACTCTCGTGAAGTTTGGAACATGAAAGGTGAATTTCTGAAGAATTTGAATGTAGCAATTTATGACAGGTTCATAGTGATCATGTCTGTCAAGCTCCAAAAAAACCATCAGAAAGAACCATCACCATTTTCTTAGGTCAAACAGCATCAACCTCATTGGTTCTTGAGAAGCTCAAACAAGCTGCGTAAAACGAGAATGAACCTGTCACATGCCTGTCCTGTCTTGTGTGCACATGTGGGTTTGTTAGTGTGGCCATGTGGCTTTGTCATTGTTTGATCCCTCCCCTTGTTTTCTGATTATTGGTTTCATTTGCCCCACCTGTGCCACCTCATTCCCAGCTTGATTTCTCCCCTTTATATAGCCCTTGTGTTTGTCAGTCTTGGTCGGATCCTTGTAATGTCTACGTCTCCCAGTTCCCGTGTCGGTATGTTCAGTTATATGTATTTCTAGTTTATGTATTTTTCCCCTCGTGGGTTTTGTTTTAGTTTGTTTTGTTTTGTTTTATATTAAATCCTGTTTTCTGCACTTGAGTCCTCGCGCACCTGTTTGTCCTTTGTATGAAACGTGACAGAAGGATCCGACCATACTATGAGGACTCAGCAGAGGACTTCCTCCATGACAGAGCCGGTGGTCCCGAGTCCGGACATGGCCTGGAGGGCTATTATGGGATATTTCATTTTGGCCGTCTGGAGGGCTTGGGAGAAGCACAGGAACTTCTCCGAGCCCCCAGAGGCAGTTCCGGTGGTCCCAGTTCCGGTGGGTCGTGTACCGGTGGTCCCAGTTCCGGTGGATCATGTCCCGGTGGTCCCTGTGCCGGTGGAACGTGTTCCGGTGGTCCCAGTCCCGGTGGATCGTGTGCCGGTGGTCCCAGTCCCGGTGGGTCGTGTTCCGGTGGTCCCGGTGCGGTGGGTGTTCGGTGGTCCCTGTGCCGGTGGATCGTGTTCGGTGGTCCCTGTGCCGATGGATCGTGTTCGGTGGTCCCTGTGCCGGTGGATCGTGTTCCGGTGGTCCCTGTGCCGGTGGATCGTGTTCCGGTGGTCCCTGTGCCGATGGATCGTGTTCCGGTGGTCCCTGTGCCGGTGGATCGTGTTCCGGTGGTCCCTGTGCCGGTGGATCGTATTCCGGTGGTCCCTGTGCCGGTGAATCGTGTTCGGTGGTCCCTGTGCCGGTGGATCGTGTTCCGGTGGTCACTGTGCCGGTGGATCGTGCTCGGTGGTCCCTGTGCCGTGGATCGTGTTCGGCGGTCCCAGTTCCGGTGGATCATGTGCGGCGGTCCCAGTCCCGGTGGATCGTGTTCCGGTGGTCCCTGTGCCGGTGGATCGTGTTCCGGTGGTCCCAGTGCCGGTGGATCGTGTTCCGGTGGTCCCAGTCCCGGTGGATCGTGTTCCGGGGATTCCTGATCCGGTGGTCCCGAGTCCGGAAATGGCCTGGAGGGCTGTGACCGGATCGTTATGGTGGCCTTCTGGAGGCTTGGGAGAAGCACAGGACTTTCTCCGAGCCCCCAGAGGCAGTCCCGGTGGTCCCAGTCCCGGTGGTCCCAGTCCCGGTGATCCCTGTTCCGGTGATCCCTATTCCGGAGGACCCTGAGCCGAGCGGACCCTGAGCCGGCGGACCCTGAGCCGGCTGACCCTGAGCCGGCTGACCCTGAGCCGGCTGACCCTGAGCCGGCTGACCCTGAGCCGGCGGTCCCGTTCCGGCAGACCCTGAGCCGGGCGGTCGCGTTTCCGGCGGACCCTGAGCCGGCGGACCCGTTTCCGGCGGACACTGTGCTGGATGTGCCGCCCGGCGCCCGAACCCTGTGGGCCGCCCGGCCGCCCGAACCCTGTTGGCGCCCGGCGCCCGAACCCTGTTGGCGCCCGGCCGCCCGAACCCTGTTGGCGCCCGGCCGCCCGAACCCTGTTGGCGCCCGGCGCCCGAACCTGTTGGCGCCCGGCGCCCAAACCCTGTTGGCGCCCGGCCGCCCGAACCCTGTTGGCCGCCCCGGCCGCCCGAACCCTGTTGGCCGCCCCGGCAGCCCGAACCCTGTTGGCCGCCCCGGCAGCCCGAACTCTGCAGTCCGCCCGGCAGCCGAACTCTGCAGTCCGCCCGGCAGCCCGAACTCTGCAGTCCGCCCCGGCAACCTGAACTCTGCTGGCCACTCCGGCTCCCCCGGCCGCCCGAACTCTGCTGGCCACTCCAGCCCCTCTGGCTGCCTGAACTCGGCTGGCCACTCCGGCCCCCGGCCGCCTGAACTCTGCTGGCCACTCCCGGCCCTCCGGCCGCCTGAACTCTGCTGGCCACTCCGGCCCCTGAACTCTTTGTGTTCCCTGTCCCTCCCTTGTTCTCCCCTTCCTTATCTGTTTCTCCCAGGTCTGTCCCTCCCGTCCCGCCCTGGTGTCCCTCCCGTCCCGCCCTGGTCTGTCCCTCCGTCCCGTCCTGGTCTGTCCCTCCCGTCCCGCCCTGGTCTGTCCCTCCCGTCCCGCCCTGGTCTGTCCCTCCCGTCCCGCCCTGGTCTGTCCCTCCCGCGCCCCTGGTCTGTCCCTCCCGTGCCGCCTGGTCTGTCCCTCCCGTGCCGCCCTGGTCTGTCCCTCCCTTGCCGCCCTGGTCTTTCCCTCCCGTGCCGACCTGGTCTGTCCCTCCCGTGCCGCCCTGTTCTGTCCCTCCCGTGCCGCCCTGGTCTGTCCCTCCCGTGCCGCCCTGGTCTGTCCCTCCCGTGCCGCCCTGGTCTGTCCCTCCCGTGCCGCCCTGGTCTGTCCCTCCCGTGCCGCCCTGGTCTGTCCCTCCCGTGCCGCCCTGGTCTGTCCCTCCCGTGCCCCTCTGGTCTGTCCCTCCCGTCCCTAGTGGGCGTCTGGTAGCCGCTCCTTAAGGAGGGGGTAATGTCACATGCCTGTCCTGTCTTGTGTGCACATGTGGGTTTGTTAGTGTGGCCATGTGCCTTTGTCATTGTTTGATCCCTCCCCCTTGTTTTCTGATTATTGGTTTCATTTGCCCCACCTGTGCCACCTCATTCCCAGCTTGATTTCTCCCTTTATATAGCCCTTGTGTTTGTCAGTCTTGGTCGGATCCTTGTAATGTCTACGTCTCCCAGTTCCCGTGTCGGTATGTTCAGTTATATGTATTTCTAGTTTATGTATTTTTCCCCTCGTGGGTTTTGTTTTGTAGTTTGTTTTGTTTTGTTTTATATTAAATCCTGTTTTCTGCACTTGAGTCCTCGCACCTGTTTGTCCTTTGTGTGCTAACGTGACAGAACCTCATTGGTTCTTGCTGAAGCTCAAACAAGCTGCTTAAAACGAGAATGAACCTCATTGGTTCTTGCTGAAGCTCAAAGCGTGCTGCGTGTCACGAGAATGAACCTCATTGGTTCTTGAGGGAAGCTCAAGCGTGCTGCGTAACACGAGAATGAACCTCATTGGTTCTTGATGAAGCTCAAATGTGCTGCGTAACACGAGAATGAACCTCATTGGTTCTTGATGAAGCTCAAACAAGCTGTGTAACACGAGAATGAACCTCAATGGTCCTTGATGAAGCTCAAGCGTGCTGCGTAACACGAGAATGAACCTCAATGGTTCTTGGGAAGCTCAAGCGTGCTGCGTAACACGAGAATGAACCTCATTGGTATTTGAGAAGCTCAAACGTGCTGCGTAACACAAGAATGAACCTCATTGGTTCTTGATGAAGCTCAAACTTGCTGCGTAACACAAGAATGAACCTCATTGGTTCTTGATGAAGCTCAAACTTTCTGCGTAACACGAGAATGAACCACATTGGTTCTTGAGAAGCTCAAACGTGCTGCGTAATACGAGAATGAACCTCATTGGTTCTTGAGAAGCTCAAATGTGCTGCGTAACACGAGAATGAACCTCATTGGTTCTTGAGAAGCTCAAACGTGCTGCGTAACATGAGAATGAACCTCATTGGTTCTTGATGAAGCTCAAACGTGCTGCGTAACACGAGAATGAACCTGATTGGTTCTTGATGAAGCTCAAGCGTGCTGCGTAACGAGAATGAACCTCATTGGTTCTTGATGAAGCTCAAGCGTGCTGCGTAATCGAGAATGAACCTCATTGGTTCTTGAGAAGCTCAAACGTGCTGCGTAATACGAGAATGAACCTCATTGGTTCTTGAGAAGCTCAAGCGTGCTGCGTAATACGATAATGAACCTCATTGGTTCTTAATGAAGCTCAAGCGTGCTGCGTAACACGAGAATGAACATCATTGGTTCTTGATGAAGCTCAAACGTGCTGCGTAACACGAGAATGAACCTCATTGGTTCTTGATGAAGCTCAAGCGTGCTGCATAATAATAACCTCATTGGTTCTTGATGAAGCTCAAGCGTGCTGCGTAACACGAGAATGAACCTCATTAGTTCTTGATGAAGCTCAAGCGTGCAGCATAACACCAGAATGAACCTCATTGGTTCTTGATGAAGCTCAAGCGTGCTGCATAACACGAATGAACCTCATTGGTTCTTGATGAAGCACAAACATGCTGCCTAACACAAGAATGAACCTCATTGGTTCTTGATGAAGCACAAAGCGTGCTGCGTAACACAAGAATGAACCTCATTGGTTCTTGATGAAGCTCAAGCGTGCTGCATAATACGAGAATGAACCTCATTGGTTCTTGATGAAGCTCAAGCGTGCTGCGTAACACGAGAATGAACCTCATTAGTTCTTGATGAAGCTCAAGCGTGCAGCATAACACCAGAATGAACCTCATTGGTTCTTGATGAAGCTCAAGCGTGCTGCATAACACGAGAATGAACCTCATTGGTTCTTGATGAAGCACAAACATGCTGCCTAACACAAGAATGAACCTCATTGGTTCTTGATGAAGCTCAAACGTGCTGCGTAACACGAGAATGAACCTCATTGGTTCTTGATGAAGCACAAACATGCTGCTTAACACCAGAATGAACCTCATTGGTTCTTGATGAAGCTCAAACGTGCTGCGTAACACAAGAATGAACCTCATTGGTTCTTGATGAAGCTCAAAACGTGCTGCGTAACACGAGAATGAACCTCATTGGTTCTTGATGAAGCTCAAAGCGTGCTGCGTAACAAGAATGAACCTCATTGGTTCTTGATGAAGCTCAAGCGTGCTGCGTAACACAAGAATGAACCTCATTGGTTCTTGCTGAAGCTCAAACAAGCTGCGTAACACGAGAATGAACCTCATTGGTTCTTGATGAAGCTCAAGCGTGCTGCATAACACGAGAATGAACCTCATTGGTTCTTGATGAAGCTCAAACGTGCTGCGTAACACGAGAATGAACCTCATTGGTTCTTGATGAAGCTCAAACGTGCTGCATAACACGAGAATGAACCTCATTGGTTCTTGATGAAGCTCAAGCATTCTGCGTAACACGAGAATGAACCTCATTGGTTCTTGCTGAAGCTCAAACGTGCTGCGTAACACCAGAATGAACCTCATTGGTTCTTGATGAAGCACAAACGTGCTGCGTAACACGAGAATGAACCTCATTGGTTCTTACACGTCAAGCGACTATGCTTGAGCTTCCGTTCCAACTGATGTGTTGATGAAAGTTTATTTCAGACAGGTCCACTCACGTCAAAAATACCATAAACAAACTTTTAGTCAACTTTTTATTGGCATATTTGCATAAATTTTACATTTGGCGGTATGGCTCTGTTCCAAATTCCCCATCCTTTTCATGGGCTCCATGAAAAGCCAAGACGGGGAACAGCAGCTTCTAGGAACAACCTCCCAAATTTTTAATCTAGGAGGGCATCATAAATCCCCCATTCAGAACAGAGCATGCATCATTGACACAATATGACATTGATTAAGTTAACCACAGTTAAAGGAGGAGCTGGGGAGGAGGTGGGCTGCAAAACAGCGTGCAACAGAAGCAGACAAGCAGGCAGATTGAACTGAAGCTACGGTTAAGCAAGGCGCCCTGTTTGAGAGTTGCCAATTGAGTGCGTGAGAATCGGATCAGCTGATATGGGCGGGGTTTGAATTTTTCCAATCAGCTGATAGCAGAGCTTGACTACGTGGCCTGCCTGAACTAATGCAGATGCTTGATATGTGAATAAAAGCCTACATTCAATCTGTTCATCAATAAAGTTATTAATTTACTAAACCGTTCAATTTATATGGATTAGTTTTATGATCTCTTTTTGAAGCGTCAAAGTGGTAGTTGCGTTGACTGTCAATGGAGCTCTCAGATTTAATCAGAAAGATCTTCATTTGTGTTAAGAAGATGAACGAAAGTCTGACATGACCGACATGAGGGTGAGTAATTAATGACAGAATTTTCATTATTGGGTGAACTAACCCTTTAATCTTTTGTAATCTGTCTATTTATCTCTGCTTTGCTGTTTTTCCTCTCGTCCTTTGCAGAAACACAATATACACGAAAGAAAGAGAGCAAAGGATTGAGTCAGAGTCAGATAGAGATGTTATTATCTCTGTGATCGTCTGTGGTGATGAGGGCACAATGACATGACTCCACATTAGTGTGAAATATAGACGATGCTTTCAGCGAGTTCATGCTCTCCATTTGCATTCTCCATTAAACACTTTAACACACACAGTTTTTATGATGATGACTACATGCATTTTATTAGTCACATCTGAGTGCACATCTCTTCTGAGTTATAATATGTCACATGTTGTAACTCTTCTGGATTTAGAGGCTGATATCCATGCAGGGACGTTCATCCAGCCTGGCTGAAAGTTGAAAAACTCTTGATGTCTGAAGGTTATTTAACTGTAAATGGGGGCAGTTGGAAGACAGATTAGTAGTTTTAATGATTTCGGCTGGTTGCTATAATGTTGAGCGGTTGCTAAGGTGTTCTAAGTGGTTGGCCAAAGGGTTCAGGAGTGCATTTCCCATTTCATCCAAGGATTTTTTAATCAACATTTTTACCTATATACAGTATATGGATTGAGCATTAGTCTGGATTTCGATGTCGATCAATGCAGATTATGAAAGTAGACCGGAGGGCTTTGATATTACTAACAGCTCGATGTTGTTTGACTTGCAGGTGTTGAACCCAATGGGCTGGGATGCGTTTGGTCTGCCAGCTGAGAACGCTGCCATCGAGCGAGAACTGGACCCAGAGGCGTGGACCAAAAGGTGCCGTTTCTCCACTTGATCAATCACACAGCAGCCCTCAGTGATTTTCATCCAAACACTCACAACCACACACACACACAACGATCCGTCGCCCGGGTTCCTTAACAGCTCTTATTGTCTTGTCCGCCTCTCTGTGTGTCTTACAGTAATATCGAGTCCATGAGGAAGCAGCTGGACAGCCTGGGGCTCTGCTTTAATTGGGAGCGGGTGAGTGAGCGGAGGTGGACGGAGCCCACATTCAACAGATGTGGGAACTGACCTGCATCTCTCTCTGTAAACTCTGCTGGCTTACAACATTGTGTCACTACACATCAGGGGTTTTTCCTCAGACGCACATCGTCAAACTGGCATGCCTGAGTTAAAGAGGCCATGCTGTATTTTGAGCACTAAAGGGCATTGTTAGTCACCATATGCATCACTGATGCATTTATTACCTTCTTACAATAGTTACCATTGTTTAAACCATTAAACCATTTTTTAACCCTCATCCTTCCCGCACAAGATTTGTAACAAATCTTTCCCTTGTGGGTCAAAATGACCCGAAGCCCTTAAATTATACTTTTTATTTGTCCAGAAAGCTTATTTTATTTCATTTTGAAAGAATTTTTTCTACTTTTTAGTTTTTTGTTATTTTATTTATCTTTAAATTACTAAATGTTATCAATAAATAATAAAAAAAATAGTTATTTAAGCACATTCTTTTAACTTCAATTCAAAATAACTCACAATTTCATGCATAACCCTTTTAATTCAGCTCATAATACCTTATGTAATAATATAATATCTAAAATGCATTCAGATACACATGTAGACATTATAAAATAATTTTGGGGTAGTTTTAGCATTTTTAGGTTTTTCACTGTGTACTGAAGCATTCCTCATATTCAATTCATTCCTATGAAATTGACCGTGAGGGAAAGATTTGTTACTTTTTTAAATTTCAACCACAAAACTCCTTGAAACCGGTCAAAATGTTTTTGTGCATTCGTGGTTCAAGTGCGACAAAAGTCATAAGGTCTTGGACCACTCCAATGAACACTCATTTTTTTATAATTAAAAAAAATATATATATCAGGTCAAAAGGACCAAAGGGAAGAATAAGGGTTAAGTTCACAATTAACAATTTAATTCCCTATTTAATGTGCTTTTCTAAACCCCCAGTGCACTTTCATTTAAAGTGCACCAACTCTATATAGACAGGGTTGCCATCTTCAGTGTAAAATGGTGCCATCACCATTTTATATGACAGACTACCATTATACATTTAAATGATAAATTAGGTAAACAATTTTTGTTATACTGGTTGAAACTCTCTTCACATCCTGATAGCAATCAATAATCGAAATATTAAAGTATAATATATAATTAAAGCTGCAAGCAGCGATGATAGGGCCCTCGCACCCATGCCACCGCCACCCGGTGGCTTTAGGAAAACAGAGTACGGAGGGCAATATGCATTTAAGTATATAAAAATAGGAGGACTATGTCAGTCATTTCTATTAGCCACACTTCCTGCTACCAGCCGGTGGCGCTTTGACTATAACTAAATATTGGTGTGTAGTTGTCTTCAGGCCACATGTGAAGTTTGAGGCAGATTGGACATTGTATGCTTGAGTTACAACAACTTCCTCTTTTATGACGATAATAGCATGCTTTAGCACTCTGCTAAGTGTTGCTAGCATGTGTAGTACTCAATTGCATGTTTTAGTATGTTACTAGTAGTGCATCACAGTGTTAAGCTTGTCACTTCCTGTTGCCAGCAGTTGGCGCTATGACTGTAACTTAATATTGGTGTAGATGTCTTCAGACGCTAATAAAACCGAGGGGGTAATCCAGCCTCCCGAAAGCGTACCTTCCATAGGGGCGGCCATTGCTAACCAAGCCATCTCCTGCTGTTAGCATCCCATTGACTCCCATTCATTTTGGTGTCACTTTGACAGTGAATAACTTTACATCTGAGGCGTTTAAAGACTCCATTTGACCATTGTTTATTTCTAAAGAAACACGACAATGTATAAAAGGCTCCATTACCTTTATTGCCTAGTAGAAACCGTTTTTGTAAAAAATAGTCTAACGATTGCGTCATAACCACATGACTCTGAAACATGGGGAGAAGCCCGTAGAGAGCCAAAAGCAACGGGACAAAACATTTCAACAACGTGATTCAGATTTCAATTTGTACAACTATTAGAGGACTTATAACTGTCAGACAGGTTGCACACGTCACATCTACGTGGTCAAGCTCAGTCTGAGTCTGCGCAGGACGCTCAGCCATCAGGAAGTGATGCTTCTAACTGACTTCACTTTCCCCCGTCGAAGCCTATGGGGTCGCTGTGTCCATTTCTTTTACTGTCTATGAATAAAACGTGAAGTTTGGGCCAGATTGCACATTGTATGCCTGAGTTACAAAAACTTCCTGTTTCATGGCGAAACATCAGACTTTGTAAGGCCGCTTTTTCCTAATCAGCCCTTATTTTGGAGAGTCTCTTGTGTTTAACGAGCTGACTTGAGCTCGATGTGTTCTCAGTTCTCAGTCTCAGTTATCTCTGACTCCGTCACTAGGCAAACTAAACATTCATTAATGAGCTTCTCTACTACTACTTGTGAAGTTGATTTGCTGTTAATATTCTCCACATTACAAAATCCGTATGTCTTTATTCAACTATGTGTAGACATACTGTATGTAAAGTATGTGATGCATCATTTAACCTTTAAATATGGGACAATCGAGTGCCAACCCTATAAATAGACCATAATGCAATAATGCATAATGCTAAAAACAAACACCGGTTGTTTGTTTTCAAAATCTGTTCTGATATTTACACTACTTTTGAGTCGTAATGTTTAAGTCTCTTCTGCTCAACAAGGTTGCATTTATTTAATCACAAATACAGTAGAAACGTGACATTTGTGAAACATTGTGAAATAATATTATTTAAAATAACTAAAGTGTATAAACATTATAAAGATATGCAAATGTATTTCTGTACACCGATTTACTCTTTAACGAAGTTTCTGCTATGGTTCTCTCATTGAGAGTGTGATTTAGCCACGCTTAACAAGGCTGGAACGCTGCATTGGCTTTGTCATTTATAATTAAAAGAGCCTTCAGAAGTTACACAGGACCAGTGCTGTGTAAGTTACTCTTAAAATTACTTACTACTAATTGCATCATCAACAGTGTAATCAACATCAACAGTGTAAGATTACTGTACTGATTACTCTCTAAAAACTATTGCATTACTTTATTACTATCACTGTACTTTCTAAATCCCACATCAGCCTCAACCAGTTGATCAATACAAGGATAGGCATGACACTGCTCTTTCAAATAAATAATATAAAATTGCATAAATTATTTTTGAACTGACCAAATGGATATACATTTTAACATTAGACATTCAATTTTGATATTAAATCCACTATTTTTTGGTCACACTTTAGTTTAGGGTCGAATTCTTAGTCCTCAGTAAACTCCCAATTACTGCTTATTAATAGTTATTAAGGTAGTTGTTAAAGTGTTGGCCCCACTTTATATTAGGTGGCCTTAACTACTATGTACTTACATAAAAAAATAAGTACAATGTACTTACTGTGTTCATATTGTGTTGCAAAACACCTTTGCTGATATTGAGGTGGGATACGGGTAGGGTTAGGGACAGGTGTGGTGGGATGGGTCAGTTTAAGGGTAAAGTTAGGGACAGGTGTGGTGGGATGGGTCAGTTTAAGGGTAGGGTTAGGGACAGGTGTGGTGGGATGGGTCAGTTTAAGGGTAGGGTTAGGGACAGGTGTGGTGGGATGGGTCAGTTTAAGGGTAGGGTTAGGGACAGGTGTCGTGGTATGGGTCAGTTTAAGGGTAGGGTTAGGGACAGGTGTGGTGGGATGGGTCAGTTTAAGGGTAGGGTTAGGGACAGGTGTGGTGGGATGGGTCAGTTTAAGGGTAGGGTTAGGGACAGGTGTGGTGGGATGGGTCAGTTTAAGGGTAGGGTTAGGGACAGGTGTGGTGGTATGGGTCAGTTTAAGGGTAAAGTTAGGGACAGGTGTGGTGGGATGGGTCAGTTTAAGGGTAGGGTTAGGGACAGGTGTGGTGGGATGGGTCAGTTTAAGGGTAGGGTTAGGGACAGGTGTGGTGGTGTGGGTCAGTTTAAGGGTAGGGTTAGGGACAGGTGTGGTGGGATGGGTCAGTTTAAGGGTAGGGTTAGGGACAGGTGTGGTGGGATGGGTAAGTTTAAGGGTAGGGTTATGGACAGGTGTGGTGGTATGGGTCAGTTTAAGGGTAGGGTTAGGGACAGGTGTGGTGGTATGGGTCAGTTTAAGGGTAGGGTTAGGGACAGGTGTGGTGGGATGGGTCAGTTTAAGGGTAGGGTTAGGGACAGGTGTGGTGGGATGGGTCAGTTTAAGGGTAGGGTTAGGGACAGGTGTGGTGGGATGGGTCAGTTTAAGGGTAGGGTTAGGGACAGGTGTGGTGGGATGGGTTAGTTTAAGGGTAGGGTTAGGGACAGGTGTGGTGGTATGGGTCAGTTTAAGGGTAGGGTTGAGACAGGTGTGGTGGTATGGGTCAGTTTAATGGTAGGGTTAGGGACAGGTGTGGTGGGATGGGTCAGTTTAAGGGTAGGGTTAGGGACAGGTGTGGTGGGATGGGTCAGTTTAAGGGTAGGGTTAGGGACAGGTGTGGTGAGCTTCATCAAGAACCAATGAGGTTCATTCTTGTGTTATGCAGCACGTCCAATTCATACCGACATACAAAAACAATATTTTAAGAAATTTTAGTACTTAAACACACATTAGGCCTCTCTTCCGCTGGAACTGGACTCGCATACGGCCGTTACCGGAAGCCAGCGATTATTGTTTATAATGTTATAAATATGGATATTTTTGGGGGATATTTGCATCTTTATGAACCCCCTGAAGCGGTATGGATTACTTTTATGATGGCTAGATTGACTTTTTTAGACTTTAAGGTGCTATTCCCTCCCATTATAAAGCTTGAAGAGCCAGGATATTTTTATCTCTGATTATGTTGAAGTAATTCAGATTTGTACTTGCCCTGCCGGTATTTTCACTGATCCACTACAATTATCACTAACCCTAATATGGGTGACCAGAATGAAACATTTTACTTTAAGAAATATTGTTTGTTGAAAAAAAATATCTATACTATCCTTATTGTTTTGCCCTGTATATTGTATTTTTGCTCGGCCTTCAGTCCATGGGTTGGACAGATATTTGTTTTATATTGAAATTTGATGTCTTTCATTTGAATGTGGTCTTTTGACAGGAGATCACCACCTGTCTGCCTGATTATTATAAGTGGACCCAATATCTGTTCATCAAGCTGTTCGAGGCTGGACTGGCCTATCAGAAAGAGGTGAGAACACGTCACGTGATCAGGCGGTTTTTCTTCTATGGTTGAGAGACAAGTTAATGCTCAGTAAGTTATGTTTAATGTAAATAATGTCAGTAATATTTAACAATAAATTATAAAACAATACAGTTCTATTCAAAAGTTTGGTATCACTTTGTTATTTATAAAGAAACTGATACTTTTATTCAGCACGGTTGCAATAAGTTGATAAAAGTTTTTGTTTTACAAGAGATTTCTATTTCAAAGTACTTCAAACTTTGTTTATTAAAATTTTGAAAAATTACATGTTGCGGTTTCCATAAAATATTGCGCAGGACAACTGTTTTCAACATTAATAATAATCTTAAATGTTTCTTGAGCAGTAAATCATCATATTAGAGTGATTTCTGAAGGATCATGTGATGCTGAAGACTGGAGTAATGATGCTGAACATTCAGCTTTGATCACAAGAATAAATTACATTTGAATATATTTTCATATAGAAATCACAATATTATTGATTTTACTGTATTTTTGATCAAATAAATGCAGCCTTGGTGAGCAGAAGAGACTTCTTTCAAAAATCTTTTGAGCCCAGAACTATTGGGGGACCCACAACGTTCCTGTGAAATTTCAGGAGAAATTACTTCATACATCCACTTAAAATCACATTGACACCTGCTGATTAAAAGCCATTGAGCCAACATGATGAATAAAAGTCAAAGTTAGTGAATAGAAAAGATCCTGGCGCATTCATTTACAGATTCCACTTGGTTTAATATTAGTGACACTAATGACATTTGAGTTTTTCATGTAGTTTTTCTGCGGCACTGTGTGCAGGCGCTGGTGAACTGGGACCCCGTGGATCAGACGGTTCTGGCAGATGAACAGGTGGATGAAAGCGGCCGCTCGTGGAGGTCTGGAGCTCCCGTGGAACAGAAGCTTCTTAAGCAGTGGTTCATCAAAACCACCAACTATGCCAAGGTACGACAGCCTGAAGCAGTCTGATCCTAGAAACATACTCTCAGTGGCTTTTAACTGGTCCTGTGATGCTGATGGAGCTCTTCTCTATATCAGTGTCACAGTTTCTGAACTCCCTGAAACGCCTCCATTGAGTTTTATTTCAAACATGTCACAATATTCCTTATTTAAATAATTCATACGCAGAATAAAGGGGAGGGCCTGGTTGAGTTAGTGAGTAATGTGTTGAAACCAAGCTGCAACCTCCCGCTGTCTCTTTTGAAGCCAATACGGAAGTGACTTAAACTGCAGTTCATAGACTGGCCACTAGAGACCGGCTCCAGAAGAGCAGAATCTCATTGAGCCCCATGTTAAAATGCCCAACTTTACAGCAGAATAAAACATGTTTACAGCCTGGTACAAATTCTAGTTTTGGTCTAAACGGCAAATTTTGCCCTTCATGACGACTGTGAGAGGGGGTGAATTATTAAAAAACTCATTCGTTTACATTATATAAAGCCTTAAAGTGCTGCATAATTAAGGGCGTGACCACTTTGAGTGACAGGTGGGTAGCCATTTATCTGCTCTCTGTTAGTCATCACGTCACCTCGGCTTCCACCCAAGTCCCGCCTCTTTGCCCATTTTCTGTTATCCGGGAGTGATGCGCGGCCAGGATGGCAGCGGCCAGCTCGACTCTACTTTACGCTTCAGAACTGCTCTGCAGAATCAGGGTGACGTCACAGACACTAACTGGCAGTTATGGTAAGGGGCGGGACATTTCCCAAACACAATCAAAGCGCTTGACCAATCACAACACACTGATTCTGCTGACCAATCAGAACACATTGTGCTTTTCAGAAGGAGGGGCTTCATAGAGACAGGAACTAAACAGAGCGTTACTGACAGACTGGGAAGAGAGGAGCCGCAACAATGGACAATATGGGGAAAATAATCAACATCAACTGCAGGAAAGCCTGTTCTAGTAGAACCCAAAAACACAATCAAGATTATCTAAACGGTCAAAATATGAAGCTTTGATGGGTTCCCACTGTCATGGAGAATCATAAAGGGTTTCTTTTTTCTGGAAATTTTTGAAAGTTCTGTAAATGTCTATGAATATTAAATGTTATGCTCTGTTCTAAAATATTTCTTTGGCTAGATGATTTGCTCTTCTTTAAATTAAAAGAATTGTAAATCTGACATCACTATGGTTTGAAGCCAGTTTTAAGTTTGAGTTGTTTATTAGTGTAATAATGTATTTTAAAACAACTAGAAAGTCTGTGGAAAAGTAATTGGTCAAAAAGGTAAAACACTGGGGGAAGAAAATTACAATATACAATAATTCAGAACAGTATGGAAGCTTGTTTCCACCACAGAATAAAAAAAAAGTAAAGTAATTGCATTTGTGAGTTTATATCATGCATTTGCGAGATTTTTCCTCAAATCTGGACTTTATATCTCAGCAGTCTGAGAAAATAAGTCAGATCTTTTATTTTTTATTCACTGGCAGAAACAGGCTTCCATAAGCACAGCATGTGTTCTTATGAGATATTCAGATTTGGCATTCAAATGCTCTCAGTTACAACAGAGTACTTCAGTTTGAATCCAAATGAACATGTCTGCACTTATTATTGTACAATATCTGCTGCAGGGAAGCTGGCTAGAGTGCACTCCATCTTAATTATACTTCCCTAAATCCACCCACACAATAACTGGTTAAAAGTCCTGAGAGTCTAAATCAGTTTAGGCACTCAGAATCTCACGGAGGAGGCCTGTCTGTGCTGAGGGTCTTATGATGCACTCGAGTCATGTCGAAATGATCATATTTACAAGATGATCGTGCATGAACGCCACTGCAATGTGGTAATTATCAGTGGGGGCGTACGTTGGAAGCAAAATGAAATTGGTCATAAATAAGTTTAAATTGTGCATGTCGGCTGTAAAATTTAGTTTTGTGTACTGCTAGTGAAGAATAGCAATACAATATAACTCATTTAGGCAGTTCATGCAACAACAGACCTGTGGCTGCGCTAAATAGATAAATGATAATGCTGCAGTTGCACACCTAATGCACATCATTTGCAGTTCATTTCCTTGCAATAGCACTATAACGCTTCCTGTCTTTGTGAGTAAGTGCAAAGAGGGAAAAATGAATTCCCATATTTTTCCGACCAAAAGTCAGAATTAGTTTAGGTTTCAGAGCTGTCTCCTGTCATATCATCAGAATCGAGCCTCGTATCTCCCGTGCAATCCGTCAGTATTTCCCACAGCGCTTGAAACGACCCTGTTCCTCCAGGTTCAGATTGACTCCATCTGAGGTGTGAACGGCTGCTGGTTCGTCCGGTCTTCCACCTCTGATTGTACTGGGATTGAGAGCCACTTCTGAACCCGCACATGTTTTTTTAAATCTTTTGTCCAGTACTGCTATTATGTTGTAGAAATAGCTATTATTATACATCCTAAAACGTGCCAGTTTGCTCAATAAAATAAAATAATGTGTAATTTTTACAGATTTAAAAAATGTTTTGTATCAATGCCCTAACATAGCTTGAATGTAACTCTACACCCTTGCTTTATTTAATATATTTTTTTTATTTGATCTACGTGTTAGTAAATGTTCAAATTAATATTTTAATAAGATATAAATAATAAATGCTTATGCAGTATTTTTGTTGTTAACTAATATTATTGTAAAGTGTCACCAGTACTGTAAAATATTGTAATATGTATAGTCTTTGCAGGTAAAAACAATGAATTACCATATCATTTACTTTTATTTATGGTGCATTTTAAGGTAAAAGCATATTTTGATTGGTGTATTGACATTGTATCACTAAATAATACGGTTATAACCAGGGCTTGACATTAACTTTTTTGTTCACCAGCCACTGTGGCTAGTGGTTTTCCAAAGTTACTAGCCACTCAGCATTTTCACTGGCCACAATTTTGCTGTTTGGAAATTACATTTTATATGATTTAAGTTGACTTTGGCATGCTTAAATTACTTGATTTTGAGTCATGAGCACGTGGGCAGTAAAAGCATAGGCTAATATGAAAAATTTAATATGATATGAGTTATTTTTGTTAGGCTAAAGAAGCAAATTAGAAAATTTAAAAAACAATAGTAATTTTTTTTAGATACAGTAGGTTTATTTAATATGTAAACATTTATTTAACATCTGTAGTTGTTTGATTAACAAGGTATTTAACTGGGCTGCTGAATGCATGGACGTAATATTCTGACACATATCCAGTTACCCACCAGTTTACGTACACTTATGCCATAACTGACCGTGTTCACGCAAGATACTCCACAGACATTTTGACATTAGTGTGTGCATGTATTTGACTATTCAGACGCAAGGAGAATGATCGCACGTGAGACGGAGAGAGAGCGCAAGACGTTCTTCTGTTGTGTGTCATTCAGCACGATTCCGCCTATCCCGCTTTCACTAACTGCAAGTTAATCGATAAAGAATTGTAATTGAATTGTAATTTTGTGATACGACGGTCTTGGCATCTAATTTGGCTGTAGGCTGAAATTAAATGCAGCCCGCCAAAGTGGCTAGTGGGAGTGGCTGCTTACCCACCACAGCTGAAATCTACCCGCATTTGGCGGGCTGGTGGGTGTTAATGTCAAGCCCTGGTTATAACTTATAAAATAAACAGGCATCAGTTTCATTTGTTCAATTTCATTAATTTGTCAGGATTTTTTTGCAGTGAATTTCTGGCAACCACAGCTGCCATTTTACTGTTAATTTTGCAAAGTAAATATTACATTTGCAAAGTTTGCCTCCCGTTAGATTAATACAATAATTTTGGCACAGACAGGGAGTTTAGAGGAGAACTGGCACCCTGACTGAGTCTGGTTTCTCCCAAGGTTTTTTTCTCCACTCTGGCCCTGAAGGAGTTTTGGTTTCTTGCAACCGTTGCCTTTGGCTTGCTCAGTTGGGGACACTTAAATTTCAACTATATTACTGATCTGCCCGCATTGACACTATATGATAATTGAAATGAGCTGGATAATATCACCGTTTTCACCAGAGTGGCTTTACAAATTCTGTTGCATTATTTTCTTGTTAACACTGTAAAGCGGCTTTGAAACATTTGGTCTTGTTAAAAGCGCTATATAAATAAAGATGACTTGACTTGAGAGTGGCTGAAGAAATTCTGCGGCATGTCAGAAATGTTAGCAACATGTTATGAACATACTAGAAACATGCTAAAACACGTTAGCTCAGTCTAGAAAGCATGCTAACAACACCTAGCAACAGGCTAACAATGCCTCAGAACACTTAAAAAATGCTAACATGCCTTTGTGGTTTGATTTGGTTACTTAGCGATCTTATGAGGTCAAATTGGATCTAAAAATGATTATTGGGAACTGGTTTGAAATGGTTATTGGGAGTCTAATGAGATTAAACGGGGTCTGAAGTTGAGCTGCATGATTGAGCCGAACATTCAGATCTGTGTTGAGAGAGAGAGCAGCTGTCATGTATAGGTTTGTGGTACAATAATTCAAATTATTACGCAAGTACTGGGATAAAAGTTGATATAGGCAGGGCTATATAGGGAGGTTATATAATCACTGAGGTCCCATATTTGAGCTATTTAGGGGGTTTCAGGGGCATCCTCCGGGGAAATTATAAGACCAAAAAATGACCAAAAATGGCTTTAAAACCAAATTAGTGGGCAGTAGATTATGGGCCATATTTTAACGATCTGAGTACATTTGCTATTTAAACAACGTGGCACAGGACCTGAAAACTGCGTCAGGCTGAAACTAGCAAGAAACACTTTTGTCGCGCCTGGTGTCACATTGTGCCGGGTGTATGATAGGGCCCTATTTGTAAATAGCTGCTCTATCCTCATCTCCATCACTCTTTCTTTTGCCTTTCAGTCTCCTGTCTCTTCCCTCCTAAAGCTGAGCTTTTACTGATAGTCTTTTCATTTTCGTCTGTGTCAGAGAAGAATAGGGTCAACTGACAACTGCCTATGTGTTTTACTCATCATTTTCTTAGACAAGTTAATTTATTGAAGGCTATGAATCTTAGGTAAATAAGTTTATTAAATTAATTCACAGTAAGTACACATTCATTATTAATCTTATGCTTGAAATGTGAAACTTTGATTTGATTGGTATTTTCAGATATTTTGGCATTGACAAACACTGAAGCAACTCAGATGAGAAGTCCTTGTTGCTGTGCTGTATCCTTGCAGCACTAAAGTAGTGTTAATACTATATTAGGCAATTATTTCACAACATTTATTATATACACCTTGGAAAAATACAGAGGTCCGGACCTCGGTGACCTCATAGCTGGCTACGGACATGGTTGGGATATAAACACTGATACAGAAGCAATCAAAATCAAGCAAATCACCTTCTGAAGAGACTTGATGCTTCAAATAAAGATTGTATCAATTACTCTGTCACACCAGTAGGTGGCGGCAAGTGACTGTTAAAAAAGTATTATTCGTCATTGAATCATTCATTCAAGAGATCCGTTCAAAATCACTGAATCATCCCGTAATGAAACAAGTATTTATGAGTGAGTCATTGAATCATTCATTTGATCCAATGTTTTTTTTTTTTATATATATATAATTCTCTGCAGAAATTAACATGATGTCAGAGCCTTTAGTAAATTACATGCTTTTCAGAATCGTGGGAGAATCTTAAACCAAAAAAGTTTCTCAATTTATCCAGAATCATGCAGCTCTAGTCTGAAGTGCTCTATGGTCTGTCAGAGATAGTATCTGTTCCCTTTCGAGGGAACTCCCACTGCGTCGTAAGAACGACACTTATGGGGAACGCCCCCAGCGTTACGTGTCTGAAGCATGAATGAAAGACCAATCTGATTGGTGCTACGTCATGACGTAGTATGTGACGGCATACCCGGAAGTATAAAGGGACGCCGTTTCACAACCGCGCTAGCTTTTTCGCTTTTCAGCAGCGCTCTGTTGTGTGTGTGTGTGAATCTGAGACTGAGAGTATTTCTAGTTCAGTAATTTAAGAGTGAAAGATGACGAGTGAACAGTTTAAGAAGTGTGTGCACCCCTGCCCTCGTTACATCATGGGTGGGGACACGCACTCTATGTGTGTAAACTGTTTGGGAGCGCAGCACGCTCGGTTAGCTCTCGAGGGAGCTAGCTGTGAGCATTCTGAAGCACTTCCCATCAGAGTGCTGCGCTCCCGCCTGGCCGTGTTTGACGAGGCCGGCCAGGCTCGCACTCCCCGCGGTTCGGGTCCCACGTCCGCTGAGGCGGCGCGGCGGCTTAGATCGTGGGGATCGCAATGGGAACTGGCTGGTGAGATTGGGACTGCTGAGGCACTTTCCCAATCGTCATCAGGCAGTTCTGATGCCCTTCCTCCCCGTGCAGAAGCCCGCGATGCGGCTTCTTCCGCTCGGGAAGAGGGTCCGATGTTTGAGCTGTCTGCATCTGAGGATGTGGATGTGCTCAGCATCGAGGCGGGTGACGTTGTGGCTCACTTGTCACCTCACGTGCCCGCTTATGAGGAGCTCATTGAGGTTGTGACTCGTGCGGTGGCCAGATTAAACATCAGCTGGCCATCGGATCTGCATGAAGCGACAGTAATGAGAAGTAAGCTTGATGAGCGCTTCCTGCAGCATAGGTCACAACCTCAACGCCGGGGTTTGCCATTTTTTCCGGACTTGCATAATGAGTTATGTAGGTCCTGGAACAAACCACACTCCTCTCGCCTCTCTAATCCAACAGTGTTGGATTATAGCAATATCATGGGGGCGGGAGAGAATGGCTATGGGAGGATGCCGCGGGTGGAGGAGCCTTTGGCCAGTTATCTTTCTCCCGATGCGGCGTCCTCCCTGAAAACCCCGGTGCTGCCCACCAAGCCATGTAGAGATACATCGGCGATGGTGGGCAGGGCATATATGGCGGCAAGTCGGGCTGGTGCATGTCTGCATACCATGGCTCTATTGCAGGCATACCAGGCCGACCTATTAAAGGACTTGGATGAGGGCGAGGGACCCACACCTGAGGATGTGGCTGAGCTCCGCATAGCAACAGATTTGTCTCTCCGTGTCACCAGGGAGACGGCCCACGCTGTGGGCCGCTCCATGTCAGCTATGGTGGCCACGGAGAGGCATCTGTGGTTGAATCTGTCGGGCATCAAGGAGAAGGATAAAGTTTTTCTCCTTGATGCTCCTCTTTCGCCTTCTGGCCTGTTCGGCGATGCTGTTAATACAGTTGTCGACAGGTTTCAGGAGGCGAGGAGGCAATCTGCGGCGTTCCAGCAGTTCATCCCTCGCCGTTCCAAGTCTAAAGGGGCTGGTCCTAAGATCGACCAGCCCCAGCCGTCATCGAGCTCCTCATATCGCCAGGCGCAGAAAGAGAGCGTCGCCTCTAGAGCCCCTCCTCAGGGATCTTGGCAACAGAGGCGGCGTTCTCGCCCAAAGCCGGCTCAGCAGAAGGGCGACCTGAGGGCCGTCCTTCAGGCAAAGAAGGCTTTGGGAAAGAGGTCCTAGCTATGGTAGGACCTCTTCGGGCCACATCGGTTTCCATCATACGCGCGCTACCTCGTCCGCCCCGAGGGGTTTCGGGCAGGCTCGGGTTATGGAACAGGAAGTACACTCCCTGCTGGTAAAGGAGGCCATAGAACGTGTTCCTCCGCCAGAAAGGGAGTCGGGGTTCTACAGCCGGTACTTTATAGTTCCCAAAAAGGACGGGGGTCTGCGTCCAATTTTCGATCTGAGGTATTTGAACCGGTCTCTGAGGAGGTTCAGGTTCAAGATGTTAACAATACCTATTATCGTGAATCAAATTCGGTCCGAGGACTGGTTTGTCACGATAGATCTGAAAGACGCATACTTCCACATTTCCATCAGTCCTTCCCACAGGAAGTTCCTGAGGTTCGCTTTTGAGGCGAGCGTTCAATATCGGGTTCTTCCATTTGGCCTAGCGCTCTCCCCTCGCACATTCACCAAGTGCATGGATGCAGCTCTGGCTCCACTGAGACTCCAGGGCATCTGCGTACTGAACTACATCGACGACTGGCTCATTTTGGCCCAGTCGCGGGAGATGGCAGTTCGGCATCGAGATGTCGTCCTTGGCCACATTCATAGCTTGGGGTTGAGACTCAACACGACGAAAAGCGTGTTGACGCCCTCCCAGAGGACCACGTTCCTGGGGGTGGTATGGGATTCGACGACGATGCGGGCACAAATGTCCCCCACGTGCATCGAGTCCATACGGGCAATGATCTCCAGCATAAAGCTAGGCCGCAACATCACTGTAAAGCAGTTTCAAAGACTGCTGGGGCTCATGGCAGCTGCGTCCAACATAATACCTTTTGGCCTGCTGTACATGAGACCCCTGCAGTGGTGGCTGAAAGCCAAGGGTTTTTCCCCGAAGGGGAATCCATTCCGTATGATCAGGGTAACGCGCAGATGCCTTCGTTCCCTATGTTTTCTGTCCCAAGGGCCAGTGCTGGGAGCGTCATGTCGCCGGAAATCCGTTTCAACAGACGCATCCCTCACTGGTTGGGGCGCGGTCATGGACGGCCGCTTTACCCAGGGTCTGTGGCAGGACCATCATCTTTCATGGCATATAAATTGCCTGGAGATGTTGGCTGTGTTCAGGGCTCTGAGGAGCTTCCTCACAGATCTTAGGGGTTATCATGTTCTGGTGCGCTCCGACAATATGTCAGTGGTCGCGTACCTGAACCATCAGGGGGGTCTGAGGTCTTGCCCTCTATGCAGACTGGCGCATTAGATCCTCCTATGGTTCCAGGGGAGACTATCGTCTATCAGGGCGATGTACATCCCCGGGGACTAGAATGAGGGAGCAGACATCCTGTCGAGGCAGGGGCTGAGGCCCGGGGAATGGAGACTTTACCCGGAGGTGGTGAAGTCCATATGCGAGAGGTTCGGCCCAGTGGAAGTGGATCTGTTCGCGTCTCGAGAGACGTCCCACTGTCCACTGTGGTTCTCCCTCACACATCCAGCCCCGCTGGGGTTGGATGCCATGGTACAGACGTGGCCGAGGCTGCATCTGTATGCATTTCCCCCGATAGTTCTGCTCCCGGGAGTTCTGGAGAGGGTCCACCAGGACGGGATCAGTCTACTCCTTGTAGCCCCGTACTGGCTGGCCCGAGTATGGTTCTCAGACATCATAGCACTGCTGGCAGCTCCTCCATGGCAGATCCCTTTGAGGAGGGACCTGCTGTCTCAGGCAGGGGGTACAATATTTCACCCCCAGCCAGAGCTGTGGAAGCTTTGGGTCTGGCCCCTGAGGGGGCTCAGTACTTAGAGGCTGGCCTGTCAGAAGGTGTAGTGGAGACCATACTCAGTTCCAGGGCTCCTTCCACGAGAAGGTTGTACGGCTTAAAGTGGAATGTATTTTCCGCTTGGTGCAGGGAGCGTGAGGTGGACCCAGTTAACTGCCCAGTGGCTTCAGTGCTGGAGTTCCTCCATGATCGCTTCACTGCGGGGCTTACCCCGTCCACACTTAAGGTGTACGTGGCTGCCATTACGGCTTTCCACGCTCCTGTGAGTGATGGGCCTCTGGGGCGGCACCTTTAGTCGTACGTTTCCTCCGTGGTACTTGGAGGATGAGGCCTGCGACTCGCTCCAGAGTTCCGACTTGGGATCTGGCGGTGGTGCTCGAAGGGCTGGCTGAGGCCCCCCATAAGTGTCGTTCTTACGACGCAGTGGGAGTTCCCTCGAAAGGGAACGTCTCGGGTTATGACTATAACCCTTGTTCCCTGAGAAGGGAACGAGACACTGCGTCGCCTTGCCACGCCTCTCCATTTCTGGGAGCGACTTGCTTCAACGCGAAAAAGCTAGTGTGGTTGTGAAACGGCTTCCCTTTATACTTCCGGGTATGCCGTCACATACTACGTCATGACATGTCTATTGTCATAGTCTACACTGTATTTGTTTCTAGATGCATCATATACTGTTCCAGATCAGATCAATTCTGTTTCGTTTAGCATGCTGCTTTAGTGTGTTGGTGTGTGTGTGTTTGTGTGTTTGTGTGTTTGTGTGTGTGTGTGTGTGTGTGTGTGTGTGTGTGTGTGTGTGTGTGTGTGTGTGTGTGTGTGTGTGTGTGTGGTGTGTTCGTGTGTTCGTGTGTGTGTGTGTGTGGTGTTTTTGTGTCCTTGTTTATATATGTCCCCATAAGGATAGTAAAACCTGAGATCACCTATATTGCCAGCGGTCCCCACTTTTCAAAAGGCTTATAAATCACACAGGATGAGTTTTTTTGAGAAATAATTTTTTTTCCTGCGATGGGTAGGTTTAGGGGCAGGGTCTGTGTGTGTGTGTGTGTGTGAGATGGGTAGGTTTAGGGGCAGGTGCAGTGGGGAATAGAATGTACAGTTTGTACGGTATAAAAACCATTACGTCTATGGAGAGACCCTACAAAGATTGTGAACCAGACGTGTGTGTGTGTGTGTGTGTGTGTGTGTCTGTGTGTCTGTGTGTGTGTGTGTGTGTGTGTGTGTGTGTGTGTGTGTGTGTGTGTGTGTGTGTGTGTGTGTGTGTGTGTGTGTGGATTCACTCTCTGTCTCTGTCGGATGTGTTGAAATGACACTGCATGTTCTTGCGATTCACATAGACTCTCATTTTCTCAGAAGTGGAGGTGTGTATGTGTGTGTGTGTTGTAATCTGCATAACTGTGCTGTCAATTAAAGTGAAAAAACATTTTTATATTGTGTAAACATCAAGAAACATATTTTCCTTACACCTTGCATACATGTGAGTGTACACATCTTTATTATTATTTTCAAAACTGTTGTATCATATATTTTAAATATATAAATATCATTT
The DNA here is from genome assembly GCA_023029165.1 of Gobiocypris rarus. Classification (NCBI taxonomy): domain Eukaryota; kingdom Metazoa; phylum Chordata; class Actinopteri; order Cypriniformes; family Gobionidae; genus Gobiocypris; species Gobiocypris rarus. Next base: position 5,045,986 of record CM040926.1, on the reverse strand, counting down.
ATTTTTTTCGAGTTGTCAATTTATCAGATTTGTGAAGAGATTTGTTGGCCTTGAGGCACATTCATTTCAGGAGAGTTGTCATGATATCATTTATATATTGCATCTTGGTTGCATCACATGGAAAATATCCAAATATTTATACTATTTTTAGCCATACGAGTGTAAAATTATTTGTAAAACTTACAATGGTTCAAACTTGGTTACTGTACTGCATATGTTTGACTTATGTTTGAAAAGTTTGGGTCTTTTGTTTTTAAATCAGGCTCTCAAAAATGATATAAAATATAGCGGTTATCGTCTTTCAAATATAGAGAATTATCTGTTATCGGCATCGGCCAAATTTTCATATTGGTGCATCCCTTGACACACATTCAGGAGGCTTATCATGATATCATTTATGTATAATTTACGTGTTGGTTGCATCATGTAGATGACTAAAAATTCCCAAATATTTATACTATTTTAACAAAACAGCTTTTTTTTTCTCCTAATAGCCGAACTATTTAATAAGGTTTTTCTTTCAATAATTGTATTATTTTAATGATTTTTCTTCTTTGTGATATTATGACAGTTATGCTCTGACATTTTTGTCTGCATTACAAAATGTATTTTTGAATAAATTAATAAATCTGGACAAAATTTATTTAATAATTGAATTGACCCTATTTCTCTTAGTATTAAGCTTTAGCATGCAACTCATCCTAACTTATTATTTTTATATTGTGATATAGCCGTGCGATATGTCTGTATATCAGCATGGCTGTGTTTCGGCCGTAGGTAATCACTGAAATACAGCCATATCGCATGGCTACGAGTTTGATTATTGTATCAGAAACAACACCGGAGTGTCTTTAAAAACACTCTTTTGTCCAGAACTACTTCCAAACGACACAGATTCAAATCTCGAGTTTAAATTTTGACAGTCGAGTCTCCGTTACTATTTCTGAAACGGCACTTTAGAACGAGTAACAAAGGAACGCTGAGTCACTTCATTGAAGATTATTGTATTATGTAGTATTATTATGAGAGAAAGATCAACTAAACGAGTGTATTACCTGAATCTGATATAGCATTCATTCTTCAGGTCGATGTCCATAATATTATATCCATTAAAAATCAGTTTGTATGTCCGCTGAGGAAAGTGATTTGACTTTGTCTTTTTAAAAGTTTCCATTTACTCATGGGATCTCCCACAACAGCGTTAAAACAAATTCCTTGTCTTTGCCGCCATCTAAAGGTGTAATAATGTAACTTTCACTCAAGGCCATTTCACGATCACTAACGGACCCTTTCTCAATACAGCATATTATTTATATAAAATAATACACTAGGAAATATACACAAGCAAACAATGCAGTCAAACAGACAAAAGCAGCGCTCTAGTACAGGATTCAAGTTAAATATAGCCTAAATATAACCCAAATATTCCCCTTAACCAAAATCGGTTTGCTCTGGAACAAGTAATAGATTAGTAAGACCAAAGTTTGCCTGCTTGATATACTCTAAAGTGTAGCCTACTCACACCCCCTGTGAGAGTGCCCCCACACCACTGGTCTAAACAAATCGGGAAAAAAAGCGATACAAGCGGTGAAACAGTCCCATTGCTGATACTGGGGTAGTATCACACGGCTCTCAGCCAATCTGATTCGAGAACCAATTTATCGAGAACCTCAGCCCTCAAAGCAACTCCCTAGCGTCATGCCAGTGAGTTTTGCACTGGCAAACAGTGCTCATATTTTCACAACCCATTCATTAGAGCACTCTCTCAGCCCTGAACATGCAGTCATGCATCATGTATGCAAATATCTCTGTCTGCACTAAAGCAGATCGCCAAACAGATCGCCAAACACTTGCTACCTTGCATCACTTTTTCCACTGTTTAATAGATTTTTGCGTTGCCATGGAGACTCTATAAATGGCTTCAGAGATGTTCTCTATAGCCTTGTTGAACCAGGTTTTATTTGAAAACATGGGCAGGTTTGAATAGAGAGATGTAGCCTTTGGTTTGGCTCTTCTGCAGCTCTTGGCTCTTTGAGCGTTTTGTTTGCCTCTTACACCTCGCAGTGTGTCCAAGTCAGATCTGAGCGTGTTTGCAGACTGAACGCTGGCAGGCCCTCTCCTGCACTCCACGCTGAGAGAAACCAAAGCACAAATTACACGGACAGCTTTGCTGAGCATTTTTTGGGTCCTTGTGTCTGTGGTTGTAATTCTAGTTACAGCTTAGCTTGTGATATTTTCCTAGATATATTAATACAGGTATGTTTAGGTTGCTGCCCGACTGGCTGACATGAAACAATGTGATTTTGTTAGGGTTTTCACAAGGTTTATGATGAAACCTTGCCCTCTTCTTTTGGAGCTTTGTCAGACAACAATTAAGAATGGAAGAGGACTGACATGCTAAACACAACATGCTAAATCATGTTAGCAAATGTTAAAACATATTAGCAAAATGCTTATTCATAATATCATATAAAAATGCTATATCATGCTAGCAGGTTATTAAATAATGCTAGCAACATATTCATTCAGTGTTAATGTTAAAAATGTTAACAAAATGCAAATTATTGCTAACAACATGCAAAATCATGTTAGTGATATGCTAATTCATGTTAAAACATGCTAATTAATGCTAACAACATGTTGTTAAATTCTAACCGCTTTAATTTATGCTAGAAGCAATTAAAACATGTTAGTAACATGTTAATTTGTGTTAACCACATACTAAAACAGCTAATGTTAAATCCTGCTAGCAAACATGCTAATTCATGCTAGCAACGTGGTTAAAACATGTTTGCAAAATGCTAATTCATGCTAGAAACATGTTAAAACATACTAGCAAAATGCTGATTCATGTTAATGACATTGTAAAACATGTTAAATCTTGTTAATAACAGGCTAATTCATGTTAACATGTTAAATCATGCAAGCGACGTGTTAATTTATGTTAACAATATGATATCAACATGTTAAATCATGTTGACAAAATGAAACATGCTAGCAACATAATCATGTTACTATGTTAAATAATGCTAGCAGAATGCTAAAACGTGTTAATTCATGCGGACAATGTAAACACACTAGCAACATAATAATTAATGTTAACAAGATGTTAAAAATGCTACCAACATGCTAATTCATAGCATGTTTAAGTCATCTACTTCCGGTTTGTGATGCAGCTGCTGTCAGATCCAGTTGGCTGCTTCATCCTTCGACAAAAGTTTCTTTGCAAATTCTCATTCATTACACTGTGCCTCATTTACTAAACAATCTGCAGTCAAATGCTCTGAACAAACATACAGTTCTCTAACGGGACGCTATTAAAAATAAACCATCCATTTGTTCCTGACTCTGGGGTCCTTCTGAAGTCTGTACAGAGATGCAAGCTGTTTAAACAGCAAAGCTGTTCCTTTGCTCCTCCATTTGTCCTGTTGTTGGGATGTAATGCTCATGCCAGGTGTAGACTTGTCAGCTGTTAAGTAGTATCGCATAGCCAGATCTTCAGACTTGACGGCAGAAGGCCTGGACTCCATTGCAGCTTTCATTGGCCAAGGACCACCCAGAGGCCAATAAAGCAGCCAATCACAGTCTGTTTTGTTCCACGTCGTGATGCCAATATGGCTCTTTAGGCTGTATCTCTGCAGTGCTTAGTCATGTTGACATCAAACTTCATTGTCACCTCATTCTGATCACACCACATCAGTTTCGTAACAGGGCTACCTATTGGCCAAAAGTGATAAACTATTAAATCACTTTACTAGTGACTGTATTCATGATTTTTCAGCCATTTTGCCTAAAGTGATGTTAATATGTCTTTAATTGCTCATTGTTGCAGTTGGTCTGATGCTCTTGTGCTTGGCCCCTTGATGGCTGCTTCCAGCTCTAGTTCTAATTCACCCTTCACAGCAAGTTTGATTGACAGGCGATCTGACCAATCAAATCGCAGAATTTGCCGGTTTGTCCGACAAAGCAGTCAGGAGAGTTAGTAGATTAACGTTGATGGACTTGAACATGAAAAACGGTGTGTACTGACGTCTTTCCGCGGTTGAAACAATATTTCTTTTAGTGTTCATTCATGTTTATTTGATGCTTATCAATGAACTAGAGGGAAGAGATGATCGGTTCACGAGCAGCTTTAACTGAGGCGCTACAGCGATCACGGCACATTAAAGAGCCACAAAATGCTATTTAATGTTTACATTTCTTTTAAAAGATGACACAATTTGAAAGTGAGACTGTTTCATATGAAAAGTAACTTGCTCTGTCCTGTCTGTCGGCGTTGTGTGTGTCCTCTTTGCTCCGCGATATAGTTTCTCTACGTGAGAACGTGTGTGTGGCGTGAGAGCGCCATGGCTTGTCGGACATAGCAACAGTATCTCAAGGGGGCGGGTCTTTGCGAACGGTCAATTGTATTTATTAATTTAATATTAATTTTATAGGCGGTAAATGTTGATATTTTAGATGAATTTGAGGATTGCTGGTTGACTCAACACGCTGGTCTTGGTCTTGGTTTAGGCTCTCTTGACTACAACACTAGTTTATAATGAAAAGGATTTTTAAAGCTAAAAAAAAACTTGCAGGATGTTTTAATGGTACAAAGACATTTTACATGTCAAAAGATCAAAGGAAATTTTATTTCTTATGTCATGATCCTTAAAACCACCACAGTGTTTATACACCTAAAGAGGTCAATCTACTCTCTTGTGTATTGTTCCCCCTACACATCAAACTGAATAAAAAATGACACTCATGACCTTTAAGCATTTCAAAAAGTGCTCACATTGTCTTGTTCAGAACTCATTTGGTAACTTGCTCTGCTCAAATGAGTTGAAGATTTGAATACCCTGATTAGAGCGCTCTCAGATGAGACGGCTACATCCCTAACCTCTTCCGCCTCTTTGTGTAAGTGTTAAATGTCCTTCCTGTGAGTTCGTCCGAGTCACTAATGACTGGAGTGTTGAGGAAACGTCAACATTTGGGCCCCTTCAATTATTTTCTATTTGTTCTGCTCTCAGGGAGCGAAGCCTCTTGTGAGTGAGACCGCTAATGGCTAGTGACAGAAATGAGCGAGATCTCACAGCCCAACTGTTGGCTTTTCATACCCCATCCTTTCAGTACTCGCAGCCCAGCTGAGCCTTTTGGCCTGAACCTTCGTTATTATGCATAGCTTCCTCTTTTCCATCTCATCTTTCTGCCTCACCCCCAAGAGTTTCTTTTTTCAGCCCGAGTCTGTATGCGTGCGTGTGTGTTGAGACTCCAGCAGTTCATGAGGCTTTCTTCAAGCCTCATTCTTCATTCGTAATGTGAGGGCAGCCGCTCGTTTTATGCCAGTACATTTTCTGCTAAAACAGCTGAGGCTGTATGACATCAGCCTGGAGAGATGAAGGAAGTTGATAATACTCGGAGTCCTTTATCATTCCCATTCCTCTCAATGGTGGTATCTCAGTTAGCACAGGATCCCTCCGGAAGTATTCAACCTGCATTCAGCTTTTCTCCGTTTTATTGCCTGCTGAATGATGCAGTTGTGGCATCCACCAGCAGTGATAAACTTTCCCATGATTAACCCTGACCGTTTAATTTTAGCATTGCAAATAGCAACCAAAATAGAGGCCCCGAACACTTATGAATCATAAAGTAATGACAATAAGTCATTGAATTATTCACTTAACCAATTTATTAATATAGATTATTCACTTATGGAAGTATTTTAGTTGGCAGACCAGAAATAGGTCATGAGTTTACATGCAAGTTTGGGGTCATGGAAAGAGATTAAATTAAAACAACAAAATATTTAACAAAGATGCATTAAATTGATTTAAGTGAGAGCAAATAAATGTATAATTTCTGATTTCTGTTTTAAATAGATGCTCTTTTGAACTTTCTGTTCATCTAATGTATCATGGTTTCCACACAAATATGAAGCATTACAACAGTTTTCCCCATTGATAATGATGTTTGTTAACATTGATAATGATGAATGATTAGTGAGGGATCATGTGACACTGGAGACTGGAGTAATGATGCTGAACTTTCAGCTTTGATCACAGGAATAAATTACACTTTAAACTAGATAGTAAAGGCTCTGATATCCTATCCTCAAGGCAAGGCAAAAAAATCCTCAAACTTTGTTCAGGGATAAAACAAAGTTCGAAGTACGTGAGCAGTGATATACTGTTAGTGAACACATTTTATTAAAGCATAAGAAAAGCATCTGTGGCATTGTGGATATGTTTGCACAAGCGCTACAGTAGAGGGCTGGATTGGGTCTGGGCTCCTGCGGGACCCAACGCAAATCTTGCGGTAGCAGGCGGTTTTACCTTTGCTGCGGGCTGGAGTGGGCGGTCAGAAAATTTACTGGGAGACCTGCGGCCGCGGGGAATGGTGGGATTTGCCGTGTAGTAGAAACGGAGTCAGAAAATTAAAGCGGCTGTTTACTTCACAAAAGCATCTAGTGCGCCGTCAGAGAGGGCATTCAGTGTGTGTGGGCGGATCTTGGAAGAAAGATTCACAAGTCTGGGACCGCAGTCAGTCAGCCATATACTTTTCCTTAGTAGGCCTAATATGGAGTAAGCAAAGTGATTGAATTAATTTGTTTGTTAAGTAGGACTAGTCTACGTTATTTTTGTTTAGTATTATTTAGTTTCTTTTTTGCAATTGCCTGTTAAGCAAGCTATAATGTGAAATATGTGTTTTTTTATTTTATTTTTTTTAAGCATTCTATTTTTTATTTATTTTGTTTTGAATTTAATTTGTTAAAATTTAAAGCATATTTTCAAAGTTATCTGAGTTAGGTTAGGGTTAGTTATTTCCAAGTTACTCGTTTGGTGAGTGTGAGCCCTGAATGCTTCATAAATATCCTGCATACGAGAGCAGCGTCATGTAGTTTAGACTGTCTGACAGTGTCTGTCTGTCTAATGTAATTTTAATTCTTAAGTAGGCCTAGTCTACGTTATTTTTTGTTAATGTAATTTACTTGTTTTTTACCTCAAACTTTCGCTTTATCCTCTATTAAATGGCACTGCCCATAGAGCACAGGATTTCTATGATGCATTCATATACAATCAATCTCAAATAAGGGTACTTTATCTACAAGTTTAAGTTTCCCAACATTAATCTTATATTATGAAACAAAGAAACACGTTATTCCAATGCATTGCATGATTGAAATGCGAGCGGGCAAGCATTTATATAGGATTTGATATAGTCTACTGTACAGAAAACGGCATTACACGGCCTTTAAAGAGTTAGTTCACCCACCAATATAAATTTCGTCGTTATTACTCACCCTCATGACGTTCCCAACTCGTAAGACCTTCGCTCATCTTAGGAACACAAATGAAGAGAAGTTTCTTGTTCTCTAAGGTCTTATGGGTTGGGATCAACATGACAGGCTTTTCAGTTTTGGGTGAACTAACCCTTTCCCCCAATCTATATTCAGACAGAATTTGGAGATCATTTATAAAAACATGCAGAAACAAAAAAAACAACAACATACTGTATAAATTAGGATAATGTTGCACAATTGAAAGGTTCTTAATCCTTTATATAATGCCTCATCCCAATCCTGAATTGGCAGTTGAATAAACAAGTCTCAGCGCTGAGGGAGAGTATCTCAAAGAATCTCATTTTATTAAGACGAGGGATGCAGAATATATACATAGGATGAAAAAGGGGGGTAGAAAAGTTTTAACCAATCACAGAGAGAATACATCATCTAGCGCATGGTAAAGGAATGCCAAATCTGTACAATAACAAGGCTATGGTTGCCATCTGGTCAGCTATCCATTTGACCTAGAGGCCCTGTAAGACTTCTTCATACGTTTAACAGAAAAACCAGGGACCTTTTCTCCATCCAATCCCAGCAGAACCTGTTTAGGTGGGAGTGCTTCCATGATGAAAACCATATGTTGGACTGCATGGACTGCAGCCTCACAGAGAACAAAAAATACCTATGTCCATTTTTTACTCTATGCTGAGATCAACACAAAATCTCACATAGTGCAAGTATGATCTCTCCGAATATTCCCAGTCTGTAATTACGAGTTCTACGAGGACAGGAAAAAAGTTTTTTACATCACAAGAAGTGTTTTATGATTGATAACTGAACAGAACCCTAAACTTTTGAATTGTAGTGTATATTTTAGATAAATAAGTAATATTAACATATAATGTTAATGTGATTTATTTGCTTATTTATTAGTTATTAATGCAGAATCCTGTCTTGCAGCCTCTTCTGGATGCTTTGGCCGATCTCCCTGAATGGTATGGAGTCAAAGGCATGCAGGCCAACTGGATTGGCGACTGTTCTGGATGCTTTTTCAACCACATATTGAAGGTGCTTAAAATCCCTTACAGCTCATGTGCATCCAGACAGGATTGGGATTTATCAGCTCCACAGCTCTTCTCAGAGGTGTATTTACTGCTAACTGCACACATGGCTCTCGCTATGAAATAATACATTTCCATGCTGGCATATGAGCGGGTGCATTACATCAGGTTTGATTCAGAGTTTGGCTGCAGGTTGTGTACAGCTTTGTTTCTTCAAGTCTGCTGTTGTTTCTGTTGTGGGAGGATTTTTGTGCTTATAAAAGTCATAATTTGATTTCCAGCACAGAAGAGTGGCTGTTTGCCAAAACCTGTTTATCAATTGCATGTCTTTCTCTCTCCGTTGCTCTCTTCCCCAGGCGGATGGTCATGACACAGGGGAGGTGTTATCTGCATACACCTGTTCTCCAGAGGCCGTGTTCGGAGCAGCCTATGTCTCAGTCCTGCCCTCCCACCGGCTGCTGCACGGCTCCAGTGCCCTCAAACCGGCTCTGCTCGGAGCTCTGAGGCCTGGGAGAGGTGAGCAACACACACACACACACACACACACACACACACACACACACACATGTTGTGTTTCCATGTTTTATGGGGACATTCCATAGGCGTAATGCATTTTATACTGTACAAATCGTATTTTCTATCCCCCTACACTGCCCCTGCCCCTAAACCTACCCATCACACACACACACACACACACACACACACACACACACACACACACACACACACACTGCCCCTAAACCTACCCATCACACACACACACACACACACACTGCCCCTGCCCCTAAACCTACCCATCACACACACACACACACACACACACACACACTGCCCCTGCCCCTAAACCTACCCATCACAGGAGACATTCTGCATTTTTACTTTTTCAAAAACATCACTTAGTGTGATTTATGACCTGTTTTCCTCATGGGGACCAAAAATGTCTCCACAAGGACAAGGATTTTGGATATTGCCATCATACCGTAGGGATTACCAGTCCACACACACACACACACACACACACACACACACACTTTTGTGAGGAAGCACAGAGCCACGGTTAACCTAAGAACTGATTATCTCAGGAACAGGATTATTGTAGTTACCTAAAACTGAAACCATAAGAAAAATGTTTTCATCACTTGAACTAAAATAAACATTAACTGAAAGAAATAAAATGTTTTGTTTTTTAAATGAATTTATTGAATATTACAGTGTTTATTATAAATGATCTATATCTGTACACATCATTATTATTATTAACTATAATGCAATAAGTGTGTAATGTTGCTATTTGAGCCTGAACAATGTCCCTCCAGCAGGAGTTATTCTCTACACTCACCTAAAGGATTATTAGGAACACCATACTAATTCTGTGTTTGACCCCCTTTCGCCTTCAGAACTGCCTTAATTCTACGTGGCATTGATTCAACAAGGTGCTGAAAGCATTCTTTAGAAATGTTGGCACATATTTATAGGATAGCATCTTGCAGTTGATGGAGATTTGTGGGATGCACATCCAGGGCACGAAGCTCCCGTTCCACCACATCCCAAAGATGCTCTATTGGGTTGAGATGTGGTGACTGTGGGGGCCATTTTAGTACAGTGAACTCATTGTCATGTTCAAGAAACCAATTTGAAATGATTTGAGCTTTGTGACATGGTGCATTATCCTGCTGGAAGTAGCCATCAGAGGATGGGTACATGGTGGTCATAAAGGGATGGACATGGTCAGAAACAATGCTCAGGTAGGCCGTGGCATTTAAACGATGCCCAATTGGCACTAAGGGGCCTAAAGTGTGCCAAGAAAACATCCCCCACACCATTACACCACCACCCCCAGCCTGCACAGTGATAACAAGGCATGATGGATCCATGTTCTCATTCTGTTTACGCCAAATTCTGACTCTACCATCTGAATGTCTCAACAGAACTCGAGACTCATCAGACCAGGCAACATTTTTCCAGTCTTCAACTGTCCAATTTTGGTGATCTTGTGCAAATTGTAGTCTTTTTTCCCTATTTGTAGTGGAGATGATTGGTACCTGGTGGGTCTTCTGCTGTTGTGGCCCATCCGCCTCAAGGTTGTGCGTGTTGTGGCTTCACAAATGCTTTGCTGCATACCTCGATTGTAACGAGTGGTTATTTCAGTCAAAGTTGCTCTTCTATCAGCTTGAATCAGTCGGCCCATTCTCCTCTGACCTCTAGCATCAACAAGGCATTTTCTCCCACAGGACTGCCGCATACTGGATGTTTTTCCCGTTTCACACCATCTTTGTAAACCCTAGAAATGGTTGTGTGTGAAAATCCCAGTAACTGAGCAGATTGTGAAATACTCAGACCGGCCTGTCTGGAGCCGACAACCATGCCACGCTCAAAATTGCTTAAATCCCCTTTCTTTCCCATTCTGACATTCAGTTTGGAGTTCAGGAGATTGTCTTGACCAGGACCACACCCCTAAATGCATTGAAGCAACTGCCATGTGATTGGTTGATTAGATAATTGCATTAATGAGAAATTGAACAGGTGTTCCTAATAATCCTTTAGGTGAGTGTGTATCAGTATCACTGAAACGCCTCCATTGTAGTCTTGAGTTTTCTTCCGGGAACGAACACGCACAATATTCCTCATTTAAATCATTCATACGCAGAATAAAGGGGCGGGGCCTGGTTGAGTTAGTTAGTAGTGTGTTGAAACTGCTGGTTTCAACACACCAGTTTCCCAAACACACTGGAAACACTTGACCAATCACGACACACTGGTCCAGCCGACCAATCAGAGCACATTGTGCTTTTCAGAAGGAGGGGCTTCATAGAGACAGGGGGCGTTTCTCAATATGCGTTCTTGTCTGTACTTGTGTTCTCGTTGACTTGTGAATCTCACCATCGCTGCCCAAGTACTGTTCCATTTCAAAGTTCACATCTAGCCAAGTACAGTTCAAATCCCCCGATCTGTCCTTGATCTGCCCCTTTTATAGGAGAGGTGACTTGAGCGGTCCTGAGACAGCCAGGTATCCCAGAATGATTCTCGCACAAACCAAAAAGTGTCAATAGTGGCTGAGAAACCCTGCATAATTTAAAAGTACTACTGTTAATGTGCCACAAAATGTAGTTTTAAGACTTTTTCAGGCGAGAATGTACTCGTTTAAAGCTCAAATCTGGTTTATTTATAAAGAGAGCGCCTATTTGAAAATTTTAACTGAAGTTTTAGGAGTTGTGAGATCAGCGCTTGTTCACCTCGGCGAGAGCAGCCGTTCCTCGGTTAGACCTTCTGATGTCTGCCGATGACTCTGAGGTCTCTGTTTTTTAATGAAAATTAAGAGGCAGAGTCTAAAATATACATACAGAGATAACCGGAGTGAGAGCGAGCTGAGTGACGTTATCAAGAACGCTGCTGTACCATTTGCAGAATCACCAGACTTGTGTCCATCCGTCCTCGGGAGTTCGTTCTACTGTGTCGAACTTGGCAAGTCTGAACTACCAAAGACGCAAGTCACAAGTTCGCATACTTGGTATTGAGAAACGGCCAGGAACTAAACAGAGCGTTACTGACAGACTGGGAAGAGACAAGCTGCAACAATGGAGAATTTGTTTTTGAACATTCAAGCATGAAAACCTGTTAGTAAAGCACAAAAACAACATCAAGAGGCATAATATGGCCTGCCAATCTTTTTCATATGCCTTGTAATCTTAAATCAAAATATCTCTTCTCTGATGACCTGGGCGGGGCAACCTGTCACTCACATGAGATCGACCAATAACAAACCACAACCATTCAATCAATTCCCTATGGACAAAATCAAGCCCCACCCTACATTTGTTCTTTTTTCAGTCGTTTCATGTCATTTCACTCGGATATTTGTCACAATAGGGAAGAAAAGACGAGCGCAACTTCGATTTTATGTCAACATTTTTATTTCTGGGAGTTGCAAAGTCAACATTTCTCATTTTAATTTAGTTTGGCTTGATGTACTAAAATAAGCTAAACTATTAAAGAAATAAACAATTAATTGAAATTAGATACATAGTTTTAAAAACAAAACAAAAAAATTACAAAAACAACAAAATTACTGAAACTTACTAAAATGAATTCAAAATAAAAACTATAACAGTATGTCAATGATACTAAAGTAACACTTCTCAGAAACATTGTCTAAGGGTTTGGTAGGGTAAAATAGTGAAATATATTGCATCAGCAGTGTGAAAGCTTTTATTTAATAAAGGTTCTTATGTGAAGAAATCAAAATGGCATTAAAGAATATCTGTATTAATGTTCTGGTGATTTACAGATGCTTTTATGCACTCTTTTTGTAGTGTGCCGGTGTGTTTTAACCCTGCAGGTTGCTAGTTGTTACTCTTGTGGTCTTGCACCAAAACATGAAATAACTGTAAATCCCAAAGGCTTTGGAAGAGGACAGGTTTCTGCTAATGAGATCTCAGATTCAGCCTTAGGTATGAGATCAGTGTTCGTTGATTGACCTTTGACCCCTGCATGTGCAGACAGCCTGACTGAAGTCACTGCCCTCAATGTGTTCACCGGCCGTGAGGTTCCAGTGGTAATCTCTGCCAAGAATGAGTTTGACGGACATCTGGACACTGTGATAGGTGAGAAGTGTGTGTGTGTGTGTGTGTGTGTGCGCTAGTCTGTAAATGTTTAGTTTGTTAATGTAATAATCAAGACTGAATTAGCATGATATCCAACAGAGACAGCAGGGTCATTACATGATGTGTATGTTCAGGTGTGTGAATTCCCTAAGGAGAATCTACAGCATACGTCAGGGATGTGTTTAGCTACACATATCCCATAGACACCTCATTTCCCAGCATGCTGTCCTCCAGCATCAAGGATTTCTGTAAGAGCTCTTCACAGGGTTCCCTACGGGGTTTGGAAAAGTATGGAATTTGATTTGAGTAATTTCCAGGTCTGGAAAAGTATGGAAAAAATAAATCAGAGTATGGAAAAATATTTATGTTTCCAGACTATTGTCCCTATTTTGTTTTCTAAATATACCCCAAAATGAAAATGTCCTAATCATTTACTCACCCCAATGCCGTGAACTAATCCTTTAAATATCTCCATGTGTCCAAGATTTCCAAGATTAATTTAATGCTGTACCTAAGCATTGTCAACTGACTTTAGCTCTATTTTCTAATTTTCTGGTTAATTGTACATGAACGTCCCTTCTGTTTCTGTAGGGGTTACAGTTAGTTAAATGTACAAAATTACAAATATGAATAACATTGCACTGATTTAGCATTTCAGTTTTAATAAAATGCTGTGCTTTGAACTGGACTGGGTTTGGTATTAAATTGACTTGTACAAGCAATAGTAGCTACAATTTTCAAATGTAGAAATTTAAAATGATAGCCTACATAGAGGTTTTGACTCAGAGTGTAACATACTTGTCGCGCCGATAGCATTGTGGGTAAGTGCGTCGCCATGAAGTGCTGTTGTGCTTGGAGACCGAGTTCGAGTCCTGCCTCATGGACTTTTCCCAATCCCGCCCCCTCTCTCTCCACCTTACTTCCTGTCAAGCTACTTTCCTATCCTAATAAAAGGCAAAAATGCCAATACTAAATCTTTAGAATGTAACATATTTGTTAGCAGTTGAATTTTGAAACAATTTATCAGAACAAGTTAAATATGGTCGGAAAAATCTGTAGGGAAGTCTGGAAATTTGAGTATGGAAAAGTATGGAATTTTGAAATTAAAATTGTGAAGGAACCCTGTCTTCAGCCACTTCTGTACGTTTGTCATTGCATGTACAGTTGACCCAGATGTTAATAAACACTAATGTACCTAAAAATGTACAAAAGTCAATGACACGATGTTCATTAAAAGTCCATTTCATTCATACAATGAAACTATTTTAATTTCTGAATGAGTGAAAATATCAAAGAGAGTTTAACAAACCTGAAATTGCAACGAAAAATTAGTAAATATATAAGGTCACACTTTAGTTTAGGGTCCAATTCTCACTTTTAACTACAACTTTTATCTCAGTAAACTCCTAATCACTGCTTATTAATACTTAGTAAGGTAGTTGTTAAGTTTAGAATATCAGAATACGTCATTAATATGTGCTTTATAAGTACTAAAGAACAGCTAATATCCTAGTAATGTGCATGCTAATAATAAAACAAGTTAATATTTAGAATTGAACCCTACACTAAAGTGTTACCCATATATATATATATATATATATATATATATATATATATATATATATATATATATATACACTGATCAGGCATAACATTATGGCCACCTTTCTAATATTGTGTTGGTCCCCCTTTTGCTGCCCAAACAGCTTTGACCCGTCGAGGCATGGACTCCACTTGACCCCTGAAGGTGTGCTGTGGTATCTGGCTCCAAGATGTTAGCAGCAGATCCTTTAAGTCCTGTAAATTGCGAGGTGGGGCCTCCATAGATCGGACTTGTTTGTTCAGCACATCCCACAGACGCTCGATTGGATTGAGATCTGGGGCATTTGGAGGCCTAATCAACACCTCAAACTCGTTGTTGTGCTCCTCAAACCATTCCTGAACCTTTTTTGCTTAGTGGCAGGAGCATTATCCTGCTTAAAGAGCCACAGCCACCACGGTAAGCGTTCCCCAGCTAAGCGCACACCCCCGGCCATCCACGTGATGTAGAAAACATGATTCATCAGACCAGGCCACCTTCTTCCATTGCTCCGTGGTCCAGTTCTGATGCTCACGTGCCACTGTTGGTGCTTTCGGCGGGGTCAGGGGTCAGCATGGGCACTCTGACTGGTCTGTGGCTATGCCGCCCCAAACGCAACAAACTGCGATGCACTGTGTATTCTGACACCTTTCTATCAGAACCAGCATGAACTTCTTGAGCAGTTTGAGCTCCAGTAGCTCGTCTGTTTGGTCAGACCACACGGGCCAGCCTTCGCTCCACACGTGCATCAATGAGCCTGGGCCGCCCATGACCCTGTGGCCGGTTCTCCACTGTTCCTTCCTTGGAGCACTTTTGATAGATCCTGACCACTGCAGACCGGGAACACCCCACAAGAGCTGCAGTTTTGGAGATGCTCTGACCCAGTCATCTAGCCATCACAATTTGTCCCTTGTCAAACTCGCTCAAATCCTTACGCTTGCCCATTTTTCCTGCTTCTAACACATCAACTGGATAAAATGTTCACCTGCTGCCTAATATATCTCAACCACTAACAGGAGCCGTGATGGAGAGATCATCAGTGTAATTCACTTCACCTGTCATAATGTTATGCCTGATTGACATATTTGATTTAATATTTGATTCAAATGGTAAAACCCTGAGGGATAATATTCATAAAGCAGAAATAAATGATAGTTATTGATTCTGACAATATAATAATTATATACGTTTTTCTTGATGGTTACACATCCCAGGCATCCCAGATAGCAGTGAGGAGGATGAGCGGTTGGCTCAGTCCCTGGGCTTGAGCTGGAACTCTGTTCTGAAGACAGAAGAAGACGGATCACAGACTCTTATAAACTCAGATGAGGTAAACTCACCATCCCGGTTAAACATGAGGGCAGAGGTTCCAGTTAGCTGGTTACAGCTGATAATCCCTTCTGCTGTAGTTTACAGGTCAAAGCCGGAAAGAAGCTTTTAACTCTGTTACCCAGAAAGCCCGGGAGAAGAACATTGGTGGATACCTCACTAGTACTAAGTTACGTGATTGGTTAATCTCAAGGCAGCGCTACTGGGGCACACCCATTCCCATAGTGCATTGCAGCTCATGCGGGCCCGTGGCAGTTCCAGCGGAGGACCTGCCAGTCATGCTACCTAAAGTACCTTCCCTCACTGGGAAAGGGGTGTCGCCCTTGAAGACAGCACGGGATTGGCTGAGATGCCAGTGTCCGAGGTAAGTGCAATCTTTCTCTAATGACGGCCATTTGAAAGAAGCTGTTAGTGTTAGCAAATACTTATATTATATTATTATATTACACCAGCTCTCTGCATGAAGATGTTTTTGTTTTGTTTGTATTATTTAATTTTGTTGTTTGCTTTGTGTTTTGTTTAGTGGTGGGCCGTTATCGGCGTTAACGTGCTGCGTTAACGTGAGACTCTTATCGGGCGATAAAAAAATATCGCCGTTAATCTATTCTCAAAGTTGGGTTGGGAGCTGGGTCTATACTACGCAAGCTATGATGACTATCACAGTGATAGTTCAGCACGGATGTATTCCTAGCCGAATTGCACTGTAGGGAGCGAGCGAGTCTTGAACCTGCGTGTATGCTGTGAAATTACCACATCAAGCGTGAACGCTGTCTTCCACTCGAGTCCTGATGAGCGTGACTGACATACTGTAAGCAGAGAGCTGTAAATCTCATTTCTGCTCGTCGTCAGCGTTCTTTAGAGCATTTGCAGTACATCCGCGGCAGATAGACGCAAGTGCCATTACGTGCTGAAGCTTTGGGAACAAAACCAAGCGGTTCAAAAACAAAAATATAGAAGTTAGGTGAACAACGCTATTCATTCTGCCACCTCCTCGCTCGGCGTCGTTGCAAGTAACGGGGTAAACAGCTGCTGCTCTGATGACGCAAACGCACGCCGGTTTCGGACCTAAAAATATAATATGAACACGGTCCAGGGAGCAATCGAACTCGGGTTCGGTCCAGGCAATCGAACCAAGTGTGAAAGCACCAGTCATTATTTGGGTAGCACACATATTCTGAATGCCTTCGGCAGAATTCAAATGAGCCATTTTAATCTAGATTAATCACAGAGAGATTAACCTAGATTAAAAAAATGAATCTATGCCCACCACTAGTTTTGTTATAATATAATATTTTTTATTACTTTGATATTATATATGATTTATATATAATATAGTATGTATATTATATTTTATTATAAAGAAAGATTATATTCTCAAATTATATAAAGTCATACACCAGCTGAGCCACTCCCATGGGGGTTTTGTTTTTATTTTTTAATTTTGTTTTGCTTTGATGTTGTTTTTTTGTTAAGTTATTATTACATTTTATACAATATATTTATATATTATCAAGAAATATTATTATATTTACATAGAAATTCCATGCCATGAAGATTTTGTTTTGATTTTATGTTTAAATTTTGTTTTTCGATTTATTTTGTCATAATATAATACTTATATTTATATTATATTGTATTATAAAGAAATATTATTATATTCACATATAATTGAAAGTCATACTCCAGCTGAGCCACTGCCATTTAGATTTTGTTTTGTTTTCATTTTATAATTTCATTTTGCTTTGTTATATTATATTTATAATATGTAATAAAGAAAATATTTTTTTTTACATATTATGGAAGGTCATAGGCCAGCTGAGTCACTTCCATGGAGGTTTTCTTATCTTTTTATTTAATTTATTGTTTTTTGTTTGTTGTTTTGTTTTGTTTTGGTTTAATTTTGTTTTGCTTTGATTTATTGCCTTTGGTTTGATAGAGACAGAAAGTTCAGTGAATTAAAAAGGCGAGATGGGTGGAATAAAATAAGTATACGCAGCACCGTTGAATTTGAACCTGCATCCCCATATGAGCACCAAGGCTCAGCCTGTCTGGAGCATGTGCACTAATCACTTGGACTTGTCTCAGAGGAAATTTCTTCTCATATTTAGAGGTCGGACAGTTTGGTATCTTTGAGAGTATGAATTGAACTCTTTGAAAATGGAAAATAAAAAGTGTTTGATAAGAGATTCATCTGGTGCCATTGTAATATAAGTGGAATCATTTTCTTCCATTATCTGAGTCTTTGTACTCCCACTCTGTCATGTGAAATAATGGCAGACTGGACCAGAACTCATTGTCTCCGATATCATCAAAACAGAGCCAAGTTCAGACTCAGCTAGACTGAAGTGGCTTGTTTCTGGGAGCACTTGTCCCCTGGAGGCTACAGGGATCATTACCACTGAGTCATGGAGGTGGTGAAGATGTGCGCACAGATAGCACCTCCTCATGTGAAGGGTATTAATAGACCCTCTCTGACCATGAAGCATGGTAATGCCGGCAGAGCTGCTGAAAGCTGATGACATTTTTACAAAAATCCTTTGTCTGATAGTCACATGAATGGAGAGACAAACGTGTCTTAGGTGCCTCAATTCATGCATTTGTATACATACACACAGAAATATGGTTTAGTAGAGGTTTATGGTGTTTTTAGTGGCCGATGCCAATATCCAGAAAGCAGGGTGGCAGATTTAATGCCGATATTTGCCATTCAAATTTGGCTTTTTGTTATTTATGTTTTAAAAAAGAGGTGCAACAGAGGAAGTGTGCACTTAGCTCACACGATCAGCTCGTGATCCAGTGTTTTCCGCTTCTCAGAACGGCTCAGTTCAGAGTGAATAAATGCATATGCTGAGAGTTTATTGTGCATTTGGGAAAACAGCAGACCCGGACTGGACCCCCTTTTTTTTACGTTTTACTATGGTTTTAACAATTAGTGCACAATTACCATCGCACATCTGTAGATAATAGATAGGTGCGTAGGACGAAGGATAACCAGATCCAAAAATCTCAACAAACAAACAAAAGGAAATCCTGCACACTATCAATACTTGCAAAAATCAAAAACTTTTATTAGCAATGTTTCGGTCTCATGACCTTCATCATGCATGCCTGATGAAAGTCATAAGACCGAAACGTTGCTAATAAAAAGTTTTTGATTCCTTTGATCCTTTGATTCGACCACCAAAACACAAACAATTGGTCAAAGCAGAGGATACTAATAAAAGTGGAATCGTCTGTTTTTCCATGCAAATTACTCCGAATTCACTCATATATTTACGAAAGTTTAATGAATGAGGCCCAGTGACTTATTACTGAGCTAATATTAGCCAATCATCCAGGTAGTTCAAAATATGGATGCCCTGGAGCCACTACAGGCCGGAGCTGTGTCCATTTACTTTGTACAAGTTTGCGAAGCCAGCGCTAGTCCGAACGGAAGAACCCTAAATTGGTAAGCGTTGCCCCCAAAAGCAATCCTGAGGAACTTCCTGTGCCTCTTGAAGATCTGAATGTAAAAGTATCCATCTTTCAGATCGTTAGTCACAAACCAATCTGCGGTTTGCACCTGAGACCAGATGGACTTCACCTTCAGCCTCTTGAACCTGCTCACTCTGAGCGAGAGGTTCAGCATAAGTCCAGAATTGGACACAAACCACCATCTTTTTTTGCTGTGATACTTTGCAGAGCTTTTTCATGCTCAAACAGCAACATCCTACACTAAAGAAAGTTTTACACCTCCAAATTTTGCACTCTGCAGAAATAAGAATTATATATATATATACACACTATATTGACAAAAGTTTTGGGATGCCTGTCTTTACATGCACAATATTCTTAAGGGTTTAATATGGAGTTGGCCTATCCTTTGCAGTTATAACAACTTCAACTCTTCTGGGAAGGCTTTCCAAAAGGTTTAGGAGTGAATTCTTCTAGAGGTTCACAAGGTTTAGGTGGATTTTTCAGGTCAGACACTGATGTTGGACGAGAAGGCCTGGCTCGCAGTCTCCGCTCTAATTCATCCCAAAGGTATTCTATCGGGATGAGGTCAGGACTCTGTGCAGGCCAGTCAAGTTCCTCCACACCAAACTCACTCATCCATGTCTTTATGGACCGACATTTTGTGCACTGGAGCGCAGTCATGTTGAATTAGGAAGGGGCCGTCCCCAAACTGTTCCCACAAAACTGGGAGCATAAAATTGTCCAAAATGTCTTGGTTTGCTGAAGCATTAAGAGGCCAAACCCAACCCCTGAAAAACAACCCGACACCATAATCCCCCCTACACTATATTGCCAAAAGTATTGGGACGCCCCTTCAAATCATTGAATTCAGGTGTTCAATCACTTCATGGCCACAGGTGTATAAAATCAAGCGCTTCTACAAACATTTGTGAAAGAATGGGTCTCTCTCTGGAGCTCCACCAAACTTTACACTTGGCACAAAGCAGTGGTGGTGTGCTTTACCCCACTGCATCCCACGCTTTGCATTGCACTGGTGATGTAAGGCTTGGATGAGCTGCTCGGCCATGGAAACCCAATCCATGAAGCTCTCTCCGCACTGTTCTTGAGCTCATCTGTAGGACACAGAAGTTTGGAGGTCTGGAGCTATTGACTCTGCAGAAAGTTGGAGACTTCTGCGCATTGTGACCCTCAGCATGCGCTGACCCCACTCTGTGATTTTACATTGCCTACCTCTTTATAGCTGAGTTGCTGTTGTTCCCAATCGCTTCCACTTTGTTATAACACCACTAACAGTTGAGCGTGGAATATTTAGTAGTGAGGAAATTTCACGAATGGACTTATTGCACAGGTGGCAACCTATCCCGGTCCCACGCTTGAGTTCACTGAGCTCCTGAGAGCGACCCATTCTTTCACAAATGTGTGTAGAAGCGTCTGCATGCCTAGTGCTTGATTTATACACCTGTGGCCATGGGAGTGATGGGAACACCTGAATTCAATTATTTGGAGGAGTGTCCCAATACTTTTGGGCAATATAGTGTATACAGTTGCAAGAAAAAGTATGTGAACCCATTGCAGAATCTGTGAGAATGTGAATAATTTTAAAACACAAAAAGAGAGATCATACAAAATGCATTATTTTTTATTTAGTGCTGTCCTGAATAAGATATTTTACATAAAAACTGTTTACATATAGTCGACAAGAAAAAGAAAATAGCTGAATTTATTAAAATGACCCATTCAAAGGACGGTTTATGAACCATTGATTCTTAATCCTTTGTGACGTTCCCTGGATCCACGGCTGTGTGTGTGGGCATGTTTTTGTGAAATATCAGGACACAAATGTGTATAATGACATGGGTATGACACAGGTATTACAAAAAGAGGGTGAAATATGAGGACGTTCCCCATGTCCTCACTTTTCAAAATGCTTATAAATCACACAGGATGAGGTTTTTTTCACAGAAAGTAAACTGCACAGTGTGTGTGTGTGTGTGTGTGTGTGTGTGTGTGTGTGTGTGTGTGTGTGTGTGTGTGTGTGTGTGTGTGTGTGTGTGTGTGTGTGTGTGTGTGTGTGTGTGTGTGTGTGTGTGTGTGTGTTGTAAGTTTAGGGGCAGGCAGTGTGTGTGTGTGTGTGTGTGTGTGTGTGTGTGTGTGTGATGGGTTGGTGGTTTAGGCAGTGTGTGTGTGTGTGTGTGTGTGTGTGTGTGTGTGTGTGTGTGTGTGTGTGATGGGTAGGTTTAGGGGCAGGGGCAGTGTAGGGGGATAGAAAATACGGTTTGTACAGTATAAAATGCATTACGCCTATGGAATGTCCCCACATTTCACAAAAACAAACGTGTGTGTGTTGTTGGTGTGTGTGTGTGTTGTGTGAATGTTGTTCATGAGTCTCTTGTTTGTCATGATCAGTTAAACTGACCAACATTCTTCAGAAAAATCCTCCAGGTCCTGTACATTCTTTAGTTTTCCAGCATCTTCTGCATATTTGAACCCTCTCCAGCAGTGACTGTGGGATCCTGAGATCTGAGAACGCGCGAAAAATAGGCGCCGGTTCTATTTCTAGCATGCATGCGTTTTCGGCGCGGCTCACGCAGGCGCTATGCAAGCTTCACGCTTGCAGGGGGTCGCCGGCCTAACTGCATTACTCATCACAAATGTATTGGAGTAAAAAGTGCAAACTATTAAAAAAGGTTCAAACATCCACTGATGCTCCAGAAGGAAACACAACGCATTAAGAGCCGGGGGTGAAAACTTTTGAACAGGATGAAGATTTTTCATTATCTTTTTTAGTTTACATTTTCAGATGCAACAGAAGATACTTAGATGGTTCTCGGAAGACAAATAAAGTAAACTTGACCTTAATTTTCAATTAAGTTTTCACCCCCTGGCTCTTAATGCACAGTGTTAAGAATCAATGGTTCATAAACTTTTGAACGGGGTCATTTTAATAAAGTTGTTTTTGTCTTGTGGACTAAATGTAAATATGTTTTATGTAAAATGTCCTATTCGGAACAGTCCTGAATAAAATAATAGGTATTTTGTATGTTCTCTCTTATTTAGTTAAAATTGTTCACATTTTTCCAGATTCTGCAAGCTGTTCACATACTTTTTCTTGTAAATGTACAGTCACTGTTGAATTCCAGCTAGATTTTAAATCCTTCTAAGATCTTCTCACTGGCATTAGTCCTGTCTTGTCAAGTTTCATTAAATTTGTCTGAAATCTGTTTGTGTCCATTCTGCACATATTTATAGTACCTAGGAGAATTACAGTGTTTGATTCAGACAGGTAAAGTTTCTGTCAGTGAGGAGGCTGGATCATCTCTTATCTGTTGAGACCTCGAAGAAAATCACCTCAGTCCTTTAAATGATCACCTACATTGAGTGAAGCGGCTGCAGAGAGAGAAAGAGACGGAAACAAGATAAAGAGAGAGATGGTGCTTATCTGCCTCGTCCTTGAGGAAAAGAGGAGTCATTTCCTGAGCTGTGATATTGTCTCTGCCTTCGTTGTTAGAAGTTTAATTGAAATCTGAGGATAAAAAACAGAGTAAGCTCTCACAGCCGGATTTTGGTGCTGATTATATGTTTGAAGGATTGTTGTGGGACAAAAAAAGACTCCTTAGAAAAACATGTTACTTTCTGGGTTAGGTTTCATCAGATGAGCATAAGTTACAACGCTAACACTTTATTTCAGTGTTTAATTCTCACTATTAACTAGTTGCTCATTATCATGCATATTACTAGGATATTGGCTGTTTATTAGTACTTATTAAACACATATTAATGCCTTATTCTGCATGACCATATTCTACTACCCCTAATCAATGCCTAAATTTAAACTTAACAAAAACTACTTTAGCAGACTGGGCCATCTGACCAATCAGAGCAGAGTATACCAATCACAACAGACTGGGCCATCTGACCAATCAGAGCAGAGTAGACCAATCACAGCAGACTGGGCCATCTGACCAATCAGAGCCGAGTAGACCAATCACAACAGACCAGGCCATCTGACCAATCAGAACAGAGTAGACCAATAATCACAACAGACTGGGCCATCTGACCAATCAGAGCAGAGTAGACCAATCCCAACAGACTGGGCCATCTGACCAATCAGAGCAGAGTAGACCAATCCCAACAGACTGGGTGATCTGACCAATCACAGCACGGTAGACCAATCCCAACAGACAGGGTCATCTGACCAATCACAGCACAGTAGACCAATCCCAACAGACAGGGTCATCTGACCAATCAGAGAAGAGTAGACTAATCCCAACAGACAGGGTCATCTGACCAATCAGAGCAGAGTAGACCAATCCCAACAGACAGGGTCATCTGACCAATCAGAGCAGAGTAGACCAATCCCAACAGACTGGGCCATCTGACCAGTCAGAGCAGAGTAGACCAATCACAACAGACAGGGTCATCTGACCAATCAGAGCAAAGTAGACCAATCCCAACAGACTGGGCCATCTGACCAATCAGAGCAGAGTAGACTTATCCCAACAGACAGGGTCATCTGACCAATCAGAGCAGAGTAGACCAATCACAACAGACTGGGCCATCTGACCAATCAGAGCAGAGTAGACCAATCACAACAGACTGGGCCATCTG
Source organism: Gobiocypris rarus (assembly GCA_023029165.1). Taxonomy (NCBI): domain Eukaryota; kingdom Metazoa; phylum Chordata; class Actinopteri; order Cypriniformes; family Gobionidae; genus Gobiocypris; species Gobiocypris rarus. The sequence continues at coordinate 5,022,088 of CM040926.1, read as the reverse complement.
ACCAATCAGAGCAGAGTAGACCAATCACAACAGACTGGATCATCTGACCAATCACAGCAGAGTAGACCAATCACAACAGACTGGGTCATCTGACCAATCACAGCAGAGTAGACCAATCCCAACAGATTGGGTCATCTGACCAATCAGAGCAGATTAGACCAATCACAAAAGACTGGGCCATCTGACCAATCAGAGCAGAGTAGACCAATCACAACAGACTGAGCCATCTGACCAGTCAGAGCAGAGTTGACCAATCACAACAGACTGGGCCATCTGACCAATCAGAGCAAAGTAGACCAATCCCAACAGACTGGGCCATCTGACCAATCAGAGCAGAGTAGACCAATCACAACAGACAGGGTCATCTGACCAATCAGAGCAGAGTAGACCAATCACAACAGACTGGGCCATCTGACCAATCACAGCACAGTAGACCAATCCCAACAGACTGGGTCATCTGACCAATCAGAGCAGAGTAGACCAATCTCAACAGACTGGGCCATCTGACCAATCAGAGCAGAGTAGACCAATCACAACAGACTGGGCCATCTGACCAATCAGAGCAGAGTTGACCAATCACAACAGACTGGGCCATCTGACCAATCAGAGCAGAGTAGACCAATCACAACAGACTGGGCCATCTGACCAATCAGAGCAGAGTAGACCAGTCACAACAGACTGGGTCATCTGACCAATCACAGCAGAGTAGACCAATCCCAACAGGCTGGGTCATCTGACCAATCACAGCACAGTAGACCAATCCCAACAGACTGGGTCATCTGACCAATCAGAGCAGAGTAGACCAATCACAACAGACTGGGCCATCTGACCAATCAGAGCAGAGTAGACCAATCACAACAGACTGGGCCATCTGACCAATCAGAGCAGAGTAGACCAATCACAACAGACTGAGCCATCTGACCAGTCAGAGCAGAGTTGACCAATCACAACAGACTGGGCCATCTGACCAATCAGAGCAAAGTAGACCAATCCCAACAGACTGGGCCATCTGACCAGTCAGAGCAGAGACCAATCACAACAGACTGGGCCATCTGACCAATCAGAGCAAAGTAGACCAATCCCAACAGACTGGGCCATCTGACCAATCAGAGCAGAGTAGACTAATCACAACAGACAGGGTCATCTGACCAATCAGAGCATAGTAGACCAATCCCAACAGACTGGATCATCTGACCAATCAGAGCAAAGTAGACCAATCCCAACAGACTGGGCCATCTGACCAATCAGAGCAGAGTAGACCAATCAAAACAGACAGGGTCATCTGACCAATCAGAGCAGAGTAGACCAATCACAACAGACTGGGCCATCTGACCAATCAGAGCAAAGTAGACCAATCCCAACAGACTGGGCCATCTGACCAATCACAGCACAGTAGACCAATCCCAACAGACTGGGTCATCTGACCAATCAGAGCAGATTAGACCAATCCCAACAGACTGGGTCATCTGACCAATCAGAGCAGATTAGACCAATCCCAACAGACTGGGCCATCTGACCAATCAGAGCAGAGTAGACCAATCCCAACAGACAGGGTCATCTGACCAATCAGAGCATAGTAGACCAATCCCAACAGACTGGGTCATCTGACCAATCAGAGCAAAGTAGACCAATCCCAACAGACTGGGCCATCTGACCAATCAGAGCAGAGTAGACCAATCAAAACAGACAGGGTCATCTGACCAATCAGAGCAGAGTAGACCAATCACAACAGACTGGGCCATCTGACCAATCAGAGCAAAATAGACCAATCCCAACAGACTGGGTCATCTGACCAATCAGAGCAGATTAGACCAATCCCAACAGACTGGGCCATCTGACCAATCAGAGCAGAGTAGACCAATCACAACAGACTGGGCCATCTGACCAATCAGAGCAGAGTAGACCAATCCCAACAGACTAGGTCATCTGACCAATCACAGTACAGTAGACCAATCCCAACAGACTGGGTCATCTGACCAATCAGAGCAGAGTAGACCAATCACAGCAGACTGGGTCATCTGACCAATTAGAGCAGAGTAGACCAATCCCAACAGATTGGGCCATATGACCAATCACAGCAGAGTAGACCAATCCCAACAGACTGGGCCATCTGACCAATCAGAGCAGAGTACACCAATCACAGCAGACTGGGTCATCTGACCAATCACAGTACAGTAGACCAATCCCAACAGACTGGGTCATCTGACCAATCAGAGCAGATTAGACCAATCCCAACAGACTGGGTCATCTGACCAATCAGAGCAGATTAGACCAATCCCAACAGACTGGGCCATCTGACCAATCAGAGCAGAGTAGACCAATCACAACAGACTGGGCCATCTGACCAATCAGAGCAGAGTAGACCAATCCCAACAGACTGGGTCATCTGACCAATCACAGTACAGTAGACCAATCCCAACAGACTGGGTCATCTGACCAATCAGAGCAGAGTAGACCAATCCCAACAGACTGGGTCATCTGACCAATCAGAGCAGAGTAGACCAATCACAGCAGACTGGGTCATCTGACCAATTAGAGCAGAGTAGACCAATCCCAACAGATTGGGCCATATGGCCAATCACAGCAGAGTAGACCAATCCCAACAGACTGGGCCATCTGACCAATCAGAGCAGAGTACACCAATCACAGCAGACTGGGTCATCTGACCAATCACAGTACAGTAGACCAATCCCAACAGACTGGGTCATCTGACCAATCAGAGCAGAGTAGACCAATCACAGCAGACTGGGCCATCTGACCAATCAGAGCAGAGTACACCAATCACAGCAGACTGGGTCATCTGACCAATCACAGCAGAGTAGACCAATCCCAACAGACTGGGCCATCTGACCAATCAGAGCAGAGTACACCAATCACAGCAGACAGGGTCATCTGACCAATCACAGCAGAGTAGACCAATCCCAACAGACTGGGCCATCTGACCAATCAGAGCAGAGTACACCAATCACAGCAGACTGGGTCATCTGACCAATCAGAGTAGAGTAGACCAATCCCAACAGACTGGGCCATATGACCAATCACAGCACAGTAGACCAATCCCAACAGACTGAGCCATCTGACCAGTCAGAGCAGAGTTGACCAATCACAACAGACTGGGCCATCTGACCAATCAGAGCAAAGTAGACCAATCACAACAGACTGGGCCATCTGACCAGTCAGAGCAGAGTTGACCAATCACAACAGACTGGGCCATCTGACCAATCAGAGCAAAGTAGACCAATCCCAACAGACTGGGCCATCTGACCAATCAGAGCAGAGTAGACTAATCACAACAGACTGGGTCATCTGACCAATCAGAGCAGAGTAGACCAATCCCAACAGACTGGGCCATCTGACCAATCAGAGCAGAGTAGACCAATCACAACAGACTGGGTCATCTGACCAATCAGAGCAGAGTAGACCAATCCCAACAGACTGGGCCATCTGACCAATCAGAGCAGAGTAGACCAATCACAACAGACTGGGCCATCTGACCAATCAGAGCAGAGTAGACCAATCACAACAGACTGGGCCATCTGACCAATCAGAGCAGACTAGACCAATCCCAACAGACTGGGTCATCTGACCAATCACAGTACAGTAGACCAATCCCAACAGACTGGGCCATCTGACCAATCAGAGCAGAGTAGACCAATCACAACAGACTGGGCCATCTGACCAATCAGAGCAGAGTAGACCAATCACAACAGACTGGGCCATCTGACCAATCAGAGCAGACTAGACCAATCCCAACAGACTGGGTCATCTGACCAATCACAGTACAGTAGACCAATCCCAACAGACTGGGTCATCTGACCAATCAGAGCAGAGTAGACCAATCCCAACAGATTGGGCCATATGACCAATCACAGCAGAGTAGACCAATCACAGCAGACTGGGTCATCTGACCAATCAGAGCAGAGTAGACCAATCCCAACAGATTGGGCCATATGACCAATCACAGCAGAGTAGACCAATCACAACAGACTGGGTCATCTGACCAATCACAGCACAGTAGACCAATCCCAACAGACTGGGTCATCTGACCAATCAGAGCAGAGTAGACCAATCCCAACAGATTGGGCCATATGACCAATCACAGCAGTAGACCAATCACAACAGACTGGGCCATCTGACCAATCAGAGCAGAGTAGACCAATCACAACAGACTGGGCCATCTGACCAATCAGAGCAGAGTAGACCAATCACAACAGACTGAGCCATCTGACCAGTCAGAGCAGAGTTGACCAATCACAACAGACTGGGCCATCTGACCAGTCAGAGCAAAGTAGACCAATCACAACAGACTGGGCCATCTGACCAATCAGAGCAGAGTAGACCAATCACAACAGACTGAGCCATCTGACCAATCAGAGCAAAGTAGACCAATCACAACAGACTGGGCCATCTGACCAGTCAGAGCAGAGTTGACCAATCACAACAGACTGGGCCATCTGACCAATCAGAGCAAAGTAGACCAATCCCAACAGACTGGGCCATCTGACCAATCAGAGCAGAGTAGACCAATCCCAACAGACTGGGTCATCTGACCAATCAGAGCAGAGTAGACCAATCCCAACAGACTGGGCCATCTGACCAATCAGAGCAAAGTAGACCAATCCCAACAGACTGGGCCATCTGACCAATCAGAGCAGAGTAGACCAATCAAAACAGACAGGGTCATCTGACCAATCAGAGCAGAGTAGACCAATCACAACAGACTGGGCCATCTGACCAATCAGAGCAAAGTAGACCAATCCCAACAGGCTGGGCCATCTGACCAATCACAGCACAGTAGACCAATCCCAACAGACTGGGTCATCTGACCAATCAGAGCAGATTAGACCAATCCCAACAGACTGGGTCATCTGACCAATCAGAGCAGATTAGACCAATCCCAACAGACTGGGCCATCTGACCAATCAGAGCAGAGTAGACCAATCACAACAGACTGGGCCATCTGACCAATCAGAGCAGAGTAGACCAATCCCAACAGACTGGGTCATCTGACCAATCACAGTACAGTAGACCAATCCCAACAGACTGGGTCATCTGACCAATCAGAGCAGAGTAGACCAATCACAGCAGACTGGGTCATCTGACCAATCAGAGCAGAGTAGACCAATCCCAACAGATTGGGCCATATGACCAATCACAGCAGAGTAGACCAATCCCAACAGACTGGGCCATCTGACCAATCAGAGCAGAGTACACCAATCACAGCAGACTGGGTCATCTGACCAATCACAGTACAGTAGACCAATCCCAACAGACTGGGTCATCTGACCAATCAGAGCAGAGTAGACCAATCACAACAGACCAGGCCATCTGCCCAATCAGAGCAGAGTAGACCAATCCCAACAGACTGGGCCATATGACCAATCACAGCAGAGTAGACCAATCACAGCAGACTGGGCCATCTGACCAATCAGAGCAGAGTAGACCAATCCCAACAGACTGGGCCATATGACCAATCACAGCAGAGTAGACCAATCACAACAGACCAGGCCATCTGACCAATCAGAGCAGAGTAGACCAATCCCAACAGACTGGGCCATATGACCAATCACAGCAGAGTAGACCAATCACAGCAGACTGGGCCATCTGACCAATCAGAGCAGAGTAGACCAATCACAACAGACCAGGCCATCTGACCAATCAGAGCAGAGTAGACCAATCCCAACAGACTGGGCCATATGACCAATCACAGCAGAGTAGACCAATCACAGCAGACTGGGCCATCTGACCAATCAGAGCAGAGTAGACCAATCCCAACAGACTGGGCCATATGACCAATCACAGCAGAGTAGACCAATCACAGCAGACTGGGCCATCTGACCAATCAGAGCAGAGTACACCAATCACAGCAGACTGGGTCATCTGACCAATCACAGCAGAGTAGACCAATCCCAACAGACTGGGCCATCTGACCAATCAGAGCAGAGTACACCAATCACAGCAGACTGGGTCATCTGACCAATCACAGCAGAGTAGACCAATCCCAACAGACTGGGCCATCTGACCAATCAGAGCAGAGTACACCAATCACAGCAGACTGGGTCATCTGACCAATCACAGCAGAGTAGACCAATCACAACAGACTGGGCCATCTGACCAATCAGAGCAGAGTAGACCAATCACAACAGACTGGGCCATCTGACCAATCAGAGCAGAGTACACCAATCACAGCAGACTGGGTCATCTGACCAATCAGAGTAGAGTAGACCAATCCCAACAGACTGGGCCATATGACCAATCACAGCACAGTAGACCAATCCCAACAGACTGGGCCATCTGACCAATCACAGCACAGTAGACCAATCACAGCAGACTGGGCCATCTGACCAATCAGAGCAGAGTAGACCAATCACAACAGACTGGGTCATCTGACCAATCACAGCAGAGTAGACCAATCACAACAGACTGGGTCATCTGACCAATCACAGAACAGTAGACCAATCCCAACAGTCTGGGTCATCTGACCAATCAGAGCAGAGTAGACCAATCACAACAGACTGGGCCATCTGACCAATCAGAGCAGGGTAGACCAATCACAACAGACTGGGCCATCTGACCAATCAGAGCAGAGTAGACCAATCACAACAGACTGAGCCATCTGACCAGTCAGAGCAGAGTAGACCAATCCCAACAGACTGGGCCATCTGACCAATCAGAGCAGAGTTGACCAATCACAACAGACTGGGCCATCTGACCAATCAGAGCAAAGTAGACCAATCCCAACAGACTGGGTCATCTGACCAATCACAGCAGAGTAGACCAAATACAACAGACTGGGTCATCTGACCAATCAGAGCAGAGTAGACCAATCCCAACAGACTGGGCCATCTGACCAATCAGAGCAGAGTAGACCAATCACAACAGACTGGGCCATCTGACCAATCAGAGCAGAGTTGACCAATCACAACAGACTGGGCCATCTGACCAATCAGAGCAGAGTAGACCAATCACAACAGACTGGGCCATCTGACCAATCAGAGCAGAGTAGACCAATCACAACAGACTGGGTCATCTGACCAATCACAGCAGAGTAGACCAATCACAACAGACTGGGCCATCTGACCAATCAGAGCAGAGTAGACCAATCACAACAGACTGGGCCATCTGACCAATCAGAGCAGAGTAGACCAATCACAACAGACTGGGTCATCTGACCAATCACAGCAGAGTAGACCAATCACAACAGACTGGGCCATCTGACCAATCAGAGCAGAGTAGACCAATCACATCAGACTGAGCCATCTGACCAGTCAGAGCAGAGTAGACCAATCACAACAGACTGGGCCATCTGACCAATCAGAGCAAAGTAGACCAATCACAACAGACTGGGCCATCTGACCAATCAGAGCAGAGTAGACCAATCACAACAGACTGGGCCATCTGACCAATCACAGCACAGTAGACCAATCCCAACAGACTGGGCCATCTGACCAATCAGAGCAGAGTAGACCAATCACAACAGACTGGGTCATCTGACCAATCAGAGCAGAGTAGACCAATCACAACAGATTGGGTCATCTGACCAATCACAGCAGAGTAAACCAATCACAACAGACTGGGTCATCTGACCAATCACAGCACAGTTGACCAATCCCAACAGACTGAGTCATCTGACCAATCAGAGCAGAGTAGACCAATCACAACAGACTGGGCCATCTGACCAATCAGAGCAGAGTAGACCAATCACAACAGACTGGGCCATCTGACCAATCAGAGCAGAGTAGACCAATCACAACAGACTGGGTCATCTGACCAATCACAGCAGAGTAGACCAATCACAACAGACTGGGCCATCTGACCAATCAGAGCAGAGTAGACCAATCACATCAGACTGGGCCATCTGACCAATCAGAGCAGAGTAGACCAATCACAACAGACTGGGCCATCTGACCAATCAGAGCAGAGTTGACCAATCACAACAGACTGGGCCATCTGACCAATCAGAGCAGAGTAGACCAATCACAACAGACTGGGCCATCTGACCAATCAGAGCAGAGTAGACCAATCACAACAGATTGGGTCATCTGACCAATCACAGCAGAGTAGACCAATCACAACAGACTGGGTCATCTGACCAATCACAGCACAGTAGACCAATCCCAACAGACTGAGTCATCTGACCAATCAGAGCAGAGTAGACCAATCACAACAGACTGGGCCATCTGACCAATCAGAGCAGAGTAGACCAATCACAACAGACTGGGCCATCTGACCAATCAGAGCAGAGTAGACCAATCACAACAGACTGGGTCATCTGACCAATCACAGCAGAGTAGACCAATCACAACAGACTGGGCCATCTGACCAATCAGAGCAGAGTAGACCAATCACATCAGACTGAGCCATCTGACCAGTCAGAGCAGAGTAGACCAATCACAACAGACTGGGCCATCTGACCAATCAGAGCAAAGTAGACCAATCACAACAGACTGGGCCATCTGACCAATCAGAGCAGAGTAGACCAATCACAACAGACTGGGCCATCTGACCAATCACAGCACAGTAGACCAATCCCAACAGACTGGGCCATCTGACCAATCAGAGCAGAGTAGACCAATCACAACAGACTGGGTCATCTGACCAATCAGAGCAGAGTAGACCAATCACAACAGATTGGGTCATCTGACCAATCACAGCAGAGTAGACCAATCACAACAGACTGGGTCATCTGACCAATCACAGCACAGTAGACCAATCCCAACAGACTGAGTCATCTGACCAATCAGAGCAGAGTAGACCAATCACAACAGACTGGGCCATCTGACCAATCAGAGCAGAGTAGACCAATCACAACAGACTGGGCCATCTGACCAATCAGAGCAGAGTAGACCAATCACAACAGACTGGGTCATCTGACCAATCACAGCAGAGTAGACCAATCACAACAGACTGGGCCATCTGACCAATCAGAGCAGAGTAGACCAATCCCATCAGACTGAGCCATCTGACCAGTCGGAGCAGAGTAGACCAATCACAACAGACTGGGCCATCTGACCAATCAGAGCAAAGTAGACCAATCACAACAGACTGGGCCATCTGACCAATCAGAGCAGAGTAGACCAATCACAACAGACTGGGCCATCTGACCAATCACAGCACAGTAGACCAATCCCAACAGACTGGGCCATCTGACCAATCAGAGCAGAGTAGACCAATCACAACAGACTGGGTCATCTGACCAATCACAGCACAGTAGACCAATCCCAACAGACTGGGTCATCTGACCAATCAGAGCAGAGTAGACCAATCACAGCAGACTGGGTCATCTGACCAATCAGAGCAGAGTAGACCAATCACAACAGACTGGGCCATCTGACCAATCAGAGCAGAGTAGACCAATCACAACAGACTGAGCCATCTGACCAGTCAGAGCAGAGTAGACCAATCCCAACAGACTGGGCCATCTGACCAATCAGAGCAGAGTTTACCAATCACAACAGACTGGGCCATCTGACCAATCAGAGCAGAGTAGACCAATCCCAACAGACTGGGTCATCTGACCAATAAGAGCAGAGTAGACCAATCACAACAGACTGGGCCATCTGACCAATCAGAGCAGAGTAGACCAATCACAACAGACTGGACCATCTGACCAATCAGAGCAGAGTAGACCAATCACAACAGACTGAGCCATCTGACCAGTCAGAGCAGAGTAGACCAATCCCAACAGACTGGGCCATCTGACCAATCAGAGCAGTAGACCAATCCCAACAGACTGGGCCATCTGACCAATCAGAGCAGAGGTGACCAATCACAACAGACTGGGCCATCTGACCAATCAGAGCAAAGTAGACCAATCCCAACAGACTGGGTCATCTGACCAATCACAGCAGAGTAGACCAATTACAACAGACTGGGTCATCTGACCAATCAGAGCAGAGTAGACCAATCCCAACAGACTGGGCCATCTGACCAATCAGAGCAGAGTAGACCAATCACAACAGACTGGGCCATCTGACCAATCAGAGCAGAGTTGACCAATCCCAACAGACTGGGCCATCTGACCAATCAGAGCAGAGTACACCAATCACAGCAGACTGGGTCATCTGACCAATCAGAGTAGAGTAGACCAATCCCAACAGACTGGGCCATATGACCAATCACAGCACAGTAGACCAATCCCAACAGACTGGGCCATCTGACCAATCACAGCACAGTAGACCAATCACAGCAGACTGGGCCATCTGACCAATCAGAGCAGAGTAGACCAATCACAACAGACTGGGTCATCTGACCAATCACAGCAGAGTAGACCAATCACAACAGACTGGGTCATCTGACCAATCACAGAACAGTAGACCAATCCCAACAGACTGGGTCATCTGACCAATCAGAGCAGAGTAGACCAATCACAACAGACTGGGCCATCTGACCAATCAGAGCAGGGTAGACCAATCACAACAGACTGGGCCATCTGACCAATCAGAGCAGAGTAGACCAATCACAACAGACTGAGCCATCTGACCAGTCAGAGCAGAGTAGACCAATCCCAACAGACTGGGCCATCTGACCAATCAGAGCAGAGTTGACCAATCACAACAGACTGGGCCATCTGACCAATCAGAGCAAAGTAGACCAATCCCAACAGACTGGGTCATCTGACCAATCACAGCAGAGTAGACCAATTACAACAGACTGGGTCATCTGACCAATCAGAGCAGAGTAGACCAATCCCAACAGACTGGGCCATCTGACCAATCAGAGCAGAGTAGACCAATCACAACAGACTGGGCCATCTGACCAATCAGAGCAGAGTTGACCAATCACAACAGATTGGGTCATCTGACCAATCACAGCAGAGTAGACCAATCACAACAGACTGGGTCATCTGACCAATCACAGCACAGTAGACCAATCCCAACAGACTGAGTCATCTGACCAATCAGAGCAGAGTAGACCAATCACAACAGACTGGGCCATCTGACCAATCAGAGCAGAGTAGACCAATCACAACAGACTGGGCCATCTGACCAATCAGAGCAGAGTAGACCAATCACAACAGACTGGGTCATCTGACCAATCACAGCAGAGTAGACCAATCACAACAGACTGGGCCATCTGACCAATCAGAGCAGAGTAGACCAATCACATCAGACTGAGCCATCTGACCAGTCAGAGCAGAGTAGACCAATCACAACAGACTGGGCCATCTGACCAATCAGAGCAAAGTAGACCAATCACAACAGACTGGGCCATCTGACCAATCAGAGCAGAGTAGACCAATCACAACAGACTGGGCCATCTGACCAATCACAGCACAGTAGACCAATCCCAACAGACTGGGCCATCTGACCAATCAGAGCAGAGTAGACCAATCACAACAGACTGGGTCATCTGACCAATCAGAGCAGAGTAGACCAATCACAACAGATTGGGTCATCTGACCAATCACAGCAGAGTAAACCAATCACAACAGACTGGGTCATCTGACCAATCACAGCACAGTTGACCAATCCCAACAGACTGAGTCATCTGACCAATCAGAGCAGAGACCAATCACAACAGACTGGGCCATCTGACCAATCAGAGCAGAGTAGACCAATCACAACAGACTGGGCCATCTGACCAATCAGAGCAGAGTAGACCAATCACAACAGACTGGGTCATCTGACCAATCACAGCAGAGTAGACCAATCACAACAGACTGGGCCATCTGACCAATCAGAGCAGAGTAGACCAATCACATCAGACTGGGCCATCTGACCAATCAGAGCAAAGTAGACCAATCACAACAGACTGGGCCATCTGACCAATCAGAGCAGAGTAGACCAATCACAACAGACTGGGCCATCTGACCAGTCGGAGCAGAGTAGACCAATCACAACAGACTGGGCCATCTGACCAATCACAGCAGAGTAGACCAATCACAACAGACTGGGTCATCTGACCAATCACAGCAGAGTAGACCAATCACAACAGACTGGGCCATCTGACCAGTCGGAGCAGAGTAGACCAATCACAACAGACTGGGCCATCTGACCAATCAGAGCAAAGTAGACCAATCACAACAGACTGGGCCATCTGACCAATCAGAGCAGAGTAGACCAATCACAACAGACTGGGCCATCTGACCAATCACAGCACAGTAGACCAATCCCAACAGACTGGGCCATCTGACCAATCAGAGCAGAGTAGACCAATCACAACAGACTGGGTCATCTGACCAATCACAGCACAGTAGACCAATCCCAACAGACTGGGTCATCTGACCAATCAGAGCACAGTAGACCAATCACAGCAGACTGGGTCATCTGACCAATCAGAGCAGAGTAGACCAATCACAACAGACCAGGCCATCTGACCAATCAGAGCAGAGTAGACCAATCCCAACAGACTGGGTCATCTGACCAATCAGAGCAGAGTAGACCAATCACAACAGACTGGGCCATCTGACCAATCAGAGCAGAGTAGACCAATCACAACAGACTGAGCCATCTGACCAGTCAGAGCAGAGTAGACCAATCCCAACAGACTGGGCCATCTGACCAATCAGAGCAGAGTTGACCAATCACAACAGACTGGGCCATCTGACCAATCAGAGCAGAGTAGACCAATCCCAACAGACTGGGTCATCTGACCAATAAGAGCAGAGTAGACCAATCCCAACAGACTGGGCCATCTGACCAATCAGAGCAGAGTAGACCAATCACAACATACTGGGCCATCTGACCAATCAGAGCAGAGTAGACCAATCACAACAGACTGAGCCATCTGACCAGTCAGAGCAGAGTAGACCAATCCCAACAGACTGGGCCATCTGACCAATCAGAGCAGAGTAGACCAATCCCAACAGACTGGGCCATCTGACCAATCAGAGCAGAGTTGACCAATCACAACAGACTGGGCCATCTGACCAATCAGAGCAAAGTAGACCAATCCCAACAGACTGGGTCATCTGACCAATCACAGCAGAGTAGACCAATTACAACAGACTGGGTCATCTGACCAATCAGAGCAGAGTAGACCAATCCCAACAGACTGGGCCATCTGACCAATCAGAGCAGAGTAGACCAATCACAACAGACTGGGCCATCTGACCAATCAGAGCAGAGTTGACCAATCCCAACAGACTGGGCCATCTGACCAATCAGAGCAGAGTAGACCAATCACAACAGACTGGGCCATCTGACCAATCAGAGCAGAGTAGACCAATCACAACAGATTGGGTCATCTGACCAATCACAGCAGAGTAGACCAATCACAACAGACTGGGTCATCTGACCAATCACAGCACAGTAGACCAATCCCAACAGACTGAGTCATCTGACCAATCACAGCACAGTAGACCAATCCCAACAGACTGAGTCATCTGACCAATCAGAGCAGAGTAGACCAATCACAACAGACTGGGCCATCTGACCAATCAGAGCAGAGTAGACCAATCACAACAGACTGGGCCATCTGACCAATCAGAGCAGAGTAGACCAATCACAACAGACTGGGTCATCTGACCAATCACAGCAGAGACCAATCACAACAGACTGGGCCATCTGACCAATCAGAGCAGAGTAGACCAATCACATCAGACTGAGCCATCTGACCAGTCAGAGCAGAGTAGACCAATCACAACAGACTGGGCCATCTGACCAATCAGAGCAAAGTAGACCAATCCCAACAGACTGGGCCATCTGACCAATCAGAGCAGAGTAGACCAATCACAACAGACTGGGTCATCTGACCAATCACAGCACAGTAGACCAATCCCAACAGACTGGGTCATCTGACCAATCAGAGCAGAGTAGACCAATCACAACAGACTGGGCCATCTGACCAATCAGAGCAGAGTAGACCAATCACAACAGACTGAGCCATCTGACCAGTCAGAGCAGAGTTGACCAATCACAACAGACTGAGCCATCTGACCAATCAGAGCAGAGTTGACCAATCACAACAGACTGGGCCATCTGACCAATCAGAGCAGAGTTGACCAATCACAACAGACTGAGCCATCTGACCAATCAGAGCAGAGTAGACCAATCACAACAGACTGGGCCATCTGACCAATCACAGCACAGTAGACCAATCCCAACAGACTGGGCCATCTGACCAATCAGAGCAGAGTAGACCAATCACAACAGACTGGGTCATCTGACCAATCACAGCACAGTAGAACAATCCCAACAGACTGGGTCATCTGACCAATCAGAGCAGAGTAGACCAATCACAGCAGACTGGGTCATCTGACCAATCAGAGCAGAGTAGACCAATCACAACAGACCAGGCCATCTGACCAATCACAGCAGAGTAGACCAATCCCAACAGACTGGGCCATCTGACCAATCAGAGCAGAGTAGACCAATCCCAACAGACTGGGTCATCTGACCAATCACAGCAGAGTAGACCAATCCCAACAGACTGGGCCATCTGACCAATCAGAGCAGAGTAGACCAATCACAACAGACTGGGTCATCTGACCAATCAGAGCAGAGTAGACCAATCCCAACAGACTGGGCCATCTGACCAATCAGAGCAGAGTACACCAATCACAGCAGACAGGGTCATCTGACCAATCACAGCAGAGTAGACCAATCACAACAGACTGGGTCATCTGACCAATCAGAGCAGTAGACCAATCACAACAGACTGGGCCATCTGACCAATCAGAGCAGAGTACACCAATCACAACAGACTGGGTCATCTGACCAATCACAGCAGAGTAGACCAATCACAACAGACTGGGTCATCTGACCAATCACAGCAGAGTAGACCAATCACAACAGACTGGGTCATCTGACCAATCACAGCAGAGTAGACCAATCACAACAGACTGGGTCATCTGACCAATCACAGCAGAGTAGACCAATCACAACAGACTGGGTCATCTGACCAATCAGAGCAGAGTAGACCAATCACAACAGACTGGGTCATCTGACCAATCAGAGCAGAGTAGACCAATCACAACAGACTGGGTCATCTGACCAATCAGAGCAGAGTAGACCAATCACAACAGACTGGGTCATCTGACCAATCAGAGCAGAGTAGACCAATCACAACAGACTGGGTCATCTGACCAATCACAGCAGAGTAGACCAATCACAACAGACTGGGTCATCTGACCAATCAGAGCAGAGTAGACCAATCACAACAGACTGGGTCATCTGACCAATCAGAGCAGAGTAGACCAATCACAACAGACTGGGTCATCTGACCAATCAGAGCAGAGTAGACCAATCACAACAGACTGGGTCATCTGACCAATCACAGCAGAGTAGACCAATCACAACAGACTGGGTCATCTGACCAATCAGAGCAGAAAAGACCAATCCCAACAGACTGGGCCATCTGACCAATCAGAGCAGAGTAGACCAATCCCAACAGACTGGGCCATCTGACCAATCAGAGCAGAGTAGACCAATCACAACAGACTGGGTCATCTGACCAATCAGAGCAGAGTAGACTAATCACAACAGACTGGGTCATCTGACCAATCAGAGCAGAGTAGACCAATCCCAACAGACTGGGCCATCTGACCAATCACAGCACAGTAGACCAATCCCAACAGACTGGGTCATCTGACCAATCAGAGCAGAGTAGATCAATCACAACAGACTGGGCCATCTGACCAATCAGAGCAGAGTAGACCAATCCCAACAGACTGGGCCATATGACCAATCAGAGCAGAGTAGACTAATCCTAACAGACAGGGTCATCTGACCAATCACAGCAGAGTAGACCAATCACAGCAGACTGGGTCATCTGACCAATCAGAGCAGAGTAGACCAATCCCAACAGACTGGGCCATATGACCAATCAGAGCAGAGTAGACTAATCCTAACAGACAGGGTCATCTGACCAATCACAGCAGAGTAGACCAATCACAACAGACAGGGTCATCTGACCAATCAGAGCAGAGTAGACCAATCCCAACAGACTGGGCCATCTGACCAATCACAGCACAGTAGACCAATCCCAACAGACTGGGCCATCTGACCAATCACAGCACAGTAGACCAATCCCAACAGACTGGGCCATCTGACCAATCACAGCACAGTAGACCAATCACAACAGACTGGGTCATCTGACCAATCACAGCAGAGTAGACCAATCACAACAGACTGGGCCATCCGACCAATCACAGCAGAGTATTTCGTCTGAAAGTGTTTCTCACCTTTGATGCATGTAAACCTGTTGTAGGAGACTCCAAAACAACATTAGGAACCTGTCAAATAGCATAATAGGGGCTTTTTACTATCTATAAATTGCATTTAAAAAATGGATACACTGAAATGTTATTTCATGCCAACTTTGTGTTCTCCCTCGTGTGTGTGTCACTGCCGAGGTGCTGTATCCTGTCAGTGTGCCTCTAATGGCTCCCTCTGTCTGCGTTCAGTCTGTTATCTGTCCAGCCCAGAGGTGTCAAGTAGCAAGTACAAATGCCGTTACCTTACTTAAGTAGAAATTTTGGGTATCTATACTTTATTGGAGTAATTATTTTTCAGCCTACTTTTTACTTCTACTCCTTACATTTTTGCGCAATTATCTGTACTTTCTACTCCTTACTTTTTTTTAAATAGCCTCGTTACTCCTTTTTTTTAGCTTGTTTGTTAAAAAAAATTATGCAGATAAATCGCGTCATCCGGATAGTGTGAATTTGACTGTGGTTGGATGAGAAGAAGTGTAAACATATACCATTCCAACACACTATTGGTTACTACGATCCATCGCGCCCGCAAATGGTTCAGAGCACAAATCACTCACGGTGTTGCCAGATTGGGCGGGTTCCCGCGGATGAGCACGCACGTTCAGCCAATCAGCGATCAGCAGGCAGACGCGCTCATTCAGATCATGACAGCCAGGTTTTTAGCGCGATAACTCCGTATAGCTGACTGTAAATTCAAGAGATCGCTATGCTAAAGTGGCATATATATATATAAGTAGGCTACAGTAAGCTGTATCTACAGTAAAGAGTGGGAGAGTGAACCAACTCTCAAACGAGGATTACACCTGTGACTCAAGACTCTGTATAAATATAATCATGACTCCTGTCCATCATCATATACACACTCAGGACATCTGCAACCCCAACAGCTGCTGAAAGAGGTTAGAATCAACAATTCATCAGCTTTGACTGGGCTAAGTGTTCTACTTCACGAATGTACTGTCATTTTGTCAGAGCAAAGCTAAACGCATTGTTGTTATTTTTTTATTTGCGGATTATTGTACAGTATCGCACATTTTGGAAGTGGTGTGTTAATAACGTGTGAAATGCCTGTCAATTACGGTGCTTTTTCCGATCTTTTATATTAGGCACGTTTTGCACTTAAAGTGGCTAATTCAATGATATTACATTATTTTCCCAGTTAAAGTTTTTTTTTTTTTTGAGCGGGCTGATTTTGGTGAGCTTTGAGCCCTGGGCTTCAGTTCTAGGCCCTAGCCCGGTCCGAGTCCGACTGGAGCCTGTGTTTAGTTTGTTTTTTGAATCCTCCTTATGACACACTGCTGCAGTCATTGAAACAGTTCAGCTTTGTTTTTAATGTCAAAGTAGTTATATTTCGCGTTTCTTTATTAAGTTCATTTAGAAAAATGTTTGGATATTTTTTAGTTTTTAAATTAAAGTTTTTATTTTTAAAGTGACAACCAAGCAGTTAGCGGTCGACAGTGAGTTACACAATCTAAACAAATAAAATAAAAATAAAACATGCTGGTTGTCTTACCTTACACCTCTCCGGGAAATGAATAGCTATAAATCGATGCGCGAGTTCACCAAAAGATATGAGCTGCATTTTATTCATAATCATCTCATTTCAAGATCAAAGACCGCAATATGACAAAAAGCGAGCTAAGCACTAGTAAGATCATTTAGTCTCATTCATTTTATTGAAGATGATTATGAGTGTGTCTCAATCTGCTCCCTAGTTCAGTAGTCAGGGCACTGATCTGGGATCAGCCTATTGACTTATGTCCTGATCAGTGCCCTGACTACTGAACTAGGGAGCTGATTGAGACACACGCCATGTGTTTTTGAGCATCTAAGACTTATTTTTAGTTTCACTATGGCCGTTTGAGTGTTGAGTGTAGGCTACTCATTTGCGGCGACGCATGTTGCAGTAACGCCGTCGGATCTGGCTACAAAAAGCCTATAACACGCTCTCACTCGTTTATCTATTAACAATTTGCCAGGAGTGAAATTTACATATGTGGTTTAAACAACCAGATGCATTTATACTTGTCCAGTTTTGTCTGAAATGTTTTGTAGACCACCTTCTGAATTGGTTTGTTTGAGTGAACGCTCCTGATACTGCTGCTGGTGCGGCCCGGACTCTGAACACTGTGTGAGTCAGTTTTGACAATCGCCTATATCGCCTAATAATCGCCTAATAGCCTATCATGGTCTCATGCTGTTTCCACCAGCGCAGCACATCTCTCACTGTTTCTTTTAATTACTAAAATAAATATAAAATGAAGGAGAAGCCTAAAAAGGGCCCGAAGCCAGGCCCGCGTTTGAGGTATGACATGAAAATTGGCCCAAGCCCGGCCATAGGGCGTTAAAAGTCGGGTCCGTCGGGCTCGGCCAGAAATGTAGGGCTCTAAATCGTCGACCCAATCTGGCAACACTGATTACACATGTAGCCTACATTTACATTCCAAAAAAGGTAATTGATAACATGCCCCCGAAGTTTAATGTTTTGCACCATTACAATACATATAGGTAACTAGTCATCATATCTTCCGCTTGATGAAACACATGTTAATGCTCAGCAGTACACATATATGGTATATTTGCATTGTACTAAAATGCATTCATTTTCAATGGGTATATATGCGGCCTGAACAGGTAGCCTAGTGCATCCCAAATTTTTCAACATTAATATTTTATTACAACATTATAGTAATTATGGCCTTTAGAAAAATGCTTTTTGAGGAGGTGGGGTAGTGCACTATAGGCCCCTGTCTGTAATGCACTGTAGGCTCCTGCGGCCTAAGCTTTTGTCCTTAATGGCATTTGTTCTCCTTACATTACTTTTACTTTTATACTTTAAGTAGTTTTAAAACCAGTACTTTTATACTTTTACTTAAGTAAAAAGCTTGAGTTGATACTTCAACTTCTTTAGAAGTATTTTTAAACCCTAGTATCTATACTTCTACTTGAGTAATGAATGCGAGTACTTTTGACACCTCTGGTCCAGCCACACACACTTCCACCATTCTGTCGATAATGAGTTGAAAAAATAAACCCAAAACAAAACTGTAAAATAGCTTCTTTTTTTTTTTAAAGCATAAATCAATAATGCCCTGATTTTCTAGTGTAGATCAGCTGTAAACACACTCCTCTGAGGCACCTCATTACGGTTCATCTGTGGGATGCTCGTCTCTCAGATGCACCTGGCTTTCAAAGAATTAACCTGCTACACCTTCGCCCTGTTGCTAGGTAACCGCGAGGCGCTTGGCTCCCGCTGCCGGCGGTATTATAGGCAGGATTGTCTGAATGTTCCACTGATTATCAAAGACGGGGCGGACTCTCTCCGACTGGAGTGGAGGGAGGGGTGGCCGGCCACACACTTTGGGATTGACATTAGCAGGGCTGGACTCTGCTCATGTTTGGCCATTAATGAGCTTGTTTTGATGCTGATGATTAGCCGAATGAAGTCTGCCGAGAGCCGTTAGAGTAAGTGTGACTGTCTTCTGTGACAGATGGCCTGGGATGCGAAGCGATATTTGCGTTGGGTGCGAGACAGGCATTCAGAGACAAACGCACGGGACTGTTCGGCGGATCCAGCTGAGAAACCCCACAGCAGGGTTATTATAGCTTTACAAAAAAATCACTCAATATATTTCATGTATTTTTTGGGATTTTCAATTGCAATTTTGGCAGCGCCTATGGAGTCTGTTTACACTGTAAAAACAGCAGTATTTAAATATAAAAAGCAGAGGTGTAAAGAGTACCTGAAAACCACACTTTGAGTAAAAGTACAGATTCCTTACAGAGAAAACGACTCCATTAATAAGTTACAAGTCACCAATTCCAATACGACTTGAGTAAAAAGTATCTGATTTGAACAGTATTTTACTCATATTGAATGTAGGCTCAAAGATGCACTAGTGCTCAACACCTTAGAGACATGCCTGTGACAATAAGGAACCATTGATTTGTAAGATGAGAAATCATGTTTGTTTTGTAAAATCTAAATAAAACTCAACACCTGAATATTGCAATAAATCAAGGTCGACACAACAGCCTCTTAAACATCTAGAAGCACTCAAGTCTCAGTTAAGCTCAAGTGCACAAAAAGGCCATATCCTTCCTTAAAAGGCCTCGTCAATATAGCCGATAAGTAAAATAATGTTAGGTAAAATGAACTGGTTTCAGCCTCATCACCTGCAGTCATGTCCTCATCTCACAAATCAAACATGATTCAGCAACTCCCTAATGCACTCAGCCTCGTTGACAAGTTTGGGTACAACACACAATATATGGACCCACTTTATATTAGGTGTCCTTAACTACTATGTACTAACATTTTAATTAATAATTTGATACATTGCACTTATTGTGTACATACATGTTTTTACATTGTACTTACATTTTAAAAAATACCTGCATGTAATTACATCTGTAATTAATTTCTGTAGTTACATTTGTAATTACACAGTTGACACTTCCCTTACACCTAACCCTACCCTTAAACTAACCCATCCTACCACACCTGTCCCTAACCCTACCCTTAAACTGACCCATCCCACCACACCTGTCCCTAACCCTACCCTTAAACTGACCCATCCCACCACACCTGTCCCTAACCCTACCCTTAAACTTACCCATCCCACCACACCTGTCCCTAACCCTACCCTTAAACTGACCCATCCCACCACACCTGTCCCTAACCCTACCCTTAAACTTACCCATCCCACCACACCTGTCCCTAACCCTACCCTTAAACTGACCCACACCACCACACCTGTCCCTAACCCTACCCTTAAACTGACCCATCCTACCACACCTGTCCCTAACCCTACCCTTAAACTTACCCATCCCACCACACCTGTCCCTAACCCTACCCTTAAACTTACCCATCCCACCACACCTGTCCCTAACCCTACCCTTAAACTGACCCACACCACCACACCTGTCCCTAACCCTACCCTTAAACTGACCCACACCACCACACCTGTCCCGAACCCTACCCTTAAACTGACCCATCCCACCACACCTGTCCCTAACCCTACCCTTAAACTGCCCCATACCACCACACCTGTCCCTAACCCTACCCTTAAACTGACCCATCCCACCACACCTGTCCCTAACCCTACCCTTAAACTGACCCATCCCACCACACCTGTCCCTAACCCTACCCTTAAACTGACCCATCCCACCACACCTGTCCCTAACCCTACCCTTAAACTGACCCATCCCACCACACCTGTCCCTAACCCTACCCTTAAACTGACCCATACCACCACACCTGTCCCTAACCCTACCCTTAAACTTACCCATCCCACCACACCTGTCCCTAACCCTACCCTTAAACTGACCCATCCCACCACACCTGTCCCTAACCCTACCCTTAAACTGACCCATACCACCACACCTGTCCCTAACCCTACCCTTAAACTGACCCATACCACCACACCTGTCCCTAACCCTACCCTTAAACTGACCCATCCCACCACACCTGTCCCTAACCCTACCCTTAAACTGACCCATACCACCACACCTGTCCCTAACCCTACCCTTAAACTTACCCATCCCACCACACCTGTCCCTAACCCTACCCTTAAACTGACCCATCCCACCACACCTGTCCCTAACCCTACC
Source organism: Gobiocypris rarus (assembly GCA_023029165.1). NCBI lineage: Eukaryota > Metazoa > Chordata > Actinopteri > Cypriniformes > Gobionidae > Gobiocypris > Gobiocypris rarus. Next base: position 5,000,316 of record CM040926.1, on the reverse strand, counting down.
CTTAAACTGACCCATACCACCACACCTGTCCCTAACCCTACCCTTAAACTTACCCATCCCACCACACCTGTCCCTAACCCTACCCTTAAACTGACCCACACCACCACACCTGACCCTAACCCTACCCTTAAACTGACCCATACCACCACACCTGTCCCTAACCCTACCCTTAAACTGACCCATACCACCACACCTGTCCCTAACCCTACCCTTAAACTTACCCATCCCACCACACCTGTCCCTAACCCTACCCTTAAACTGACCCATCCCACCACACCTGTCCCTAACCCTACCCTTAAACTGACCCATCCCACCACACCTGTCCCTAACCCTACCCTTAAACTGACCCATACCACCACACCTGTCCCTAACCCTACCCTTAAACTGACCCATCCCACCACACCTGTCCCTAACCCTACCCTTAAACTTACCCATCCCACCACACCTGTCCCTAACCCTACCCTTAAACTGACCCATCCCACCACACCTGTCCCTAACCCTACCCTTAAACTGACCCACACCACCACACCTGTCCCTAACCCTACCCTTAAACTGACCCATAACACACCACACCTGTCCCTAACCCTACCCTTTAACTGACCCACACCACCACACCTGTCCCTAACCCTACCCGTATCCCACCTCAATATCAGCAAAGGTGTTTTGCAACACAATATGAACACAGTAAGTACATAGTAGTTAAGGCCACCTAATATAAAGTGGGGCCCAATATATAGTACCTGGTCAATGCGATAGCGCTTCTTTATAGCACAAACAAACCTCTGCAGAAAAAGTTAGGTGCCATGCAAAATATAATGTGTAAGGCCGGCAACACACTGTGAGTGTGGCGTGAGTGTGGCGTTTTCTATGTCTTTGCACACCAGAAGCGTGTCCGACGCGGCGCTGCTGCTGCGAGGTGACTTAAAGGGAAGGCATACTTCATGTTAAACATAAATATACAGCCTGCTGATACAGCAAAGACAACATCAGCAGTATTTACCTTACATATCTATGGTACTGACAGCAATATAGGCTACAGAATATTCGTTTGCGTGTCGTGCGAAAAATAGGCGCCATTTCTATTTCTAGCATGCATGCGTTTTCGGCGTGGCTCACGCAGGCGCTTGCAGTGGGTCACCGGCCTAACTGCATTACTCATCACAAATGTATTGGAGTAAAAAGTGCATTTACTTATTGATAAATGTTGTCGCGTAGAGAGTAAAAGTTCCTAATATCTTTGATACTCCACAACGTAGCCGAAAAGATACTTTAATATCGTAAATAATTACATTTACTCAAATACATTACACCACTGATAAATAGTAGTTAGATGCTATTTATACTTATATATAATGGCAGATACTGTTTGCACCTCAATGTTGTTGTACATTAAACGGTGTGCAATAATAACATTTACAGTGTAAATTATTATATTTATTAGAATTATTAAATAGATGTTGCCTTATTGGGGCAGTAAAGCCCTCCCTACACCTAACTCTAACCATTTTTTTATTAAATACATGTTAGACATGTGTATGACTATTTTTACAATTTTTATTGAAAATAAATGCCTTTCTGATCTGATATGTGATGGGAAAATGGAGTAGAGCGAGCTTAACAAAAGGCGTAATCGAACTCGGGTTGATTCGAGTCAATTTTCCGCCACTCGTCTTACCGCTGCACTATTGCTACTGTTGACAATCCAGCATCTTCTGTAATTTTGTCTGGCCCAATCAGACGTCAGTGGGTGGAGATATTGTAAATAGCTTCTGCCAACAAGACAAGTTATTTTGCACTTTAGTGCATTTTAGGGGTCATTGAAGGAACACGCCACAGTTTAAAAAAAAAATATTTGCTACATTTAGATATGTGGGAAAATGCATTTTTGTCTCAGTGCATGCATTGTTTTAGTTTGGCTGGGTCGCCGCTAGCTTAGCTTAGCATAATGAATGGAATCCTATGTTGCCAGCTAGCATGTCCCGAGTAAAAGTGATCCAAAAAACCCACCTAATTACTTCTTGTGGCCTGCGTATTCACAACGAGTACAAATAGTGATGCAGATTAAGACTAGGCAGATATTAACATGGGACTAAATTAGGGTGAAGCACAGGCGAAGCACTGCTACTTGGGCGCAGAGATATCACGCAACACATGAAATCCCCAAACTTCCGTCAACATACCGGCATATGTTGTGCATGTGTTGCGTGATATCTCTGTGCCCATGTAGCAGTGCTTCGCCTGTGCTTCACCCTAATATAGTCCCATGTTTATATCTGCATTTGCCCACATATCTAAATGTAGGGAAGAAATTGAATAAGCCCTATTTCTAAAAACGGTGGAGTGTTCCTTTAATTGTTCATAGAAGATGACTAGTTGTAGTTTTCATCCCTTATAGCATAACAATACGGCTGATTCTTCGGCTGAGTCTAATTAATATATGCTAACTGCCTTTTATTAGTAAATCTGAGACCTACCCTGATGCTACAGGATTTCAGTTATGTCTCTGTAAGTTTGGAAATCATATACACTACCATTCAATACTTTGGGGTCGGTAGGATTTTTTTATGTTTTTGATTTTCACTAAGGCTGCATTTATTTGATACAAAATACAATAAAACCAGTAATATTGTGAAATCCTGACTGTTTTCTATGTGAATATATAGTAAAGTGTTCAAAGCTGAATTTATCATCATTACTCCAGTCTTCAGTGTCACATGATCCTTCAGAAATCATTCTAATATGAGGATTTGATGCTCAAGAAACATTTATGATTATTATCAGTGTTGAAAACAGTTGTGGAAGCCATGAAAACAACCATGAAAAAAATTTCTAGAAACATTTTTTTAAATTCATTTCAGGATTCTTTGATGAATAGAAAGTTCAACAGAAATATTTTGTAACATTAAACATGTCTTTACTGTCACTTTTGATCAATTTAATGCGCCCTTGATGAATAAAAGTATTTATATCTTTCAAAACAAAATCCTCAAATTTTTGAATGCTAGTGTAGAATAGATCATCATTTGAATAAACGTTTTGAATAAACTTGTTATACTGAATCATGTTTCATTTAACAAATTATTTTGTTTAGTTATTTCTCTGTAAAAAAGCTTTGTGTCAACCCTGTTACACTGTAAATGTTTAAGAGCTGAACATTATAGTGTAAACATCTGTTTGAATCATGTGTTCAACAAGACTGATGATATATCTTCTTAACTTTGGTGACATTTGTAGCTCAATCCCAAACTCATGCCATTGGTTTTGAGGTTGCGTTGTTGCTGTGTCGGGCTGGTTTGGATGCTCAAACAAACAGAGCAATGTTTTGTTACTGTCAGTGTTTACATTATTCGGGAAAATCAACCTGACTTGTTACCCTGTACAGGTCCTTCTAAAAAAATTAGCATATTGTGATAAAAGTTCATTATTTTCCATAATGTAATGATAAAAATTAAACTTTCATATATTTTAGATTCATTGCACACCAACTGAAATATTTCAGGTCTTTTATTGTTTTAATACTGATGATTTTGGCATACAGCTCATGAAAACCCAAAATTCCTATCTCAAAAAATTAGCATATTTCATCCGACCAATAAAAGAAAAGTGTTTTTAATACAAAAAAAGTCAACCTTCAAATAATTATGTTCAGTTATGCACTCAATACTTGGTGGGGAATCCTTTTGCAGAAATGACTGCTTCAATGCGGCGTGGCATGGAGGCAAATCAGCCTGTGGCACTGCTGAGGTGTTATGGAGGCCCAGGATGCTTCGATAGCAGCCTTAAGCTCATCCAGAGGGTTGGGTCTTGCGTCTCTCAACTTTCTCTTCACAATATCCCACAGATTCTCTATGGGGTTCAGGTCAGAGAGTTGGCAGCCCAATTGAGCACAGTAATACCATGGTCAGTAAACCATTTACCAGTGGTTTTGGCACTGTGAGCAGGTGCCAGGTCGTGCTGAAAAACGAAATCTTCATCTCCATAAAGCTTTTCAGCAGATGGAAGCATGAAGTGCTCCAAAATCTCCTGATAGCTAGCTGCATTGACCCTGCCCTTGATAAAACACAGTGGACCAACACCAGCAGCTGACATGGCACCCCAGACCATCACTGACTGTGGGTACTTGACACTGGACTTCAGACATTTTGGCATTTCCTTCTACCCAGTCTTCCTCCAGACTCTGGCACCTTGATTTCGAATGACATGCAAAATTTGAGCGACAGTCCAGTGCTGCTTCTCTGTAGCCCAGGTCAGGCGCTTCTGCCGCTGTTTCTGGTTCAAAAGTGGCTTGACCTGGGAATGCGGCACCTGTAGCCCATTTCCTGCACACGCCTGTGCACGGTGGCTCTGGATGTTTCTACTCCAGACTCAGTCCACTGCTTCCGCAGGTCCCCCGAGGTCTGGAATCGGTCCTTCTCCACAATCTTCCTCAGGGTCCAGTCACCTCTTCTCGTTGTGCAGCGTTTTCGCCACACTTTTCCTTCCCACAGACTTCCCACTGAGGTGCCTTGATACAGCACTCTGGGAACAGCCTATTGGTTCAGAAATGTCTTTCTGTGTCTTACCCTCTCGCTTGAGGGGGTCAATGATGGCCTTCTGGACAGCAGTCAGGTCGGCAGTCTTACCCATGATTGCGTTTTTGAGTAATGAACCAGGCTGGGAGTTTTTAAACGCCTCAGGAATCTTTTGCAGGTGTTTAGAGTTAATTAATTGATTCAGATGATTAGGTTATTAGCTCGTTTAGAGAACCTTTTCATGATATGCTAATTTTTTGTTTTCATGAGCTGCCAAAATCATCAGTATTAAAACAATATAAGACCTGAAATATTTCAGTTGGTGTGCAATGAATCTAAAATAATGAACTTTTTATCACAATATGCTAATTTTTTGAGAAGGACCTGTATATTATGGGTCAGATTTACTAACAGCTTGCCCCAGTGCAAACCCTCTTTTGGTGTTAAAATCTACTGTCAGGATTTACTAAACAAACACGCAGTGATAAATCAGCGTTGAAAAGGTGTGGACAGGGTTATTTTTGCGGCTGATGTTATTGCATTTGTAGGAGTTTCCCTTTTAGACGCAACATTTATGGGAGGAGAGTATTTAAATGAATTTGTGATTTACTAAGGCTTGCGCTTGTCAATTTAATGGTGTTCTCTCTATTATTTACTGCCCAAAAAAGCACATCTTAAACCAGACGTTGATTTGCGCAGCTCTTGGTAGATTGTGTATGGTAATAGTGGATAACCAAGTTCAGTATTCTGTTAATTATACGAGTCATGGAAGAACAAATGGTATTGTTTCTTGAGAACGAGCTGTATCTGCTAGCCCAGCACTTACAATCCTATTCTTCCTGTTGATGTCAGGTGTAAAGGGCCGGCGGAGAGAGAAACAGACACCATGGACACCTTTGTGGATTCCTCCTGGTACTATTTCAGATACACTGACCCTCACAACCCGCTGAGGTAAGGAAAACATCCAGCTGCTCCCTCTGTCCCACCAGGTGTTTGTGGAGACTGTCCTATTCTGAGATGCTGAAAGAGCAAGACTCAGAATGGAAGACCATCTGGCTGTGCTATTTCAGATCAACATAGGTGGTTTTAAAATGTCACATCTTTGTCCCTGTAATGCATCGCACACAATGAAATGGCACCGGCACACTCACTCTGTTCCAAAGCTTTCACGGGCAGCATTAGTGCATCACAGGCTTACAGTAAGACTCAATGAAAAGAAATGGTATTGGTATTGGTCTCGTTTGGTGAAAAAGCCATATTAAGCCCTTTTTCAAAGTCTTGATTTTGTTTTTGTGCTCTACTAGAACATGTTTTCATTCTTGAATGTTCAAAAAACACATTATTTTCCCCATATTCTCCATTGTTGCGGCTCCTCTCTTCCCAGTCTGTCAGTAACGCTCTGTTTAGTTCCTGTCTCTATGAAGCCCCTCCTTCTGAAAAGCACACTGTGCTCTGATTGGTCGGCTGGAGCAGTGTGTTGTGATTCAAGCGTTTCCAGTGTTTGGGAAATGTCCCGCCCCTTACCATAACCGCCAGTTTCAACACACTACTCACTAACTCAACCAGGCCCCGCCCCTTTATTCTGCGTATGAATGATTTAAATGAGGAATATTGTGCCGTGTCTGTTCCCGGAAGAAAACTCAAGACTACAATGGAGGCGTTTCAGTGAGAAACCGTGACACTGATATAAAGAAGAACTCCTGCTGGAGGGACTTTTTCATGCTCAAACACATAATAGGTCCTTTTAACATTAGTCAATATATTAATTAACATGAACTAACAAGGAAGCATTTCATGTTGTTTAAAGTGCCCATCGATTATTCCTTTCTTGCGTTATATAGCTGTTTGTGAATGAAAATAATTAGCAAGGTTGTGTAGCCGAAAGTGCACGATAAATAAAGTTTTTGTCTCTTAAAAGAAAGATTTGACTCTGAACCACCTAAACAAGTCGCCAGGAATTCGAATCTCACTTCCATTATGGCTACACATCACTAGAAAAGACATTTGCATAATGCACACCTATGATCTACATCGTCCGCCCACAAAAAACTTGATTGAAACGCAGGATTCGCAAAACACTTGCTCTTGAAAGATGGGTCAGTGCCAGTTTATTTGGACCAGCTTCTCCTCAGAATCACAGCCTGTGTGTATGAATAATTCTTGATGTATACTATCGGTGTTCAAAATATGTAGTTTTGTGTTTTATATTGTATAGGCTAACTCATCAGCTGTGGGACACTATTACCTAAAACCGTCTATTAATGCAGATCGCCTGTCATTCTTACTACTTTGAGTAAAGATAACGGATGGAGCAAGATTTGTTTTACAAACGTTTATGTTCCATCAGTCATTCACGTCAGTGCTGGGCTAACGTATGCGCTGTTATTGATGCAGTTCCCGCATGAGCACCGCAATAAATCAGAAATACGCACATGGGTTTGTTGATGGAAGTACTCTTGTTAATGCTAATGGTGAGGAATTACAGCTGCAACATCTCATAATGAACCTCAACAGGAGTAGCGTATCACTGAGAAACGTCCTGCTCATCAGACTCCCGCTCGGATTGATATGGTAAAGTCAATGTCATTGTTGCTGTCTTTACCGTGTAATCACTGAGCTTTAGGAAGCCTCTGGAGCTGAAGTTCAGTTATGGTGATGGGCGTTTAGCTTCTGAAACACGTGCTGTACGCGGTTGACCAATCACAACAGACTGGGTCATCTGACCAATCAGAGCAGAGCCGGCTCACAGAAAGGAGGGATTTAGAGAGACTGATTCATCCATCGAGTGGTTTGAGAATCATTGAAACCTGGTGATGTGCGATGTATATTATGAGAAAATGAAAGTGTTTTTGACCTTTGATGCATGTAAACCTGTTGTAGGAGACTCCAAAACAAGACCAGGAGCCATTAAGATAGCATAATAGGGGCACTTTAACTAATGCTGTACATTTTACATTTTCTTTCAGAGTACCTATAAAATGTCCTTTATAGTCAGGAGAATCACTCTTACCAATTAGTCATTCTGTTCGTAACACAACTTACAATGTCACAGTCACTGTAACTCATTTTGAATGAAAAACAAATGCATGGGAATTACTTCCAGAGCCCTTTTATTGTTCTCTACTGTAAGTGCATCTGTTTGGTTTAAATGTACGGTTAGTTGAGCGCTGCTGGCAGCTGGTTATAGAGTGCGATGTGTTTGTTTATCGCAGTTTAAGTGTTTTTATTGTTTTAATCCACATCCTCTCTTCAGAGAGCAGTTGAATGTGTTATTGAAGTGTTGTGTTTTTAGTGAGTGAGCGTTCACTCTCGTGTTTGAGTGTCTATGTCTGTGCGCCACTGACCCCTAGTGGCCGCCCTCTCAGGATACAGTCTGAGGTGTTCCTCTCGTCTCACAGGCCTTTTGAGCGTTCCCGAGCGGATCACTGGATGCCTGTGGATGTTTACATCGGAGGGAAGGAACATGCCGTCATGCACCTGTACTACGCACGCTTCCTCGGCCACTTCTGCAGAGACCAGGGCATGGTTTCACACAGGTGCAGTACACACACATATACAGCAGTGGCCACAAGTCATGTCCGGCCTAGAGAAATTGACATCTTCACTGTTTATTCAAATATTATGAATGTAATAAAGATTTTTTAAGCATATTGTGTAGTTGTGCTTAGAGTCAGTTGTTTTATTTGTGATAATAACGCAATGAAATTTGTGCAGACATCACCTCATGTAAAGAAATTATGAATAACATGTTAATAACTGATTATGTTGTAGTCAACGCATGCTTTTTCCTGGGAGATTTTTGCTTTTCTTTGCATTTTTTTTGTCGTTGCATTGTAAAATAAAACCTTTAGTTTTAGCTTTAGTTTGCCTTTTTTTGCCAAAGAATTTTGTCAGATAAATACCTTTCAAATATTAAAAAAATATCACAGGTTTGGAAAGACATGAGAATTGGTAAGTACAGACAGAGTTAAAGGAATAGTTCACCCAAAAATGACAATTTCCTGATTATTTACTCAACCCAAGGTCATCCAATATGACTTTCTTTCCTCAGCGGAAGAGAATTTAAGTTTTTTTTTTAGGAAAACATTCCAAGATTCTAATGCAAGTGAATGGTGCTCAAAGTAGACCATTTCTGATGGTCCAAAATCCATATTTAAAGGTGCAGTGTGTAATATTTATGAGGATCTATTGACAGTTATGTATATTATATTGCATTTCTATGTTTTCAGTGGAGTATGAAGACCTTACATAATGAGCCGTTATGTTTTTATTACATTAGAATGAGCCGTTTCTATCTACACACACCGCGGGTCTCCTTACAGTGAAGTCGCCATTTTGAGCTGCCATGTTTCTACGGTAGCCCTAAACGGACAAACTTCTCTAGAGCGCTAGTCACTCTCTGCTGTCTCAGACGACGACATCTTTGTCCTGTGTGAGCCACCGTAGCTTCTCTATGTGCTTTGAAAGGGAGGGGTGAGCGGTGGACAATTGCAGTTCACAACCTCACCACTAGATGTCGCTAAAATGTACACACTGCACTTTTAAGCAGCTTCAAAAGGCACATGACCCCAGCCGACAAATAAGAGTCTTGTCTGGGTAAGTGTTCATTCATTTTCAGAAAATAAAGACATATATAATATACATTTTAACTACAAATGCTTAGCTTGGGTTTTCACAGAGCTGGACTAATGCAAGCATTTGTAGTTAAAATGTTTAATTATTTTTCTTTGACTAATCAAATGACTGATCGTTTCACTAGAAAAGTGCCTTATTTGTGGGCTGGGGTTGTGTGAAGTCCTTTGATGCTGCCTAAATATGTAAATATTGTCTACATTTATCAACATTCATAGATGGAAAAAAATCTTGAAAGTTTTCCTCAAAGTTCCTAGTTTTTAATGTTGTTTCTATGTCTATATGGTGTTTTTAATATGTTTTAAGACCAACTATGTGCAAATTCATAAGTCAACACCATTGCTGAGTATTTTCTCCTTAAAGCTGCAGTGAACCAAAGACTCAAACACCTGGTTTGAAATCACTGGTGTTTCTGATGTCACAAACTACCTTGTAACCAATCACGTCATGAGGGGGGCGGAGCTTTAGCATATCATTAACTATTCTCTGAAGCAGGGGAGTCTCTAGAGAAGCAGGTTATGCCGGTGTATTTTTCTGTTGATATGAAAAATCATGTACATGTAGCAATATCGCGGGGGAATTAGGTATATGATGTATATTACGATGTTATGAGGAACTATATGCCTTTCTCCACTGATGTTCTATGATGTTCAAGGCTTTTCTAAGGATGCTGATTAGAGGCAGAACGAGATGGAGAACGGGAACATGGTTTGTGTAACATTAGGAACACATTATTAGCTGTTTAATAACGTAGTCAAGCAAAAGGATCATCATAATAATGTGTCTAATGTAAACAGTGATACTATCGCGCAGCGTTTAGCACAGTAACTTGAGTAAAGTTGAGCGAGTGTGTAGAGGGTGTAGAGTTACATTCAAGACATTTTTTCACAGGAAAAAACTGTTATATATAATTTTGGTGATCAAAGATGAGTTCTAAGAGATGCATCTTGAATGGTCTTGAGGTGAGTAAATAATCAGGATTTTTTGTTTTTGGGTGAACTATTCCTTTAAGGAAGTAAATGTGGTCAGTTTTGATTTCATGCACAAAGCTCTGTGCTTTTTTACTTCGTGTGGCAGATTGTGTGCCCGTTAATGTACGTCCGTTCTCTTCCTTGTTTTCAGGGAGCCCTTCAGAAAGCTGCTGGTACAGGGTCTGATAAAGGGGCAGACGTTCAGGGTGGCAGAGACCGGACAGTACCTGAAGAAAGAGGACGTTGATTTCACAGGTGTGTGAGAGAGGAAGAGGATATAAATGAGGATATAAAAAAGTCCAGTATATTTTTACCAGCAGTGCTGGTGTTAGTGTTGGATTCATGAATTCTGCTCCATGTTGGAGTTTCTTTTGGCTCAGAATTGGGGCCCTATTTTAATTATCAATATGATTTATATGAGCGCATGGCCTGAAGCTCAGGTGGCACAGGTTCACTTAGTGCATGTCCGAATCCACTTTTGCTAATTTAACGATGGAAAAAAACGGTCGGTGCACCAGGCACGTGGTCCAAACGGGTTGTCTTTAGTCTCTTAATGAGTCATGAGTGTGTTTTGCGTGCAATAAACCAATCAGAGTCTCATCTCCCTTTCCCTTTAAAAGCCAGTTGTGCTCGAACCATGGCGGAATCGCTGTTTATATTGAGTGGAAAGACTGAACGCTTCTCCAGAGAGGAATCTTTTTATTTTTAATATTAAACGTGTGTGTGCTGCTGCGCGTCCCTGTGTGTGTAATATGCAGATTGTATTTAAACAACGTGGAGCTGGACGTGAAAATGAGAACTGCGTCGGGTTGAAACTAGCAGAAAAACACTTGCGTTGCGCCTAGCGTCACATTGCCCCGGGTGTATGATAGGGCCCTAGGACTCTGAAACTACATATACATCTGATGATAAAGAAGAATTTATAGTTTTTGATTTACTAACTATGGGAATGGAAGCCTGCCTTCAGCCTTATTTAGACTTACTAACTTTGTTTGCTAGTGGATACAAATATGTGCGCTCTGACTCCAGCAAATCAGCCTGAAGTGTCAAACTGTGGGACAGCTTGTGCCATTTTAGCATCACACATTTCTCACTCACTTCCTGTGATGCTTTCTGTGGATATTGCAACTCAAATTTGCCAGGCAACAAGGTGAACAGACTTGCAGGAGCATCTGAATTGGCTCCCAAAAACGGATGTAATTTCTGCGATGATGGTTTTGTAATGCGTGTGTGTGTGTAAACAGTGTAGAGGAGAAACGCTCATTACTGTAAACACAGCTGCGTCTCGAGGGTTCAAACATGCCAGATCACACCAAACATCATCATCCTGGGTGTCCGATCACAGGAGCTCAGCGCTTAACACAGGTGCAGCTGCTCGCTAACATACACTAACATCACAAAGTTTGGGCTCGTGAGACCCAAGTCTCTTCTGCGCACCAAGGCTGCATTTATTTGATCAAAAATACAGTAAAAACTGTAATATTGTGAAATATTATTACAATATGAAATTAATATTAAAATGTAATGTATTCATGTGATCAAAGCTGAATGTTCATCATCATTAATCCAGTCTTGATTATTATCAATGCTTCATATTTTTGTGGGAACCAGAATACATTTTATTCTTTGATGAATAGTCAGTTAATTTATTTGAACATTGTAACATTATTTCTGTTACTTTTGATCAATTTAATGCATCTTTGCTAAATAAAAGTGATTTTGTTGTTGTGCTCTACTAGAACAGGTTTTCATGCTTAAATGTAAAAAAAAACACATTATTTTCCACATATTCTCCATTGTTGCGGCTCCTCTCTTCCCAGTCTGTCAGTAACGCTCTGTTTAGTTCCTGTCTCTATGAAGCCCCTCCTTCTGAAAAGCACACTGTGCTCTGATTGGTCGGCTGGAGCAGTGTGTTGTGATTGGTCAAGCGCTTTGATTGGTGTTTGGGAAATGTCCCGCCCCTTACCATAACCACCAGTTTCAACACACTACTCACTAACTCAACCAGGCCCCGCCCCTTTATTCTGCGTATGAATGATTTAAATGAGGAATATTGTGCCGTGTCTGTTCCCGGAAGAAAACTCAAGACTACAATGGAGGCGTTTCAGTGACACTGATATAGAGAAGCTTTGCAGAGCTTTTTTATACTCAAATAGCAACATTACACTCTACAGAAAGATGAACATGGGAAAAGGCAAAATACAGGACCCCTGATCAAACACACGTTCTCTCTGGCAGGGTCAGAGCCCGTTCAGAGGGACACCGGGAGCCCACTGCAGGTCACATGGGAGAAGATGAGTAAATCCAAACACAACGGGCTGGACCCGCAGGAGGTGGTGCAGCAGTACGGCATCGACACCATGCGCCTCTTCCTTCTGTACGCCGCTCCCCCTGAGCAGGACATCTTATGGGACGTCAAGAGTGAGTACAGGCAGCACCCTTAATTACATTACATTTGTTATTTGTATTATAAATATTATATTAAAATAATGTAATAAAATAATGGTAATTTCCCTAATTTCAGAAGTTTTCAGTTTTTTAAGTTCACACTCTTGACATTCACGATGTCATTTGTGATTATGGATTTATTATTATTATTATTGACTCAGAAATAGCCATTTCTACCTAATCAAATATTTTGACATAACTATAAAAATGTATATCGGTACTCATTATTTAAATTTCTGTTGCTTTTTAATGATTTCATTAATTTCCATGACTACATATTTTTAATTATATTACATTTTTAACTGATTAAATGTTGTTGTTATTATTTGTATTATTATTATTATCAACGCAATACAATATTTTAAAGCTTGGCATTAATCCAAAAATCTAAATCATACTCTTTGAAATCGCTTTTCATTTTAAAATATATATAAATATTTACTTTTCCAGGTCTAGAAATCACACTTTTAAAATTCCCTCATATATCCTGGTTTTCCAAGATCTTGGAATCCTTCATTCTTAACAGAAAAAGACAGATCGAATTAAAATAATGAATTAAGAAAATTAATTTAAGAAAATATGTCAGTTTACATATTGATTTTTAGCTGTTTTTGCTTATTCTAATCAATGCTTGTTTTAAAAAAATTCAACATATTTCCTTAATTTACATATTTCAGCATATTTACTTATTCTATATTGAATGATTTTGAATTCTGTGTCCCCCTCAGAAGTGTTTGAGAGCCACTGTCCTAAAAAATTTACATTAATTTATTATTATGCATGGATTTTATGATATTTGAGAGACTTAATTTATCATGAAAATGAATTAGTAAAGGAAAAAAATTGATTACAAAGGGTGAAAAACCCATAGGACTTACATATACTTGCACTTATATTCATAGAAAAATCAACCTAAAATCCAGATGTTGAGTTAAAAAAATGATCATGTGCATCTTATCCTTCAAATAAACATTAGTGGCAGTGACATCCATCCAGTACTGACAGCACCTATTTAAACATCAGTGTGTGTGTGTGTGTGTGTGTAGCTGATGCCATCCCAGGGGTGTTGCGATGGCAGGCCCGTCTGTGGGGTTTGGTCACCAAACTGAGAACTGCCCGCGAGGGTCAAGAGACGCCCGACCCCTCCGTCCTGAACAAGAGAGAGCGCTCCGAGGCCAAGAAGATCTGGGAGAACAAGAACTACGCCATCACACAGGTGAAGCCACAGTGATGTTTTATCATTCTTCTGGAGCCTGTTGCACCAAAATACACATTTTACCTGATTGTAGAATAAATGAGCAGTAAGTTACTTACTAAATATTGAGCGTTAAATATAGTTGACACCACGTAAAAATCAAATACTTACTGAGAAATAAATTGGTAAGTAATATAATAAAACTTTAGCTACTTTTGAATGACCGGCATCTACCAGCGGGGGCTATTGTGTGACCCTCACCTTTAACTAGGGGCCTGTCCAAATACCCACACTTCAGGTCTTGGCCGCTTGAGAGCGCATGCACGCTATAGGAAGTGCGAGCGCAAGACTGTCCCATGTCTTAAAAATGCCGAAGGGCAGTGCCCTGAATGCACACTAAACCCACAGTATCTCGAATTCAGCTTCAGAGTGGTATTCAAAGCTAAGCGTATCCCATCATGCATCATGTTCGGGAACTCATGTGCCCCGAAATCGAGTAAAACATTCCACTGTAAGTTAAATAAATTAATTACATATAATTTGGTAGTAAAATATAAACTGTTGCACATTTTATTTGTGCAGATGAGTAGGCTATGTGTATTTTGTACATTTGCTGTTGTTTTTTATCACTTAATAAGAAGCATTACATAGGGACTTCTGTTACCAATGGTCATGCCTTAACTGCAATGTCTAGTATTGCTTTAGTACTGTGTCCTTCTCATTGGCACTTAATAATGTTTAATGAGTTAAATCTCTTTTTTGGCTAATTTTATCAGTAAAAGAAAACATGCCTAATAATTCTGCACAGCTGAATATAAGGCATTTTTCATTTACAGCCTTCATGAACAATTATATATCACTTTTAAATGATTAAATACAAAATGAGTAGTAGTTGTGGTTTGGAATTAGTAAAATGTGCCTGGGAAAAAAAAAAGATCAGAAAATCACCTTGCCTAATAATTCTGCACACAGTGTAATGCAGTCTTCACACCTACTTGAACATTTGGGCCAAACACAGGAAATACATCAAGTAAGTAGACGAGTGGTCAAGTGCAAAGACCGCAGTATTTGGACAGGCCCTAGTGTGTTGCGCTCTTTGACCAGTGGGGGTCGCTACAGCTCCCGTCTGTATTTGTTCCATTCCGGTTTGTTTAGATAAGTTGGGTAGTAATTTATGTTTGAAAGTACCAATATTTCATGCAGTCTCTTAATTAAAACTTAATGTATAAAAATTACAAAAATACTCTTTCCTCCCAAAGTACTGTAACCTCTGAATACTGTAACAAAAATTACACCTACCTAAAGCCTTACGTTTTTAGGTATAATCACTTTGGATCTTGTCCAGTTAAAACTCGTATAAATAAATTGAAATTGGTCAAATTATTTTGTTGATTTACAATGAAGGAAAAACATGAAATGCTATGAAAGGAATAGTTCACGCAGAAATAATGAACATTCTGTCATAGCTCATTTATCATATGCTGTTCCAGATATGACCTTGTTGTGGAACACAGGAGATGTTTTGAAGAATGTCTTAGCAGTTTATTCCCCCATTAACTGCATAAAGTAGTCAATTGAAGCCCATTTGAAGCCCTTTTGGAGCTTGACAGTTATTGAGCCCTATATTAACGCTTGGTCCACTTCTGCTAGTTTAACAACGAAAAAAACAGTTGGCGAAACGGTTGTCCAGAACGGTTGTCCCTCGTCTCTTAATGAGTTGTGGGTGTGTTTTGGGCGTAGCGTGCAATAAACCAATCAGAGTCTCATCTCCCTTTCCCTTTAAAAGCCCTTTCCCTGTGCTCGCACCATGAAGGATTCATAATTTACATGGAGCAGAAAGACTGAACACTTCTCCAGAGAGGAATCCTTTCATTTTTTATATTTGGCAAGTGTGTGTGCTGCTGCGTGTCCCTGTGTGTGTAATGTTGTGCACCGCCTATAGGCTCATCTTACTAACACACCCTTTAAATAACACAAAAAATACTGCGCTATTGACTTTAGAGCAGGTTTGTGTTGATCAATGGTGCAGTCGATTGCAGTTCTTCAAAATAGCAACAATGCTCCTGAACACACCTGGTGTTCAGACCAGCACACCCATGGGCGAAACAGATCTGCGCCAGTGCATTTGCTAATTAAACAACGTGGAGCTGGACGTGAAAATGAGAACTGCGTCGGGCTGAAACTAGCAGAAAACATTTGCGCCAGTTGTATGATAGGGCACATTGTTTAGAAAAGAACAGCCTGAACATTCGGCTAAACGTCTGCTTTTGTGTTCAATGCAAGAAAGTCAAATATATTTACACTATAAGAAATGGGTATTAATACTTTTATTCAGCAAGGATGTGACAGTAAAGACATTTATAATGTTACAACAAGAGATTTCTATTTCCAATGCTGTTCTTTTGAACTTTCTATTCATCAAAGCATCATATTATCACAGTTTCCATGAAAATATGAAGCAGCAAAACTGTTTTTAACATCGATAATAATCATAAATGTTTCTTGGGCATCAGATCCTCATATGAGAATGATTTCTGAAGGGTCATGTGACGCTGAAGACTGGAGTAATAATGCTAAACATTCAGCTCTGATCACAGGAAGGCATTACACTTTACTATATGTTCAAAATATATTATTCACAATATTACTGTTTTTACTGTATTTGTGATCAAATAAATGCAGCCTTGGTGAGCTGAAGAGACTACTTTAAAAAACAAAAAAATGACCCCAGACTTTTAAACAGTAGGCTAGTGAATAATGACATGGAGGTGCATAAATTACATCATTTTCGTTTTGAACTGTTTCTTCAGCAAATGAAAGAGTGTGTACAGTGGGAAAGTGATGTTGCATGTGGAGTGTGTGTATATATAGCCAGTATAAATAGCCTCTCCAGGGCTGAGATTGATTTTGCCTCTGGACAGTATTGGATCCTATCCAGAGCTGCTAAGACTCGCAATCTTTGATCTTCTGCTGGGAAAAGCCGCTGTCATCAGCGCTGTCCTTCCTTCGGTCAGGGCCTCTCGAGGATAGTTGTTGTTCTTTCCGTTCTGATGTGGAGCCTTCCTGATCTGGACTATCCAAAGGAAACTGTGATCTAGTCTCAAACCACGACAAAAGGGCAGCTTCCACCAGCAGAGGTCATGTGTTCACATCAGGCTTTATTAGTGAATAAACCTCCATCCTCTCAGGCAAAACCTTGTGACATTCAAGCTCTGAAACACTACATAGGCAACTGCCTTTTAAGAAGCCCCTGCTGAATTGAAATGCTCTACAGCGACATGAAGCACTCGGAAGGCTTGACTTACACTCAAAATTGAGTTTGGCATTAGCACGTTTGCTAATTTAAAGGGATCCTATAATGGCCCTTTTTACAAGATGTAAAATACTTCTCTGATAGCCCCAGAGTGTGTAGCTCAAAATACCCCACAGATAATTTTTTTAAAGCATGTTAAAAATTGTCACTTTTTGAGGTTGAGCAAAAACGCATTGTTTTTTGTGTGTGTCCCTTTAAATGCAAATGAGCTGCTGCTCCGGCCCCCTTTCAAGAAGAGGGCGGAGCTTCAAGAGCTTGTGTTAGCAGCTGTGATTACCTCACGCAGACACACAATGAACAGGTCCGAAACTGATCAGCCTTTTATGTTCAAACCGGAGTCGGACAATGATGGAGAGACTCAAGAAGAAGTGGCAACATGTAGAATGAGACAGGACGTTTTTTAAATGGCTAGTTAATTAATTTATGAGTTAGCTATCTTCAAGTCATTGATTAGCATATTCTGTCATGATAATCTATAAACCGCTGGTGTGGGAACTGTTGTAAGATGAGCCAGAGAATATCTGCTGATGAAGTGAGAACATGGATAGTTTAGTGTAATTACGGTTATAACTGATGATGTCATCTTGCTTTTAGGACATGCTGTTGCATTTGTGTTCGTACTGTATTGCAGTAAATGTGAAAGACGGATGACAGCTTGAGCGACTCCTAAACGTGCCCGACTACAACAACTCTTCCTTTTCTCAACATTACCTCACGTGTTCCTAGGGGGGCGGGGTTTATGTACATTTCAGGGTTAGTGATGTCACTAACCCATGAAGAAGCTTGTTGTAGTCTATACCAGCCGTTTGTTGTAGTCCTTAAAGTGATTTCTGCAGAAGAAAATATCTCCCTTTGCTTTGAACTTTGAGCTTCGTAACTTTGCAGATGTTGTTTATGCTCAAACAGCAACATTACACACTCACTAAAGTTAAACAAGTGAAATCATAATCAACCACCCCTTTAATTAAAATACTGTAAAACTGTAATATTGTGAAATATTATTACAATTTAAAATTACTGTTTTCTATTTGAATATATATTTAAACTGTAATTGTTACAGTTTATTTTAAGGTACAGTGTAATTATGTATGTAAGTACTAATAACTACATGTACTTACTATAGGGTTAGGGAAGGTTTAGGGTTAGTTGCATATAATTATGCACAAATTTATAGTAATTATTACTATAGTAACTGCATGTAACGTTTAAGAAGGACACTGTAAAATAAAGTGTTGCCATGTAATTTATTCCTGAGTTGAGTTCACTTCATAACTAGTAAACTAAATCAAATCAACATTAAATGAAACTGAGCGGAATAATGACAATATTGTCTGCTTCACATCTGAAATTTAAATTCATAGTTTCATAACTGAAGAACTTTGGAACATTAATTACTGTTATTGTTCTGTTTATTACTGTGAAGCTGTTTTAAAACAATTTGCATTTTATAAAGCGCTATTGTAAATAAAGGTGACTAGGTAGGTGGTTCAGGTTTTGGGACTCTAGAGCCAGATTTACTAAACTAGCGTGAGAGCGCAATCCTATAAAAGCTCAGATGGGAGCGGACAGTTTTGCACGTGATCTACTGACGACACACAAATAAAAGAACACAGATGCAGATGATCATTACCATAATGACCAACACAATCTACCAGTTAGCATCTTGTTTAAGATGTGCTTATTTTGGGGCGGTAAATAATGGCACAAACACCAGTAAATTGATGAGCGCAAACCTTAGTAAATCACCTTGTGTGATTCATTTAAATACTCTCCTCACATAAATGTTGCGTCTGAAAGGGAAACTCCGCAATAAGATCAGCCGCAAAAATAACCCTGTCCACACCTTTTCAACGCTGATTTATCACTGCGTGTCTTTAGTAAATCCTGACAGTAGATTTTAACACCAAAAGAGGGTTTGCACTGGAGCAAGCTGTTAGTAAATCTGGTCCTCAGTGTCTTTTCTTTACTATTGTGCTGCGTATCCGAGCTAAATGCCTTTCGGATCAAGAACAAATGTAGGTTGGGGCTTGATTTTGTCCATGGAGAATTGATTGGATGGTTGTGGTTTGCTTGTCATAGTTTTCAGTCCCATGACTGTTGCGGAGCCCTGGAGGGCAAAGCAGCCAAAGAACTGCAGCACAAGTCTGTCAATTTTCCATCTTAAAAACAAAAATATGTCAGCAAGATGCATGTTTTAGGCCGCAGTATTTCAATCACTAAAACAGAAGGTCGTTTTTAAAACGCTTTACATGAAAAACACTATAGGGTGAGTTGCACCAATAAAGATTCAATTAAGCAAAGTTAAACGCTAATCTAGGATTTATTTTAAATTGTGTTGCTGCACCACTTAATTTTAAACACGGATTAATTACGCAGTAAAGAGCTGATCAAGCAGCAGACGGAGGGTGGACTGACGACAGGCTAAATAATCCTTATTTGTGCAACCCACCCGTAGTTGTAAGTGCCGTAATGTATTAAAACAGTGATATTAAAAGATCAAATTCAGTTTACACCTTTCTGATGATGCATACTATAAGGTGAGCAGATGAGCCCAGAATAGGAACGCAACACGTTTTCTTTATAATGGGTTTCGATGGGAAAAATACGCTTAACGAGAAACCTTGTGTTGCATTAATATTCTGTGTTCATCTGCTCGCCTGTACATAATATGCAACATCAATAAGGTGTATATTGAATTTGGTCTTTTAATAATATCACTGTCTTACTGCATTAATACTGACTACAAATTTGGTAAAAATGACTGGCGGGCAATGCAGGAAAGCCTGGTTTTGCCCTCCAGGTGGGCGTTCCTATGAGCGTGTGTTGTCACGGGAAAAATATGAATTGGTGGAGGTTGGTGTGGCTAGCAAGTATATGTCTCTGCAGGTTAGTAATAGGCGTTACCTCATCAGTGGGTGTGGCCATAAACAGAGGGACGGTTTCAACTGTGTTACCTGATTTGCCCACGTCACAGTGTGGGTAGGGATTAGGGGTGGGGTCGGGTGAAGGGGATCATTTTCGTTGCGTGATTTATAAACACCCATCAGTTTGAAAACACCCACTAATTTAGAAACACCCACTCTTGTTCCGCAGAGACCTCATACTCTGGCTAAAAGGGGTACAGCAACGGTCGGAAGTGAGGCAAAATCTCACGATAAAATAACAATAAATAAATTTGCTACTTACCACATTGTGTTTTATTAACGCCTACACCTTCCCCAACCCTAAACATACCCTTACGATAATGCAAATACAGTTATTAAATGATGCAGTATTGATGTGTGCATGCCCAGTGGTGTTTCATAGTGACTTCTACCTTTTGAAATGCTGATATAAAGCTGAAAGTGTTCTGATGAAACTAAGCCAGATCATTCTGTTGACAGGTCACAGGTCACTTCACAGAGGACTTCCTGTTTAACGCAGCCATCTCTCGGCTCATGGGCCTGACCAACACACTCTCAGTAAGTCTTTGAGATTAATGTGCATGGAAATTTAAATGATTGATGAAGCTTTCTGAACTGTCGTATCTCTCTCGCTGTAGCAAGCCTCCGCCCGAGTAGTTCTGCACAGCGTGGAGTTCGAGGAGGCTTTGGCATCGCTCTGTGTGATGGCGGCACCCATGTGTCCACACTTAGCTTCTGAACTTTGGGCAGGTATGACAGACTCGTCCCCCTCCACATGCACTCATCCTCGTGTTTCCAAAGCTGTAAAGTTCAATAAACGTGAATTTGGATGTGCACTGCCAAGCTACAAAAAGAAAAATGTCATAAAAGTGGTCCATGAGACTTACTGCTGTAAACCTGGCAGAGCTGACGGGGCTCATCTGAATGAACGCAAACTCCAATAATCTTTAAGAGCAACGTCAGAGAGATAAGATGATTTTCAGTCAATAACTCATTTTTGGGGGCAACTGTACCTTCCTCTCTAACGCCCTCCTGTACTTATGCACACACACACACACAAGCACTCTCTCACACATACACACTCACGAACACACGCATACACTCACACACACACACACACACACACACACACACACACACACACACACAAGCACTCTCTCACACATACACACTCACGAACACACGCATACACTCACACACACACACACACACACACACACTCATACTCTCTCACACACACACACACTGCCCCTGCCCCTAACCCTACCCATCACAGGAGACATGCTGCATTTTTACATTTTCAAAAAACATCACTTAGTGTGATTTATAAGATGTTTTCCTCATGGGGACCAAAAAATTTCCCCACAAGGACAAGGATTTTGGATATTGCCATCTTTGTGGGGACATTTTGTCCCCATACCGTAGGGATTACCAGTCCACACACACACAAGCACTCTCTCACACATACACACTCACGAACACACGCATACACACACACACACATACTCACACACACACACACACACACACACACACACACACACACATACTCTCTCACACACACACAAGCACTCTCTCACACATACACACTCACGAACACATGCATACACACACATACTCACACACACACACACACAAGCACTCTCTCACACATACACACTCACGAACACACGCATACACACACACACACATACTCACACACACAGTCTCATACTCTCTCACACAAACACTCTCTCACACATACACACTCACAAACACGCATACACACACACACACATACTCACACACACAGTCTCATACTCTCTCACACAAACACTCTCTCACACATACACGCTCACAAACACGCATACACACACACACACACACACACACTCACTCTTACACACATACACACACACACACACACTCTCATTCTCTCTCACACACAAACACACTCACGAACACATGCATACAATCATACACACACATACTCACACGCACACACTCTCATTCTCTCTCACACTCACACTCACTCTTACACACACACTCTCAAACACAGACACTCACACGCACATACATATACACACACGTGCACTCACACTCTCTCACTCTCACAGCCACACACACTCACACTCACACTCTCTCACTCACACAACCACACACACACACTCACACTCACTCACACAACCACACACACACTCAGTCACACTCACACAACCACACACACACTCACTCACACTCACACAACCACACACACACTCACTCACACTCTCTCACTCACACAACCACACACACACACACTTACACTCACACTCTCACTCACACAACCACACACACACTCACTCACACTCTCTTACTCTCACTCTCACAGCCACACACACACACACACTTACACTCACACTCTCACTCACACAACCACACACACACTCACTCACACTCTCTTACTCTCACTCACCTCACAGCCACACACCACCACACTCACACAACCACACACACACTCACTCACACTCTCTTACTCTCACTCTCACAGCCACACACTCACTCACACTCACACAACCACACACACACTCACTCACACTCTCTTACTCTCACTCTCACAGCCACACACTCACTCACACTCACACAACCACACACACACTCACTCACTCACACTCACACAACCACACACACACACACACTCTCTCACTCACACAACCACACACTCACTCACACTCACAAAACCACACACACACTCACTCACACTCACACTCTCTCACTCTCACAGCCACACACACACACACACTCACATTCACACTCTCTCACTCACACAACCACACACTCACACAACCACACACACCCACACACACACTCACTCACACTCAGACAACCACACACACACTCACTCACACTCACACACACTCACTCACACTCACACAACCACACACACACTCACTCACACTCACACTCTCTCACTCACACAACCACACACACACTCACTCACACTCACACTCTCTCACTCACACAACCACACACTCACTCACACTCACACAACCACACACACACTCACTCACACTCACACAACCACACACACACTCACTCACACTCACACTCACACAACCACACACACACTCACTCACACTCACACTCACACAACCACACACACACACACTCACTCACACTCACACTCACACAACCACACACACACTCACTCACACTCACTCACACTTACTGTATGTGCTAAAAGTCTTCTTAAGTGATTTCAGAGTTTTGTGAGGCACAAACTGAGAGTGGTTATTCACTGAAAATCATCTTCTCTGTCTGACGTTTCTCTTAAAGATTATCGATGTTTGCATTCATTCAGATGTGCCCCATCAGCTCTGCCAGATTTACATCAAACTGAGGGCGGCTCAATTATTTTTCAATTTTAGTCAATATTAAAATCACCATTATTGGTGGGTGATATGATCAAGGTCTTATTTCATGCTACGAGTCATTTTAAATATCAGTTGTGGCTGCACAATATTCCAGAAAATGTCTGTCAGTGTGAATGAACCAAAACCACACAATCCCAGGACACATTTTCAGTGTGTAAGGGGCTTTTGTGTTCACCATGTGCAGTCACAAAGTGGCATCTTATCTTGTTATCTTGAACCCGAGGGTGAGATATCTCGTCATACTTTCTTGTCTTAAGGCTGTCTACGCTGGACGCGACAGAGCTAAATGATCAAAGTCTACCAGTCCTCTCACGACT
>CM040926.1:4869134-4971634 GCA_023029165.1 Gobiocypris rarus | reverse complement strand
ACACACACACACACACACACACACACACACACACACACACTGCCCCTAAACCTACCCATCACAGGAAACATTTTTACTTTCTCAAAAAAGTCATCCTGTGTGATTTATAAGCCTTTTGAAAAGAGGGGACCACGATGTAATATAAACAAGGACAAACACACCCCCACACACACATAGCTGTCATCACAACATCATGACACACACTCACACACACAGACATGCACTCACGCTCTCTCTCACACACACACACACACACACAGAACTTTCAAAACAAGATACACACATGTACAAATACACACACACATAACTGTCAACACAACATACACACACACATTCACACACACATCCCCCCACACACACACATAACTGTCAACACAACATAATGACACACACTCATATACACACTTTGAATGGGTACCTCAGTGTTTTGGGGATCATCAGGATGTTTGTTTGCTGAATATTCAGCACAGGATGTTCTCTGGGAAAGTGGCTACCTCCAACTCAAAAGCCTGTGTTTCAGTACAGGCGCTCTGTAATTTGTGTGTGTGTGTGTGTGTGTGTGTGTGTGTGTGTGTGTGTGTGTGTGTGTGTGTGTGTGTGTGTGTGTGTGTGTGTGTGTGTGTGTGTGTGTGTGTGTGTGTGTGTGTGTGTGTGTGTGTGTGTGTGTGTGTGTGTGTGAAGGGATTGGCCTCTGAATTTGGCATGATGAGTGAACGATTATTACAGACTTCATCCATCTCTGGGCTGAGATCTTCTTCCCATGAATCTCTTTTAAGGTCTCGGGCAAGTGTGTGTCTCTACTTGCCCTCATGCATCTGTTAATGTTCAGAAATCTTGGTATTAATTGGTGAAGTAATGCTGCCTTGTAAGGTTCCTCATTTTGTCTGAAATCTGAGGAGGCATCAATTGGAATTCTGCATGGAGAAGACAATCCCAGAATACATTGCAAGAAAGATTAAGGATTGTGAATTGATTGTTCTTATATTGTAATAAGCACATAAAAGTATTGTGTTGTTAGTAGGGATGCACGATAAATTCGGCCACCGTATCAATATCGGCCGATATATTTTCATTTTTAATGTTGCCCTGAAAAGAACATTTGTCCGATATATTAAAGCCGATAAATAATGGGTTATATCCTTTAGATGCTCACTGTTCAGCATGATGGGTTTGAATGGCTTGAAATACGAAACTACAGTTCAGTGCAACATGTGCAGCACAAATCTGTCATATCGGCTACGAGAACATCATAATTCTGTGCTGGGGACGTGGCTTTTAATGGTGAGGCTTTTGTTTTTGTAATCATGGATTTAGATTCATCGGCTAATATATCAGTTAACGACTTTCAAAAACAAAGAGTTATCGTATCGGACAAAATTCGTTCTGAATTTAAATCATGCAATTTTGTTTTTGTTGTTGAGAATTTTGAGTTAACATCCCACAATCCTGACTTTTTTCTTTATATTTCTGAGTTTACATCTCGTGATTCAGAATTTATTTTTGGCAATTTTGAGTTCACAATTCCGACTTTCTTACAATTTAGACATCTGACTACGGGAATCTTTTATGAGGTCACCAGGTGACAAACCTGCCTAATTTCATAACATGAAATGCTGTATTTTATGACTACGCTTTAATGCTCGTTTTACACATAAAAACATTTTGTCTACTGCAGTGTAAAGTCATTTCATGCACAACATTCTAAAACACAAACTTCATTCCATTTCGAGGACATCATGGTGAATGCACTTATAGTTTCGTTGATCGCTTCAAAACTTGTTTGTGGACAAAATCCACCCAGCATGCTGATAAATGCATTTTGTGAATGAAATATTCATTCCATGAATGTGTGCTTTTCATCCATGTGAAATGTTAAAAAAGTCAGAATTGCAAAGCATAAACTGAGAATTATGTGAGATAAACGTTCTTACTTTTTTCTCAGGATTGAGAGTTTATATATTAATTCTTTGTTTTTTTTTTGTAATCAGTTTATGCCTTGCAATTGCACTTTTTTAGATGTAAACTCAAATGGCAACAAACTTTAATGACATCCGATTCTTAATCCATAGGGTTTATTATAGAGTTGGCCCACCCTTTGCAGCTATAACAGCTTCAACTCTTCTGGGAAGGCTTTCCACAAGGTTCAGGAGTGTGTTTATGGGAATTTTTGACCATTCTTCTAGAAGCACATTTGTGAGGTCAGGCACTGATGTTGGACGAGAAGGCCTGGGTCGCAGTCTCCGCTCTTATTAATCCCAAAGGTGTTCTATCGGGATGAGGTCAGGACTCTGTGCAGGCCAGACAAGTTCCTCCACACCAAACTCGCTCATCCATGTCTTTATGGACCGACGCTTTGTGCACTGGAGCGCAGTCGTTGGAGCAGGAAGGCCGTCCCCAAACTGTTCCCACAAAGTTAAGAGCATGAAATTGTCCAAAATGTCTTGGTCTGCTGAAGCATTAAGAGTTCCTTTCACTGGAACTAAGGGCCAAGGCCAACCCCTGAAAAACAACCCCACCCCATAATCCCCCCTCCACCAAACTTTACACTTGGCACAATGCAGTCAGGCGAGTCCCGTTCTCCTGGCAACCGCCAAACCCAGACTCGTCCATGGGATGGTCAGACAGAGAAGCGTGATTGGTCACTCAGAGAACACGTCTCACTGCTCTAGAGTCCAGTGGTGGCGTGCTTTACCCCACTGCATCCCACGCTTTGCATTGCACTTAGTGATGTAAGGCTTGGAAGAGCTGCTCGGCCATGGAACCCCAATCCATGAAGCTCTCTCCGCACTGTTCTTGAGCTCATCTGAAGGGCACAGAAAGTTTGGAGGTCTGGAGCTATTGACTTGCACAGGTGGCGACCTATCACAGTACCACACTTGACGCACATGCACACAGATCTGGGAGCGACCCATTCTTTTACAAATGTGTGTAGAAGTGTCTGCATGCCTAGTTCTTGATACACCTGTGGCCATGAAGTGATTGAACACCTGAATTCATTGGTCCGGAGGGGCGTCCCAATACTTTTGGCAATATAGTGTATATAAACTCAGAGTTGTAAGAAAGTAAGTCAGAATTGTGGGATAAAAAGTCGAGCGGGTCCATAAACGCTTTTGGGCCTACGCTCTATTGCTGTGGATTGTTGTCATCGTTCTACGCTCTCATTGGTTGGTTGGTATGTGGGCGAAAAGAAAAGCTGTACTTCACCCAAGCAAACACAGAAACTATGTATTATTGTCTGAAATTTATTACAGAAAATCACCGGAATGCAGTTTGTCAAACTAGCTCAACTACTGTAAATTAAATTAACAAAATAAACATGTTTTTCTCAACCAAACATTTTGCAAAACTCCATGGAAAGAATACTCACCAATTTTTGACACACATGACACATAACTGTTATAATGAAGGAAGCAAGAAAGAATGCCATCTACAAATAAGGAAGATGTTACAGCATACCCTGTTGAAAAGTACTACCCAGAAGGCTTTGCTGCGCCCACTAAAAGACCGGCCTCAGACGGGCACCAGCCTGGTAGTATTTTAGGGAATCCCCTCCTTTATGCGGACAGCTGAACTACTTTGGGAGTCATAATAACAGGGTTGATTTTCTCCCATGATGCAGTCCAAATGTATGTGTGCATTTAATGTCACCACAGACTGAGGAGCAGATGCTGTGTTTCACACAAACCCACACACAACTAACAGCAGACCCTAAAGCTAGGTATCCACCCTCAAAGGGTTTCTTTGTTGAGCCATCCCATGATACACCATAAGCACTTAAACACACAACTACTGCTGATTTATTTTGGCTCGGATGGAGCATTTGGCGAGTAGAGAATATTAAATTTCTCATAGCAATTGTCTCAACTTTTGGAGCTTCATTTTGCAAAGCCTTCAGATTTTCTTCCTTTTCGTCTTACCTTTTTTTTCTCACCATTGGTGCACTTCAGTTTTCCATTATAAATACAGAGACTCCTTGTTTTATAGTTCAAATGTACACATTATCAAACTTTACATAATCAGTATACATATGGTAGTGTGTGTGTCTATAAACTATATTGCCCAAAGTATTGGGACACTCCTCCAAATCACTGAATTCAGGTGTTCAATCCCTTCATGGCCACAGGTGTATAAATCAAGCACTAGGCATGCAGACGCTTCTACACACATTTGTGAAAGAATGGCTCGCTCTCAGGAGCTCAGTGAACTCAAGCGTGTACTCACACTAGGCACGGTTGCCTTGTATGGTGCCCAAGTGTAATTGTTCCGTCATAATTTTTGCTGTCATAATAGCGTGTAGTAGCGCACAGCTGTTCCGTGCTCCGGCATGGTTAGCGCTCACACTGCATGAGAACTGCGCTCGAGTCCAACCGAACCACGCTCTTCGTGGTTCCAGAGTGGGGTCAGCGCATGCTGAGGGTCACAGTGCGCAGATGTCTCCAACTTTCTGCAGAGTCAATCGCTCCAGACCTCCAAACTCCTGTGGCCTTCAGATGAGCTCAAGAACAGTGCGGAGAGAGCTTCATGGATCGGGTTTCCATGGCCGAGCAGCTCATCCAAGCCTTACATCACCAAGTGCAATGCAAAGCGTGGGATGCAGTGGGGTAAAGCACGCCACCACTGGACTCTAGAGCAGTGGAGACGTGTTCTCTGAGTGACCAATCACGCTTCTCTGTCTGACAATCCCATGGACGAGTCTGGGTTTGGCGGTTTCCAGGAGAACGGGACTCGCCTGACTGCATTGTGCCAAGTGTAAAGTTTGGTGGATGGGGGATTATGGGGTGGGGTTGTTTTTCAGGGGTTGGCCTCGGCCCCTTAGTTCCAGTGAAAGGAACTCTTAATGCTTCAGCAGACCAAGACATTTTGGACAATTTCATGCTCTTAACTTTGTCGGAGCAGTTTGGGGACGGCCCCTTCCTGCTCCAACACGACTGCGCTCCAGTGCACAAAGCGTCGGTCCATAAAGACATGGATGAAACCCTATGGATTAAGAATCAGATGTCATTAAAGTTCATGTGACTGTAAAGGCAGGTGTCCCAAAAGTTTTGGCATTATAGAGTATATACTGTCCAAAAGTTTGGGGTTAGAGTAGCATTTTTATGTTTTTAAAAGAACTGCATTTATTTGACCAAAATACAATAAAAACAGCGATATTGTGAAATATTATTGCAATATAAAAATCCTCTGATCAGAGCTGAATGTTTAGCATCATTACTCCAGTCTTCAGCGTCACATGATCCTTCAGAAATCACTCTCATATGAGGATTTGCTGCTCAAGAAACATGAATGATTATTATCAATGCTGAAAACAGTTGTGCTGCACGATATTTCCAACACGATCTCATGACAATGCATATAAATAGTACGAGTGTGCGATCTCGTAGAATGTATACGCCAAAATGAGTTTTGGCGTGCATATGATTCGCACTTTATGGCGTGTATATGACACGCTTTTGGGTAGGGTGAGGGTGGGGTGGGGTGTGGGGGTTCGTACATATAATACGCCATAAAGTGCGTATCATATGCACGCCAAAATGAGTTTTGCCGTATACATTCTACGAGATTGCACACTCGTACTATTGATACGCATTTTCGTGAGATCGGGATCATATTTCTCTAGAAACTCTGATACATTTTATTTTTTAGGATTCTTTAATGAGAAAATAAACAGCATTTATTTGAATCTTGTAACATAAATGTCTTTACTGTCACTTTTGATCAATTTAATGCATCCTTGCTGAATAAAATTATGAATTTCTTATACATGTTTTGCACTATTCACTACTCTTTAGAGAATGTCATTTTTTTGCTTCACTCAGACTTTTACCTGCTTTTGGCTCAAAATAATATTTATAAAATGCTTATATTTAGAATGCTAACCGCTCAGATGCCATCAATATTCTCTCTGTTTTCTCCTCAGATCAATAATAAGGCTTGCGGGGATGTATCCGTGCCTCGTGAAGTGGCTCAGGATGCACAGAAGGTTCAGGAACTGGTGCTGAACAGTCCTCTGGGCGCCCGTCTTCTCTCTGACCGCGTCATTAAGAGAGCCATCCTCTCACCCAGAACTGCCCTCATCAACTTCCTGGTGGACGAATGACATGGCAGGACGTGCCTTATTAGAGCTTGGGATCCAGAATGGACCATACATGAAAAGACTCTGATATTCAAAGAGTCAGGAAAACTGCAAAAACTGGAAAAGTGAACAATAAACAAGTAATGTTCTGCTGTGTTTCTCTCTGCTCAGGAGAAAATGTAAATTGCTCTTTGCTGCTAAATAAAGAGGTTTTTAGATGATTTCAGGTTTATGGGATACATTCTTTGTACCAGCCCCACATCTCAGCCCTCGTCACCTCAGACTCCAGGCCAGTGTTTTGTAACGAGCTATTTCTGAACATCCAGTTTTAGCCTGACATTACAACACCTCTGACATGAAGACGTGGAGATGTGGAAATGCTGTGCCTTTAGGTCCCGTAACTGTCTCACCCTGACCTCATCTAACGCTCACTCTGTCCTGTATGGAGTCTTTAATTACAGGTGCATGCTGGTTGTGTTCGGCACTTACACACTATAGATTGCGCTGTGTCAGATAACACTGTGTGTTCAATTATTAAATGGGAATGCTGAAAATTTAGGATTTACATGATGTTTGAACATAAGTGTGTTTTGGGCAGTTTGTGTTCACAACCAGCCTATAATGGTGAAAATCCATCCCATCCTGTTTTTAATCCCCAAAAAAATCAAAAGCAGTGTCTCAGAACAAGCCCTTTGCTGTTTCTATCCAATGTGACATCACATATGCATGTTGAAATCGTGATGCAATGGAGGTCAGATCTCTTTGTCCGCATTGGGATGTACATTAGAAACGGTTTATAAAAAATAATAAAATGTGGGATGGAACAGGGATTGAAAGAAAGGGGCGAAGTTTAAGCGGACTAAAAGATTGGAGAATCCTGCATGTCTTTCATTTCACTGGAAGATCCAGTTATGACATTTTAATTTAAAATTACAGTCAAAAACCTTTTTCTTTCATTGTTCCGTGGAACATAAAATAAGAGATTTTGAGAAATGTCTCTAACCAAAACTGTTTTTGTTAGAAAAAAGGAGTTTTTCAGAATCTGAATGAGAATTATTGCCAAATATGCTTACACACAAAATCATTTCTTCTGGTGAATCTTCCAGTACACAGAAAATAAATAAAGTGAATAATATTTTGTTTATTACAACTAGACAAAACAAAAAAAATATTTTCAAAGTTGTAAATAAAGATTATTGGAGGACTGCACATTTCTATTTTCTAATATGCAACTATTTTGACTCAGAATTGTGCATTTAAAATACAAGATGTATGCACAAGAAAAAAAAATGTATTATATATATATATACAGCCTGGGCTTGACTAACACCTGCCTGAAAAATATATATTTTTTGATACACATTGTAACGGAGTATGTTGAAATGAGAAGAAGACTTTAATCATAAAACAAAATGAAAATAAAAACGGAGCTGTCTGCACACACACAGTAAAACCTAAAAAGAACATAAAGTCCAGGCCTGGTCCTCTCTCATCCTTCACTGTGGTCGCTCCTACTTTTATGCTCCCGTCGCTCCTCCGTGAGAGATCCGGGACCGCTGTGACTCCTCTCTCATGGCTCCTGCTTGTCACGCATATCGAAACTCAGATGCACGATATCAGCGTCTCTTTCTCTCTCTCTCCGACAGCGAGTGACACACACACACTCCTCCCCTCGCTCACTCTCTTCATTTGCTCCAGGTGAGTATTGTTGCTGTGACAGGGTTTGAATTTCAGCGTGGGATTGGACATATTGCTCAGATTTGACTCATTCCCTCAGATTTTGTGCTTGACTCATTCCCTCAGATTTTAAGTCTTGACCCGAACTGAGTTCTTTTTCGCTGCTTATTGCACTTAAACAGTCAAATACACACAAAATAATGTCATAATGCCGGCCTTGGTGAGTATTCATGTGAAAACATTCAGTTCTGTTTTAAGTGACCGTAAACAGTTAAGGAAACGCATGTGTATCAGTGTAATGGATCCGAGCGTCAGCTCTTAAAGTGACAGCAGCCTAATAAACCTGCTGACAAATATTGAGAGCTTAATATTAAAAATATCTACGGTATATGGCCGTTTTCCCCATGGTATCAATATCAATACTGTTGGCACTTTGGAAAACCACTGGCCACAGTGGCTGGTGAGCTATAAAGTTAATGTCAAGCCCTGTATTCAGCAATAAAATGGTATCATACGTTTTGGGTGAACCATCTTTAATTTTAAGTTAGGGAGCCTAACTGACGAATCCAGGACATATTTCCATTTGTAGTGACTAGTCGGGACACTCAAGTGAAACCACAGAACAATGATCTGAAGGTAATAATCTCTTCTACTGAGGTCCTGTCAGAACGCTTTAGCGATGCCCGTCATTCCCTTTGGAAATGAGAACGCAGAGACTTGAGTCATCACATTTCAACACTGGAGTAATTTGGCCCCATTTCTCAGTCTCAGCAGCCCAGCCCAATGACACAACGTACACTGACACCACGCTCGAGTTAGCGCCTCGCTAAATGGGGTTCGCCTTTATATGTTGAGTGTCTGACCTTCTCCAAACGCATCAGAGAATCTGTCTCTCAAAGTGAACAAAAAGCTGGGAACTGGCATAAAGGAAGCCTTTCATGTCAAATGAAGTGTTATGCCTTCAGGGTAGTGCCGTCCCGGGACAGTCACTGACAGTACCTCTGTTGTTCATGTTACTCAGGAACCACACATGATTCAGGCTGAAACTGATCCTCACTGCTGTCCCTGATGGCCTTATCTAAGTGACTCACTGATGAAACACGGAAGAATCATTTTCCCAGAAGTCCTACATTCCTTAAATCTGCTGACTTTAAAAGGAGGAAGGAATTTTTTCGTCCCAGATGACATGTGACTTGTGAACTTGATATTTTTAGAGTATTCGTTTCCTGTGTGTTGTGTCTTTTGGTATTTTGGTATCAGTGCTCTGTTCTGTTATTAGTTTATCATTTTCTCACCCTCATGTCTTTCCAAACCAGTAGGACTTTCTTTCTTAAGGAAATATAAAAGAGGATATTTTGAGAAATGTCTTTTTTGACCATACAATGGAAATCAACGGTGCTCAAAACATTTGGTTATACCAGAATCCTTCCAAACATCATCTTCTGGGTCTCCCTTTAAGAACTGAAACACATTCCCTTAAGTCTAAGTGTTGAACGCTGGCACAACTCTTCAGACTGTTTCCACAAACCATGGTACTTGAGGAGAGGAGTTGCTTTTCTAAAGAATCAGATGATTGATTATTACTTGGCAGACGATAATTTAAGCTTAAGTTAGAAATAACTTTTTCAAAGACCCCAAGCATTTATAGAGCAATTGTGTAAAAAACATACATTTTAAAGGGGTCACGAACTGGCTTTTTTAATTTTTTATACTGTTGTCTGAGGTCAACTAATGACATTTGTG
The DNA here is from genome assembly GCA_023029165.1 of Gobiocypris rarus. Lineage (NCBI taxonomy): Eukaryota > Metazoa > Chordata > Actinopteri > Cypriniformes > Gobionidae > Gobiocypris > Gobiocypris rarus. The sequence goes on along the minus strand of CM040926.1, from coordinate 4,962,141 downwards.
TGGTTTTTACATTTAAAAACATCATAATGAATAAGTAATAGGCTATTTTCTACACTGGTTTTGAGGCTTTCTCCTGAACGCTGGGTTTCGATGGGCGTGCCGCACTGGAGACTTGGAAGTAAACGCCCTTGGCTAGGATTGGAGAAGATTTGCATATTTAATGAGCTTCAGCTCCCCTGTCAGTTCAGTTCACATTAGGGAGGGCAACCGGAATGATTCTCTCGATCACAGGGCTCATAAACGTCTTTATCAAACAAACACAATGATTTATTTCTCATTGATTGATTGATTGGAATATTATTTCTGTATTACATGGCCCGCCCGATCGGTCGATAAGCACGAACCGCACACAAACACACACACACACACACACACACACACACATTATTATTTCACTATTTGAGATTCATCGGCCTGCCGACCATTACTTATAAAAAGACGTTTACTCACATAAGTTTGTTGGACCATTCCTGTCGAATCCAATATAGAAGCACAACACTGTGTCTGCAAATCCAGCACCTGAGACATGTTTACAAACGATCCGCAGTGAAATGAAGCGAACACACGTACATGTCTTCCCCACGTGATCTGAAACTTCATTAAAAATAAAGTTCAACCACTCATTCCTAATAGTAGCATCCGAAGGAAGCTTATGCAGCGACTGTGTTCTTCCACAACCTGGCACAGAGCGATATATTACTGTGCTCGCCATGATCACTGCTCTGGAAACCTGTGGCGCCTCGACTCTGTGGGCGGGGCTTCAGAAGCACTCATACATATTCATCAGCTGAGTTGTGTTTCTTCTTCCCATGACGTCATTGGATCCCAGCTCTTGTTTTCTGGGCCTGGTGTCTATAAAAGCTTTTTTTTGACTAACAAGGACGTTTTCAGCTCTCAAACTTAAAGAATATTCTTATATCATGATGAACTTTGATATATCAAAGGCTCAAGGGAAAGTTGCTTTTCACAATTCATCACCCCTTTAATAATATGAATGAATTATATATATTTTTTGCTGTGCTTTGGTGGATATGAAGTACTTTTTTTACCTATTTACTGATAAATTACTCAACTACACCATTGGCATGCATAAGAAATATTACATTTTTTATGGGAAAAAAAACTGTTCTTTTAAAACAACTTTTGTGTTTTTAGAAGTCTTCTGCACACCAAGGCTGCCATTATTTAATCACAAATGCAGTAAAACTGTCATATTGTGAATTATTATTAAAATGTAAAATAAATGTTTTCTATGTGAATGTTTTGTAATGTCTAATTTCTTCCTGTGATCAAAGCTGAATTTTAAGTCTTCAGTGTCACATGATCCTTCAGAAATCATTCTGATATGAGGATTTGATGCTTAAGAAACATTTATGATTATTATCAATGTTGAAAACAGTTGTGGAAGCCATTTCTTCAGGATTTTTTTGATGAATAGAGAGTTCAACAGAACAGCATTTATTTGAAATAGAATCTTTTTTAACATTATAAATGTTTTTCTTTTGATCAATTTAATGCATCCTTGCTGAATAAAAGTATTAATTTCTTTAAGTTCTTTCCCAAAAAAATACATACAAAATTCTTACTGACCCAAAACTTTTGAACGGTAGAACAATGTTGCAAAAGCTTTCTGAATTTATGATTAGTGAAGGATCATGTGACACTGAAGACTTGAGTAATGATGATAAATTCAGCTTTGAACACTGGAATACATTACACTGCACTATATGTTCAAATGGAAATGAGGCTTCTTCTAAAAACATTTAAAAATCTTACCAATCAAAAACTTTTGAACGGCAGTGTATATACATATATATTTAAACATTATAAAAACATTAAATCAGTATTTAATGAATTTTTGTCCAACTTCAGAATTTTTGTTGTTTTTTAAGGTATTTTGAAGTGCCTTGTTTTTTTTAATAATGCCACATAAATTTGCAATAATGGCGCATAAGTTGACACTAAAAGACGAGACTTGTTTGTAAATGCTTATTTCAATAATTCAAATTTATAAAATAATAATTAACTTCAGAATAAGAAATTAGCAATAAGCAGATAGTGAAGAGTGAACACACACCTGTGTGTGTGTGTGGGGGGGACTGGTAATCCCTACGGTATGGGGACAAAATGTCCCCACAAAGAAGGCAATATCAGGAAGATGGCAGGAAGTTCATGTTAAGTCAGCTTTTCACTTCAATTGTTGTACTGAATATTAATATGATTTTAATGAAATAACCCATGCTCTCAGTTTGTATGTCAATACTGTTGAACAATAATGCACAACCACACTGTAAAAAATATATGACCGATAAGTTATGACAGCATATGTGCATTGCTTTAATTTTCAACTTTTTTATATATGATATAACACATTTTTAATCAGTTTAATGTAATTTAAGTTGAAATGACTATCAAACAAAATATCTAGCCAATGGAAATATAGCAAAAGCAGACTTTCAAGAAAAACATCTCACACACACAAAACAAATCTGGGAAAAAAAAAAAAAAAAAAACATAAATCTCAATATGAAGAGGGGTGTGACATTTTGTGTTTGTGAAACGTTGGAACATGTTCATAGTTAGGTATAACTGGATATGAGTTAGTGTCACAGCAGTTCATTAAAAGAAAATTATGGAAAAAGGTAACGTTAGTTCTAAGAAAAGACCACTATTAATGTCCCACTGAAGTGCTTTGAAATGCGCAGCATTATTCAATGTGTTGATGTACAGTAATTTCCCCTCAAGTGGGACATATCGAACAGCTCCTCCCCTTTTTTAAACAGCCAATAGCGTTATAGTGCACTGTCTGAATCGTTCCCCTATCCCCTATATAGTGCACTGTCTGAATCGTTCCCTATCGCCATATAGTGCACTGTCTGATCGTTCCCTATCCCCTATATAGTGAACTGTCTGAATCGTTCCTCTATCCCCTATATGGTGCACTGTCTGATCGTTCCCTATCCCCTATATAGTGCACTGTCTGATCGTTCCCTATCCCCATATAGTGCACTGTCTGATCGTTCCCTATCCCCATATAGTGCACTGTCTGATCGTTCCCTCTCCCCTATATAGTGCACTGTCTGATCGTTCCCTATCCCCATATAGTGCACTGTCTGATCGTTCCCTCTCCCTATATAGTGCACTGTCTGATCGCTTCCTATCCCTATATAGTGCACTGTCTGATCGCTTCCTATCCCCATATAGTGCACTGTCTGATCGTTCCCTATCCCCTATATAGTGCACTGTCTGATCGTTCCCTATCCCCAAATAGTGCACTGTATGATCGTTCCCTATCCCTATATAGTGCACTGTCTGATCGTTCCCTATCCCTATATAGTGCACTGTCTGATCGTTCCCTATCCCCTATATAGTACAGTATCTAAATGGTTCCCTATCCCCTATATAGTGCACTGTCTGAATTGTTCCCTATACCCTATGCACTGTCTGAATCATTCCCTTTACCCTATAGTACAGTGTCTAAATCGTTCCCTATCCCTATATAGTGCACTGTCTGATCGTTCCCTATCCCCTATATAGTACAGTATCTAAATTGTTCCCTATCCCCTATATGGTGCACTGTCTGATCATTCCCGATCCCCTATATAGTGAACTGTCTGAATTGTTCCCTATTCCCTATATAGTGCACTGTCTGATCATTCCCTATCCCCTATATAGTGAACTGTCTGAATCATTTCTCTATCCCCATATAGTGCACTGTCTGATCGTTCCCTTTAGCCTATATAGTGAACTGTCTGAATCGTTCCCCTATCCCCTATATAGTGCACTGTCTGAATCGTTCCCTATCGCCATATAGTGCACTGTCTGATCGTTCCCTCTCCCCTATATAGTGCACTGTCTGATCGTTCCCTATCCCCATATAGTGCACTGTCTGATCGTTCCCTCTCCCCTATATAGTGCACTGTCTGATCGTTCCCTATCCCTATATAGTGCACTGTCTGATCGTTCCCTATCCCCATATAGTGCACTGTCTGATCGTTCCCTATCCCCTATATAGTGCACTGTCTGATCGTTCCCTATCCCCAAATAGTGCACTGTATGATCGTTCCCTATCCCTATATAGTGCACTGTCTGATCGTTCCCTATCCCTATATAGTGCACTGTCTGATCGTTCCCTATCCCCTATATAGTACAGTATCTAAATGGTTCCCTATCCCCTATATAGTGCACTGTCTGAATTGTTCCCTATACCCTATGCACTGTCTGAATCATTCCCTTTACCCTATAGTACAGTGTCTAAATCGTTCCCTATCCCTATATAGTGCACTGTCTGATCGTTCCCTATCCCCTATATAGTACAGTATCTAAATTGTTCCCTATCCCCTATATGGTGCACTGTCTGATCATTCCCGATCCCCTATATAGTGAACTGTCTGAATTGTTCCCTATTCCCTATATAGTGCACTGTCTGATCATTCCCTATCCCCTATATAGTGAACTGTCTGAATCATTTCTCTATCCCCATATAGTGCACTGTCTGATCGTTCCCTATAGCCTATATAGTGAACTGTCTGAATCGTTCCCTATTCCCTATATAGTGCACTGTCTGATAGTTCCCTATCCCCTATATAGTGAACTGTCTGAATCGTTTCTTTATCCCCACTGTCTGAATTGCTCCCTATCCCCTATATGGTGCACTGTCTGATCGTTCCCTATCCCCATATAGTGCACTGTCTGATCGTTCCCTATCCCCTATATAGTGCACTGTCTGATAGTTCCCTATCCCCTATATAGTGCAGTCTGATCATTCCCTATCCCTTATATAGTACAGTATCTAAATCGTTCCCTATCTCCTATATGGTGCACTGTCTGATAGTTCCCTATCCCCTATATAGTGAACTGTCTGAATCGTTTCTCTATCCCCATATAGTGCACTGTCTGAATTGTTCCCTATACCCTATATAGTGCACTGTCTGAATTGTTTCTCTATCCCCATATAGTGCACTGTCTGAATTGTTCCCTATACCCTATATAGTGCACTGTCTGAATCGTTCCCCATACCCTATAGTGCAGTATATAAGTCGCTCCATATCCCCTATATAGTACACTGTCTGATCATTCCCTATCCCCTATATAGTACAGTATCTAAATCGTTCCCTATCCCCTATATGGTGCATTGTCTGATCGTTCCCTATCCCCTATATAGTGAACTGTCTGAATCGTTCCCTATTCCCTAAATAGTTCACTGTCTGATAGTTCCCTATCCCCTATATAGTGAACTGTCTGAATCGTTTCTCTATCCACATATAGTGCACTGTCTGAATCGTTCCCCTATCCCCTATATAGTGCACTGTCTGATCGTTCCCTATCCCCTATATAGTTCACTGTCTGATCGTTCCCTATCCCCTAAATAGTTCACTGTCTGATAGTTCCCTATCCCCTATATAGTGAACTGTCTGAATCGTTTCTCCATCCACATATAGTGCACTGTCTGATCGTTCCCTATCCCCTATATAGTACAGTATCTAAATTGTTCCATATCTCCTATATAGTGCTCTGTCTGATCATTCTCTATCCCCTATATAGTACAGTATCTAAATCATTCCCTATCCCTTATATAGTGAACTGTCTGAATCGTTCCCTATTCCCTATATAGTACAGTATCTAAATCGTTCCCTATCCCCTATATGGTGCACTGTCTGATAGTTCCCTATCCCCTATATAGTGAACTGTCTGAATCGTTTCTCTATCCACATATAGTGCACTGTCTGATCATTCTCTATCCCCTATATAGTACAGTATCTAAATCATTCCCTATCCCTTATATAGTGAACTGTCTGAATCGTTCCCTATTCCCTATATAGTACAGTATCTAAATCGTTCCCTATCCCCTATATGGTGAACTGTCTGAATCGTTTCTCTATCCCCATATAGTGCACTGTCTGATCGTTCCCTATACCCTATATAGTGCACTGTCTGAATTGTTTCTCTATCCCCATATAGTGGACTGTCTGAATTGTTCCCTATACCCTATATAGTGCACTGTCTGAATCGTTCCCCATACCCTATAATGCAGTATATAAGTCGCTCCATATCCCCTATATAGTGCACTGTCTGAATCGTTCCCTATCCCCTATATAGTGCACTGTCTGATCATTCCCTATCCCCTATATAGTACAGTATCTAAATCGTTCCCTATCCCCTATATGGTGCATTGTCTGATAGTTCCCTATCCCCTATATAGTGAACTGTCTGAATCGTTCCCTATTCCCTAAATAGTTCACTGTCTGATAGTTCCCTATCCCCTATATAGTGCACCGTCTGAATCGTTCCCTATACCCAATATAGTGCACTATATGTCATTCACCATGTAGAACAGTAAATGTGTGAACAAGTGTCCGATTCCAGCCGCAGCTTCAGTCAGTGTCTGTTTATAATGTAGGCGACGGGGCTTCAGATTCTAGAGAGCATTTGATTGGACAGAAAATCTGGTGAGAAGATGAAGTGCAATGACGTCATCAAAATCATTGATCCTTATTGGCGGAAGTGAGAGACTGTAAGTTTTGAACACTTATATCTTCTAAATGTGAATTTTGTCATTTTTTTAAGCACACTGGCTTAAGCACACAAGGCTAACATATTCATACTAATAGCCAAAAAAAAAAAATTTTAACTTAATTTTATTTAATTTTATTTCATGGCGACTTTAAGTGTAAATGGTACTTAATTTTAATGTTTTGCAGCTAATGAAAAGACACCCAGACTTTTTAAGTGTCCACATTTGTTTAGTGTTAGCCTACTGCATGGTATGTTGTGGGGAGGTGAGAGGTGTGTGCTTATAGGGCAAGCATTTCTGTCCCTCTTCACGCTGCAGATAATGTTCCTAGGAATGTTTGGCTTGCTGATCACATGACTGGTGTTATCCATCACTTCCCTTTCCTCTTCACACCATCATGGTTTGGTTTGATGCTTTGACTACAGGAACGCTCTGACATGATGTCTTCAGATGAGGTCATGATGATGTGGCCTCCTAGTTATCTACCAAACACATGTACATTGTGTGTATTTGCGCACTTTTACATGGTGAGGCATGTGATTTGAATATCATGCACTTATTTTCTGTAAAATAAGAAAAACTTTGAATAAATATTTAAGTTAAAATTAGAGCTATTAAAAAAAGTATTAGGCTAGACTAAAGACCTGTTCACACCAAGAACGATATATATTTATAACAATAATTATATTAGCGTCCACACCATTCTAAGCACGTGATAAAGTTTTATTGTCTGGCCCTTTAAATGCTGGAGATCTTTAAAACAGGATGGATTCTGATTGGCTGTCATGTTTTATCGCTTATCAGCAGGGAAAAAAACATTCAGAAAGTGATCTTCATAGTTCTTGTGTGAACGGGCCTGCAGGTGCAGTGTGTAAATTTCAGCTGCATCTAGTGGTGAGGTTGTGAATTGCAATCACCCAACGCTCACCCCTTCCTTTCCAACTACATAGAGAAGCTACGGTGGCTGACACAGGACAAAGATGTCATCGTCGAAGAGAGCAGAGAGTGACTAGCGCTCTGTAGAGAAGTTTGTCCGTTTAGGGCTACCGTAGAAACATAGCGGCTTAAAATGGCGACTTCACTGTAAGGAGACCCGCGGTGTGTGTAGATAGAAACGGTTCATTCTAAGGTAATAAAAACATAACGGCTCATTATATAAGGTCTTTATACTCCACTGAAAACATAATTATGTATATTATATTGCAATTCTGTCATTAGATCCTCATAAATACTACACACTGCACCTTTAACTCGGGTGGCTAATTTGCAATAGTGTACAATTAAAATGAGGTCCATCAGCGCCAAACTCAAATGTGCTAATGATATTTGAAAGCTATAAAAGAGGAAAGATTAAAGGTGCACTATGCAACTTTTCCGTCCGCTAGAGGTCACCTATTCAAAACAAAGGTGTAGTTTGATGACGCCAAGTTTAATCGCAGAATCTTGGGACATGTGGTCTTCACCTCACAGCCGGTGGGAAGAATCGGGACAGGACTTGGCCAGAAATCATGTTCATGGATGCGGTTATTAACATTACTGTAGTGTGAAGCAGAGCAGGGGCGAATGCTGTGGAGCTGAGCGAGGCCGCTGGAGCGACTGATATGCAACACGGCCTGCGAGCAACGGGACTTTTATTATGACGGGACACATTCGCCGGCACCATTTCTAGCTTTTCCAGTCATGAGTATGAGGTAACGCAGCTCTGTTTATCATATCAGAAACATCTGAGTGTGTTGAAAATGATGTTATGCCGTTACTCTGTGCGTTCGTTCGGTGGCTGCTGTGACACTTGTTCACACTGCTAAGAGTAAAGCATTTCAGCCAAATAAAAGACCCAGTTCCTCGATTAAAATAGCAATTTTCTCACATTTTACAAATAGTTGGAAACATTTGGGATATTGTAAGAACTCAACTGAACAAAATATATAACAATGGCCTGGTGTTTTTTGGATATTTTACTGCAAAAATCCTACATAGTGCACCTTTAAATAACATCTTACATTTTGGTTCATCAAATGTGCATGTCATCATGATTTAATTCATCTATCATGATTTGAAAACTTTTTTTTTTGGGACTAAGCATGAAAAAAGCCTTTTATTCATACATAAATTAATGTTAGTAAATAAATGAATTCCTGAAATTCCTGTATCACTATAAAAAATGATGGCTTAACCCATTTTTGGGTCAAATATGAATTTTTAAATTGTTTTAGTTGCCCTAAGTTGGTAACATTAGATGTCAAATTCTCTATAATATAATAAAACGAGGAGCTGGATTATTTCCATGTGTGTTGTGGTTAGCAAATTCTCTTTAATGTACTTTAATCATGTGAAATTACAACACAACCGCACAATAGTAGTCTACAAGTCTCTTTCAAGTACAAGCTCTCTCGCTAAAAAAAGGGGGGAAAAACAAAATCTCCAAACCCCAAAAGACTGCTGATGATTATTTATCACGGTGATCCGTGACAGAGAATCGACTCCCCGCGGTTGTGTTTTCCTCTTCGCGCGCTCGTGAACCGCACACAGCTGGTCTCGCGCTCTTGCCAGTGTCTCGCGCTCCTTCATTCACATTGGCAGTTTGTCGCTCGGCGCGAGCAGAGAGCAGCACGGAGGCGGGAGTCGCTCAGTCTCTCTCTCATTGAGGAGAAGAGATCCCTAAAGGAGCAGTTCAAACCAGCTCTCGTCCAGATTTTCGGGTTTCGTTAGACTAAGTTAGCTTAGTTTTGTCTCGTGTCCGTTTCTTTTCGGTCACTTGTCTTTAGTTCGTTGGAGTTTTTGCTTCTGGTCGCTGTCTTCAGTTTGACTAGCTTGTATTCAGAGGCTGACAGATTGACTCTTGAAATCGCTTTCCCGTCGTGTATTTTTTGCTGGTCGGCTATTTTAGTGGATTTAATCTGTGTGTAAACAAACTCCTCACGTGGCTTTTCAAGTTTTATTCGTGTATTTTCACAGGTGAATGACTTCGAACAGCTGTTCCCCATCAGTTTAACGTCTTCAATGGTTTGACTAACTACTAAACACACAGAAGTCGTTTTAAAAATTGAGTTTTCTAGTCACAAACATGGATAAATACGACGATTTGGGACTCGAGGCGAGTAAATTCATCGAGGATTTGAACATGTATGAAGCATCGAAGGACGGCTTATTTCGTGTGAAGAGAGATGCAGGAAACAACCCGGATTTTGAAGAAACTCGGAAAGTTTTTGCCTCAAAAATGACCAAAATACACATGCAAAAGCAGCAAGAGGATTTGGCAAGAAACGAAATTTTGCCAGCAAGGATAAATGGAAGTCATTCGAAAGTGTCAGATAACACATTTTACACCAAAGACAGACCACCCATCAATAGTTATAGACAGGGGGGTGAAGCAGCAGCCAAACCGCCCATCATGTCTGGACCAATGGTTGGCACTGCCAGTGTGACTCCATACATATCTTATGAAGGACAAAAACATCATTCGGCTGGCTTACATGATGGATCCAGCAGTAAAGAGATTGTAAATGCTGTTGTTAACCCAATACCAGTCCCAGCCCGGGCATCACCCTCAACCAGCCCCCCTGGCACATGGGCATCAAGAAGCGGCTACCCCTCTCTGATGCCATCATCTCCTTTCTCAAACAGTTCCTCTTCTTCTAGCTCACATGGAGCTGGTCAGAATCATTCACCAGTGTCCCAAACCTTTGCCACATCTGGGAAATCGCCCTCACAATCACCTACCGGAACATACAGGGATTCATATTATCAAGTTAGCACTGGTCAACCCATCTCTGCCAGTGGACTAACATGCCAAAACGGGGGAGGTCATAACATTGGCACCCCGTCCTTTACCCAGGTGACCCAACCTTCACTGTCCCACGGAGGGAAGCAAGGTGAGCCACTCCAACCCAAGAACACTGCGCCTAGTATCCCGACAATGCCTGGTCCCACACCAGTGGACCTGGTTGAGTCTCCCAAGGATGAGTCTTCCAGCCCATCCCGGGCGCTAAAACTGCCATGCCAGACCCTTCAAGTACAGACAGATCAAGGGCCATCTGTGGCTGAAATAAAATTAGAAGCTCTAACTGAGCGCCTGGAAAAGGAGATGGACGTCCAGCCAAAGGCTGAGTACTTTGGTAAGCACAACGTGATCACTACCAGTGTGTTTTTCTATTTATCTTTTTCACATCTGCAATTGTATTTAGCAGCTTGCTGATTGAAAAACCCTCTGCCTGTTTCCACTTGACCTTCCCTGTGTGTGTGTGTGTGTGTGTGTGTGTGTGTGTGTGTGTGTGTGTGTGTGTGTGTGTGTGTGTGTGTGTGTGTGTGTGGTTCTTGCCACAATGCACACCATACAGTCAGTCAATTGTGTAAGTGTGTGAAAGAGAGTTGTAGATCCCTGCTGCCGGTGCCTTTCCAGAAGCTATTCCTAGGCTTGCATTCTTTCTCATCTGTTGTTCATTTATTTTATTTCATCACAGTTTAATCACCAAAGGCAGAATGTTGCCTCTTTTCTTTTTTTTTATTGAGTTAGGCTCTGATCTGTAGGAGTATGTTTTCTTTGAAAAGTTGAAGCTAATGGAGATTTCTCACCAAGGAGAGTTTCCTCCCTGTCGCTCCGTGCCCGCTGAGTATGAAGCCACCCTAAACTAACATCCCGTCCTGTTCGCCCTGTGGGCCTGCGAAACAAATCTATATTCATTCACATTTGCCTCTGCAAAAGACATGCCAAATATCCCGCAGACTTGATCACAAAATCAAACACATATTTTGCTAGGTTTTATGGTCAAAGCTCCTCAACAGATATTATACTGACTATAAATACCTTTCCAAGTGCATGCAAACGTATTCTAACCCTAACCCTACAAGTCTACTAATACTAACACACTAATGAGAATTAGTAGACATTTAGGTGCAACATTACCAGAGGCGTATTTTTACTTTCTACATTTTACAAGTGTATGTACTTTATCAGTGTTCTTCTTTGGAAAACGTTTACTTCACTACATTCCAAAGCGTAATGTTGTACTTTTTACTGCACTACATTTCATATCGAATATCATTTAATACTTAATTAGATTAAAAATATAGTACTTTCTTTCTTTTACTCAAGTAAAAGTAATTCAAAGTTTTACTTGAGTACAAGTAAGAAGGTACTACATTTTTAATGTAATTAAGTATTAAAGATAAAACAACCCTTTTATTTATGAAACCTAGTGCAGTAAATAGTACGACATTACGCTTTGCAATGTAGTGAAGAAAAAGTTTTCAAAAGAGAAACAGTGATAAAGTACATATACTTGAAAAATGTACTTGAGTGGAAAGTAAAAATTGTTTATTGTCACAATTAAATATAAAAACTTATTGTCAACAGAATGTGTTTAAAGGGTTAGTTCACCCAAAAATGAAAATAAGCCAATGATTTAATCCCCCTCAAGTCATCCTAGGTGTGTATGAAGTTCTTCTTTCAGACGAACACAATCAGAGTTATACTAATAAAGTCCTGGCTCTTCCAAGCATTATAATGGCATTGACTTGACGGACCATGAACTCCATAAAAGTGCATCTATCCATCATGATCATAAATTAAAAGTATTTGTTCAAAATGCCAGTTGATACGAACGAAAGCTTTTGTACTCTTTTAGGCAAACTGATGACACTGAATTCTGATAACAGCACCATAACAATATTTCAAGAGTTTGTTTGCCCATATATGTAATCTTAAAGGGATAGTTCAGCTAAAAATTTAAATTAGCCCATGGCTGAATCTGAAATCGCCCCCTATACCCTATCATAGGGCACTATTTAAGGGGACAGCCATTTGTAGTGCTGTCCGAAACCACATGTTCGAGCACACTCATTCAATCCCACAATGCACCGCAATAACGAGTGTACAGCCGACAGCTGTCCGACTTCACGCACTCATTTTTACTCACTCCTTCTAGTGAACCGTATTAGTGGACTAACGTAGGGAATAGTGAATGAGGGTTTAGGGGGTGATACTCACACTCAAGCCATCCTAGGTGTACATGACAGTCTTCTTTCAAATGAACACAATTATTCAGTTAAAGTGCATCTATCCATCATATAACTGCTCCACACGGCTCCTGGGGGTTATTAAAGCCTTCTGAAGCGAAGTGGCTCGTTTGTGTAAGAAAAATATCCATATTTTAAACTTTATAGATTAGATTAACTGATTTCAGGTGGTCAGCGGTACACAAGTCGACTTACGGTGAAAGAGTATCAGTTATATGTTATATGATGGATAGATGCACTTTAACAAACTCTTGAAATATTGTTATGGTGCTGTTATCAGAATTCAGTGTCATCAGTTTGCCTAAAAGAGTACAAAAGGTTTCGTTCATATCAACTGGCATTTTGAACAAATTCTTTTAATTTACGCTCATCTGCATCAAATTAAATACGCCATCTAATCTGAGTGAGGTCCATAAACTGTACACGTTGGCGCCTAAGTAGGCATCTTAAATACGTAAAGAAAACACGGGTGGTCTTTGAGTGCTCGTCACCACATGACAAAAGGACACGCCAGAAGGAGCAGAATCTCATGTGGACCCTATTAATGAGCATATGCTCATAAACTAGCTCATTATTTCGGCTTTACTGGATAACTGGTGGCAAATGTTGCCATGTTTCATGTTCATGGTCCAGATTACTGAGAGATGTTACTGTCATATAGATATATCGTCTTGTAAATCATCCTCTGTCTTTGCTATAGGAACTTCCTGCTGGAAAAGCACATAGCCATCATAGAGTGTGTGAGGTATCTTTAGTATTACTGTGATTGCAGAAAATATACAGATATACAATATAGTATATGATAATTCTTGTGCCTAAGCCTACATGGACACAAATCATTTCCTTTAAGCATGTCTCTGGACATTTGTTGTACTGTATAATGTGATCACTGGGGAATAGCTGGTTTAATTTTAACTATTAAACACATGCCGTGCAGCTCAAATCCTCTTGACCTTTGTACTGTACTCTGGCTTGAAACTGTCTCTCGCTCTGATTCACGCCAGAAAATAGATTGTGTGACAAATGCTGCCTTTGGCCTGGCATGAACTTAACAAATCAAGGGTTTTTATGTAAACCGAGGAGTGGGTGATAAAAGTGCATTGCTTTCATTGTCAACCCCACACACTTTTCTTTGTTAAGAGCTCTCAAAGCCTTGGAAATGTCAAATATTATTCAGGTGTTATTTGGACAATGGCTTTTAAAACTAGAATTTTTATACTTTCTGAAGAAAATCGAAATGATGTAACCTGAGCATCACAAATGGACCCTTTGAACACATTGTGATGAAGCGCCACAGTTATTAAAACCGTAAATTTAGCAATTATTTTTTCATATTTTACAAAAAATATGTATTTTTATAAGACAAAACTTTGTTTTATTACCTTTATTTGTGTTTCTAATATAAAGGCTCTTCTGATTATAAATATTTTCTTCTCTTTTGGAAAGTCATTGAGGATTTGATCTTTTGCAAAATTGGTTTCAAATGGGAATGCGTTTTCCCAACTTGACACCTGCTTTTGAGAACCCCAGAAATGTGAAAAGGATCCATATTAGTAATAATGCCGGCATTAACAAACAGTTAAATATTAAAGAGTAGGGGTGTAACTATTCACTCGTTTTCTCGATGCGTTGATCTTTAATTTCAATAATTGATTTGAAACGCTAAGAATCAAATGAATCATTTTATGAATGAATGAATCATCTGTAGCATTTTATTTCAAAGAGCCCCTGTGGTGAAAATCAAGTTTTTAATGACTTAAAACAACTTTAACTTTAAGACAAACCATTCATAAGTCATACGTCAACACCATTGCTGAGTATTTTCTCCTTAAAGCTGCAGTGAACCAAAGACTCAAAAACCTGGTTTGAAATCACTGGTGTTTCTGATGTCACAAACTACCTTGTAACCAATCACGTCATGAGGGGGGCGGAGCTTTAGCATATCATTAACTATTCTCTGAAGCAGGGGAGTCTCTAGAGAAGCAGGTTATGCTGGTGTATTTTTTTGTTGATATGAAAAATTGCGTACATTTATCAATATCGCGGGTGAATTATGTATATGATGATATGATGAACTATAGCTTTTCTCTACTGACGTTCTATGATGTTCAAAGCGTTTCTAACAGTGATGATTTTTGCGAACGAGAAAATGGTTTGTGTAACTTTAGCAACACAATATTAGTTGTTTGATAATGTAGTCAAGCTAAAGGATAATCATATTAATTATTGTTATGCAGGGCTCTAGACTCATTCTTCCTACTGGTCGCTCTGGTGCGAATAATTATCTTGCACCGACTTACAATTTGGTCGCACCCTTATTATAGTTATATTACTCATAATGACTCATGTTGATGAATCGTTCGCTTAATTTCTATTAGCTGGTTTTGCATTGATGTAAAGATTGATGTGACTAAAAGCTTGATATTTGCAAAATATTTTAATCTGGACATTTTTTTTTATTTGAAGTATTCACAAACTTGCTGGCTATGTCATCAACTACCTGATATTTCGATTCTCAAATAGCCTTCATGTAAGTGAACGTGTTTTGTTGTTGAAAAATACAATGATCATGTTAGTTGATCTATAACGCGTGTTGGGCGTCGCTGTGTCAGTTTGCGCAGCAGTTCAGAGAATCAATTTACAACACGTGAAATACATGAAAGTGGGAGAAGAATAGAGTAAACTATAGTTACTTACACAATGTGTAATGTGTGTCTGATATTAATATATCACGTCGTTAATGGATTGTTATTGCCGCTTCCACATCACTGTGTAGTCTATTTTACAAACTATAAATGTATTGTTTTTCTAGTACTTGTGGCTCAGCGCCAGCCAAAGCGCGAAAGCATTGTGCACTCGCACTAGGGATGTGACCGTGAGGAAATCCCAACGGTTAATCAACATATGATAACACCGGTAATACCGGGGGGCTTTTAATTCGCTAAATCTGAACCGATAGGCGCACGGCCACTTTGGCATTCATAACGGTGCAGAGCAGTGTTGTCACGATACCAAAATTATGACTTCGATACGATACCAGACTAAAATACCTCGATACCAAATACTAAATCAATACCACGGTCAAAAAAACACCCAGTAAAAGTAATTGAATAATATGACAACAGAACTTATTAATCATAGTTTTATTTTTTATTTTTAACTAAAAACTCACTTGGCCAGCATGTTCCTGCACTGTTTTTTGACCATTTTTTCGTATTGCAATTTTTTTTTTTTTTATCTTTTGTTTTTAAAAAATAAGCTAAAAATACAAATTACAAACAATATGACAAAAACTGTGCTTTATTTTTCAGCTATAGGTTTACTTAACAGTATAGCAAGTCAAGAAAGAAATTAAATAATCAAATAAAAAAAACTGCTTAGTCTTCACTCAATAAATTAACTAGATACTGATTCTTAATGGATGTATTAAAATGATTTAGCCAATCATGGGGTGTTTTTTTTCTTTCTATTAACATTAATCACACAGAATATGGGGGGAATTTAAGGGATTTAAAATTATAAAAGGATTAAAAGGGATTTAAGGAATAAAGATATCCCATTCTATTTTAGTTATGAAGTAAACTATTTGGAAATAAACATTTTCATATTTACTTTTCTGATGCCCAATATGTAAAAATGCAATGTTTCTTGTCACTTCAAATTCGGCTATAACTTATAATGTCATATTTTCAATTAAAAAAGGTCAAGTTGTTTGCATCACGGGATTATTCCCGTTGGTCGCTGAACGTATTTATTGTAAAACAGTTGTCAATTATTAAATGTTTAAGCCACTCTTACGACGCTCCGTTTCGCTGCTATAATTAAAGTGTTGCGTCGCACTAACAGTAAGCCCCGCCTTCTTTGATTTGATTGGCCATCTCACTCATTCTGGCAGTGACGAGCGCTGTGAGACCGCTGAGGCAGAACAACCTAAAAATTTAACATTTTACTTTTGTCATCCTAGCAACAAACAGAGCGGTGTGTAATGGAGTACAGCAGAGCAGCATCAACAATATCAAATATTTGGGGGGGACAATTTGGCCATTTCTAATTATTCGGGCGGGACTTGTCCCCCTCAATGTCTATGGTGGTTACGGCCCTGACATCGCCATATCGATGCTAAAACGTAGTATTGATTACCAAGATATTCTGTTAATATCCAAAAGGGAAGAGCAAGTGAAGGCACTGAATGATGTTTCTGCATACACCTGTGACCTGTTGAGGTGTTGTTGGCAGTACATTTTATAATAATCAATGGTGGTGTTTATAGTCTCAGTCTGACAGCTGCGACACCGCAGGGATGTGTGAGGAATGTCTGGATTTTACAGAGTACAAAGAGATGATAATAAATTACAAGACGTTAGTGAAGTCTAATGGTGGTTTCGCCTCTGCTGACATCCAAATGGTTGGCGTCCCCCCTGTCTGGAGTGGGTTATGCTTGGCCTCTCCCTGCCGCTCTGTTTTGTTTTGGATGAGATGTCCCGCCTTGTGCACACAGACATACCAGCAGCAGACATTCATGCTTTGTGCCCTGTGCGCTTTTGATGAAGGATTCCTTAATCTTCCTGTCGACTAGATGGCTTTATCTTAATTGTTGTCTAGGATTCTTGGCTTCCTGTCCCACAGCTCTTGAATTCATGTCCTGCTCTCCTGAATGGCTGTACTCCGAGTCCAGAATTACTTTTTGGCTCTCAATGGTGGGTGAACTGAGAAAATGTGCCTGCTGTAATTTTTTTAAGCCCTGTTCATGCGGTAATTGTTTCTCATGGGGACGCAAGAAAATTCCTACATTAACAGTAGAGCTGATCTCAAATCAAACTCCCACAGGATCTCATTCCTAAATGACTACGATTTGGCCTTGTCTTAAACTTTTGACTAAATCACAGCGGAGTATTAATTCAGATTTGAGCATTTATCATTAGGGTTGGGTAACGAAACTTGGTGACATATTAACCGGCATGTAACTGGAACCATATAGTTTACTCTATTCTTCTCCCAGTTCTCCAGTCACTTACTTTCTTGTATTTCGTGAGACGAGGGTGAATTTACGTGATGTAAATCCGACAGATCCGATCCTCTGAATTGCAGCGCCCATCGCGCATTATAGATCGACTAACACACATTTGAATATCAGATAGTTAACAAGTTTGTGAATATTTTGTACAAAAAAGGAAAAACTAAATAAAACCGATACATCTGTCATACAGCACTAGTGCTAAGCTAAGAGCTAAGCGATCGTTAGATATAATCACCGTTGGTAGTGCGATTTATTGTAATGCCTTTTGGCAGACGTGACATTTTTCCGGTGGAAATTCTTATTTTGGTCATAATTCAAAGACGTAGAATCTGTGATTGTGAAGTACAGTCTCCACACCGGTGCAGTGAATGAATGGCAGACACACACACACTCCTCCAAACACAAGATTCATCCGCGCTGAGGAGCCGTGCCGATGCACAACCCACATGAAGATGATAATTCAGCAAATAACTGCAATCGCAGGTTTCAAACAGAGATGCCGACAAAGAGGCAAAACCTACGAACTGCAGCTTTAAACACTTCATTTAAATGAATTAAACATTTTAAATAGACTGCAACAATTACCATTTAATCGACAGAATTTCAGAGAAAAAAAGCAATACATAGAAATAACATTTCTTTTTAAAGAAATTAATAACTTGTTGTTTTTATGAATTCAATTGATTAGACATGTTTTCTGATTGTTAACATTTACTTAAACCATTCAAATGGAATCCAAAAAAGCTAAAACAGAAAACATATAAATAAAACATATTTCATAGGGCCCTAAACATGCAATTTTTTAAAAACTTTTAATAAATTGTTGTTAAATTGTGTACGTTTCATGATTTCAATGATTTTCAAAATTTTCTAAAATTTTATTTAACCATTAAAATGGAGTAAAAAAATAGACAGATTCCAGAAAAATAAAAAAAAAATAAAACAAAACGGATTTCATAAGACCCTATAAATGCACATAGACAACGTGAAATATAGGAAAGAATGAAAGAATTCCCACACTTTTGGTGCCGCGCTCATTGGGATTGAACACATCAACGCATTCCACACAAATCAGCATATTTACAATAACGTATGTCAATTCCTTAATACAAAAAATGTAACAAATGTAACATTCTCATGTTGTACTGAATCCAGTTACAATGTTTCAATTAATAACTTCAGTTGCTTCTTTCAATGAAAAGCCTTTTTGTAAAGCAGATGTGGCTCTGATGGTGTTTGTGTAGAAAGTCTGACTGTGCTTGGCGCGTTTGGACCGGGTTTAGCTGAGTGGGCAGAACTCGTTAGCATGATGTTTGCTGAATACCAGATGAAACAGAGGCTCTTTTGTGTGTGGCCAGCGCTGGCCCTCCCTCTTAGAGGAGCCCTCTGTCTGTTTAACGCTGTTATCTCAGCTCATGCTCACTTAAATGTCCTCTTAGCACATGCCACGTAGACCAGCCTGAACCAGCGGACATGCACAAAGACCCGCTTGTGTTCTCCACTCACCTTCCTAACAGCCAGTCTTGTGATTTCACTTGAGCTGTACTGTTATCTTAAGCTCATCTTAATGCAATGTTCTCTGAAGGTCGTAAGGGTCTGGTTGTTTACTAATTAGCTCTTGCGTTACCATCTGACGTGTACGTGCTAATGTGAACATCAGAAGTGTAGTTCTGCCCTTAGTCCACACATTGGGTCTGTGGCCAGGTACAGGACTTCAGTCTGTTTGCTGGTATAATTTTAAAATAAAGGATTTTATTGCAGCTGAACTTTAAATGCTTTTGAACACACATGATCTTTCTCATGCCAATCACAGCAGAGTAGACCAATCACAACAGACAGGGTCATCTGACCAATCAGAGCAGAGTAGACCAATCACAACAGACAGGGTCATCTGACCAATCACAGCAGAGTAGACCAATCCCAACAGACAAGGTCATCTGACCAATCAGAGCAGAGTAGACCAATCACAACAGACTGGGTCATCTGACCAATCACAGCAGAGTAGACCAATCCCAACAGACTGGGTCATCTGACCAATCACAGCAGAGTAGACCAATCCCAACAGACAGGGTCATCTGACCAATCAGAGCAGAGTAGACCAATTTCAACAGACAGGGTCATCTGACCAATCAGAGCAGAGTAGACCAATCACAACAGACAGGGTCATCTGACCAATCAGAGCAGAGTAGACCAATCACAACAGACAGGGTCATCTGACCAATCACAGCAGAGTAGACCAATCACAACAGACAGGGTCATCTGACCAATCACAGCAGAGTAGACCAATCCCAACAGACAGGGTCATCTGACCAATCACAGCAGAGTAGACCAATCCCAACAGACAGGGTCATCTGACCAATCACAGCAGAGTAGACCAATCACAACAGACAGGGTCATCTGACCAATCACAGCAGAGTAGACCAATCCCAACAGACAGGGTCATCTGACCAATCACAGCAGAGTAGACCAATCCCAACAGACAGGGTCATCTGACCAATCACAGCAGAGTAGACCAATCCCAACAGACAGGGTCATCTGACCAATCAGAGCAGAGTAGACCAATCCCAACAGACAGGGTCATCTGACCAATCACAGCAGAGTAGACCAATCCCAACAGACTGAGCCATCTGACCAATCAGAGCAGAGTAGACCAATCCCAACAGACTGAGCCATCTGACCAATCACAGCAGAGTAGCTTGCAGAACGGAGGGATTAAGAGAGACTGATTCATCCATCGAGTGGTTTGAGAATCATTGAACACTGGTGATGTGCGATGTATATTATGAGAAAATGTAAGTGTTTCTCACCTTTGATGCATGTAAACCTGTTGTAGGAGACTCCAAAACAACATTAGGAACCTTTAAAAGCTTAATAGGGGCACTTTAAGGCTCATCTTTAACCTGCTTCTTTTGAGAGCATAGTTAATGATATGCTAAAGCCCGCCCACACGTGACATCACGTGATTGGTTACAAGGTAGTTTGTGATGTCAGAAACACCAGCGATTTCAAACCGTGTCTTTGGTTCACTGCAGTCTTAGAGAGAAAATACTCTGCAATGGTGTTGACATATGAACACATGATACATGGTTTGTCTTAAACCATATTAAAAATACCACATAGACATAGAAACAACATTAAAAACTTGATTTTCACCACAGGGAGTCTTTAAAATGACCAGAGGCTACTAATATCAGACCCGACCCGCGTCTGAGGCGCTCATCAATGGTTTAGACCCCTCTATTAGGGGTGTAACGACTTCCAAACCGAAAAACCGCGATACACCACCCACGGTTCGAACTGCGTTTCTCTCATGTAGAACTGAGCAAGCCCCGCCCCTTATGCACTAGCCCCGCCCCTGCTGCCCCAGCCCTGCCCCATGCTGTCTCAGCCCCGCCCCTGCTGCCCGCCCGCCCCGCCCCTGCTGTCTCAGCCTTGCCCCTGCTGCCCTGTCCCGCCCCTGCTGTCTCAGCCTTGCCCCTGCTGCCCCGTCCGCCCCTGCTGTCTCAGCCCCGCCCCTGCCCGCCCGCCCCTGCTGTCTCAGCCTTGCCCCTGCTGCCCCGTCCCGCCCCTGCTGTCTCAGCCCCGCCCCTGCTGCCCTGTCCCGCCCCTGCTGTCTCAGCCCTGCCCAAACACCTTTCTTAACTGCATAAATAATAAATTAAATATAGATGAATCATCATTAAAGCTACAATTTTCTCTGTTCCCGTTGTTCTTTGATGAACATTAATGACAGGCATCATCAGTGCTCCTGTCACTTTAAGAACAGCCGCTGCCAAACATCACGCGGATCTCATTTCCTCACAACTCTTTAAGTTTATTTAAGATGTTATTTAACTCATTAAGACTCCTAATATGAGAATACTCAAAATGATCTCTGTTGTTGTTATTGTTTGTTAATAAGCAAAAGAGAACTCGATGTGAGCAGGAGACTGACGCGAGTCTGTCTGTGCGTTGTGTGTGTGTGTGTGAGATTGTGTGTGTCAGAGTGTCCCTCGATTAGCTGACATGAGACGCAGCCACACAGACACTGCATTCTCTTGTGTCTTGTGGCGCTTACAAGCATTTACATGTATAAGAGTGTGATCATATAATGTAACGCTCGGCAAAAATGGATATAAAAACGGGCGCTGGAAATTATCGCGGCCGGAAAAATTATCGAGCTCATTTTTTTAATCGTGCGATTAATTGTTTTATTGACTATCGCGACAGGCCTAGGTGTATCGTTACACCCCTACCCACTATGGTCTCGGGATCGAAGTGGACCCATGAAAACCTAGTCCTCCACGGTCTGAAGCACTGGTTACTGAGTGGGATGTTAAATCAGGCATGTGCTTCATATTTGGTTGTCCAGTCAGAACAAACAATGTGCTTAGTGTGACAGACAGCCTTGCTCTCTCTCACTCTTTCACTAAGTTCTTCTTACTTATTTTACATTGATGACATGAATGAAATTGAAGGTGTGAGCTGGTGTTTTCTTGCTCTTTTGCAGGAAGTTGTGTGAAGTGCAGCAAGGCTGTTTATGGAGCCGGTCAGGCGTGTCAGGCCATGGGCAGCCTGTACCACGACAGCTGCTTCACCTGTAGCGCTTGCAGTGAGTACCTCACACAAACACACACACACCCTCGTTCTGCTTATATCTGCAGTGTATGTACATTTCACATGTGCATTGCCTTAATCTTGATTACATTATCGCTCATGATAAATCAGAGGTGATTTACTCGGCATACAGCATTAAAAGAAATTATTTGAAAAAGCCTCTGATTTTTTAGATTTGATTAATTGCTGTGAAACAATTCAAACAGTCTGTTAAAGTGAATCCTTTCTAAACTTGGTTTTGCCCTAATTTATTCATCCATGTTTGTTTCTAGTATGTAAGTGTAGGATGAATTCAGGTTGACTGGGACTAGGGGTGTGTGATGTTGACAAATTATATCTCAATATTTTCTGGGATTTTACTGATAATGATAAGTTTGCTGAGTGTGTTTATTGTATTGGTTCCTTGGCAGGTTTAGGACTGCCGTGACTCTTAAAGGTTTTGATATTCTTTGTATTCTGTGTGGTGGTCAGTTCGCAGCAGTGACAGAAATTGTATTGATTTTTTTAGCTTTTATGTGTATTTATTAGGGGTGGGCATAGATTTTTTTTTTAATCTAGGTTAATCTCACTGTGATTAATCTAGATTAAAATGGCTCATTTGAATTCTGCCGAAGGCATTCAGAATATGTGTGCTACCCAAATAATGACCGGTGCTTTCACACTTGGTTCGATTGCCTGGACCGAACCCGAGTTCGATTGCTCCCTGGACCGTGTTCATATTATATTTTTAGGTCCGAAACCGGCGTGCGTTTGCGTCATCAGAGCAGCAGCTGTTTACCCCGTTACTTGGTAACAACGTCGAGCGAGGAGGTGGCAGAATGAATAGCGTTGTTCACCTAACTTTTATATTTTTGTTTTTGAACCGTTAGTTTTGTTCCCAAAGCTTCAGTACGTAATGGCACTTGCGTCTATCTGCCGCGGATGTACTGCAAGTGCTCTAAAGAACGCTGACGACGAGCAGAAATGAGATTCACAGCTCTCTGCTTGCAGTACGTCAGTCACGCTCGTCAGGACTCGAGTTCGGAAGACAGCGTTCACGCATGATGTGGTAATTTCACAGCATATACGCAGGTTCGAAGACTCGTTCTCGCTCCCTACAGTGCAATTCGGCTAGGAATACATCCGTGCTGAAATATCACGGTGAAAGTCATCATAGCTTGCGTAGTATAGACCCAGCTCCCAACCCAACTTTGAGAATAGATTACGGCAATATTTTTTTTTTATCGCCCGATAAGAGTCTCACGTTAACGCCTTGCGTTAACGCCCGATATAACCCACTACTAGTATTTATACCTTTTTAGAAAGCTTTTTTTAAAACTTGATTGAATGTATGCATAATCTTTTGTTTCAAATTCTTACATTTAATCAATAAAATAAATTAGAATAATAAGGGACTGTTACCAATCAAATGAAATCAGAAATTTAGATCATTTACACAGTCCGTTTAATGCAGCTCAGAGGGACATGAATGTATTTAACCTGCCGTTATAAATGCATACATAATGATTGGATGTTTTAAACATAAAACGTTGAATGTTGATAGTTTGAAATGATTTTAAAAAATGAAGACTTTAAATGTGCAATTAAAACCACCAGTATGTGGCAGAAAGTCACTGTTAATGAGTGAGTCATTGCGATTCAACCGAGCCATTCACTGCTCATGAACGAAGCACTTGACTCAATGATTGAGTCATTGAATCATTCATTCAAACGATTCACTCATTCACCACCGTGTGTTGCTCAGAGACGCAAAACAGTGCTGTGGTTTTATTTGTAACTATATTCACTTAAGTTGCTTAATATGAATTGTTGTATAATCAATATAACATTGTAATCTGCTGATATTTAGATAAAAACGTCACTCTTCGTGTGATATTGATAAACTATATTAAAGGGGTGGATGATTATGACGTAGGTAATCGGAGCTGATAACACAAGCTCTTGAAGCTCCGCCCTCTTCTTGAAAGGGGCTGGGAGCAGCAGCTCATTTGCATTTAAAGGGACAATTGTTTTTTGCTCACCCTCAAAAAGTGACCATTTTAACATGCTATGAAATATTATCTGTGTGGTATATGTGTGTGCTAGAACTTCACATACACTCTATGGGGACATCAGACACTCATTTTACATCTTGTAAAAAGGGGCATTATAGGACCGCTTTAAATATAACAGAGGTATATTTCGTCATTTATATTGTATTTGGGTGCATCATAAATCACGCGCACTAATCTGACCTTCTAGACTACATCACGTAGTGTATGTGTGCGCTCTCTAGATTGCATGTCAACAATTTCGATATCATCGTAGACAATATATACCGCACACCCCTAACTGGGACATTTTTTTACCATTGAGATGACTGGGGAAAAGTGTCCCAATCAACCTGATTGTATGTGTTGGAGTGACTCATGTTTAGTCTTGAGGAAGCAATAGGTCTAGGCAGTGTTTTATGTCAGGCTTCATCTCAGTTTTTCCGTGCCGTGTGAGTGATTTTAGTTTGTAGCTTGTGGTTCAGGCATGGATGTGTGTAAGTGAGTATAGGCTGACAGGAAACAGAGTTGGGTCTGAGTGAACTAAACTAAACAGAACTCCTGCTCTCTGGAGAATATAAGATAAACCTTCATTCCATGCATTCATCCAATCTTGTTTCCTCACACTTTATTTAGCTGTGCTCTGGCCCCTGGGAATGGGAGCTATTTGAAGGAAAATGAGCATTCCTGAGCTTCTCCTCTGCATGACTGCCTTTGACCCACAGCGTCGCGCTCTGCAACGGCTCTTTTCTTCTCTGTGTGTGTCCAGTGTCTTGTTAAGAGCACAGTAAACATGTCCGCGTGTACCTCCACCTGTTTACACGGATTACGAGACTAAAGATAGTGAGAATGCGCAGCTCATAGTTGCGCAGGAGAGAGCTGTGACCCTGCTGGAGAGGAATGCAGGGGAGCGTGCGAGTGAGGTGGGCTGACGGCTCGGATGAGCCGATGGAGGAATGTCTGATCTGTTTTGTCAGCTGGAGCCAGAGAGGGAATGAGAGAAACAGGTGTTTGATCTCTTAGGTCAGAGCGCAGTTCGTAAACAAAGACCCGAGTGCTTGGCCAATGCATTGCAAGTTCATAATACCACTCTATGGGCCTCATTCATGAAACTTTCGTAAATATATGAGTAATTTGTGCATAAAATGGACCTTTACGAAAACTCTCCTCTAGATTCACAAACGCTTCGTATACCACGGATTCGTTTGTTAAACGTGTGTATATTAATGAATTCCAAACATGTGTAAATAGGACGCGCATGCGCACTCATTCTTAATTAGCATAATCCCCGCCCATGAGTTACAACTGCAAATAAACTGTTGCACAAAGCTGGTTTCAGTTGCTACCCAGGTAAATTTGAGATTAATTTTGAGCAAACTCTGGTTTTTCGGGCTCAAGAAGGTGGATTGGTTTTTAGCAGTGTTAATCACCATGGTAATTTACACTACACAGCTAATCTGCTCTGGAGCAGGTTTTATTCTGGATTAGAGATCACAAACTCAAACTCATCCCCCTGTATCTCTCGTTAAGTTAAAGCAGTTTATTGTGAAAAAAAACTTTAGAGACAAAATTGATCTTTTGGTGCAAATTATTTATTACATTTATATTATATGAATTATAATTACTTTTTAATTAATATAATATATTCATATAATTATTATATTATATTGACAAGTAGCCAAATATTAATATAAATATAAAACATGCATTCATAATTATTTTAAACGTGTATTCATGATGAGCTCTTTGTGAACCTATAATTATTTGGCATATTTATTTTATTCACATCATGCATTAATATAGTCAGAAATTCTTTCAGCTGCCTTCTCAAACTGTCGCTGCAGCAGAAGTGTTTATTCCTGCTTTAAACACATTTAATTTCATGGTAATTTTCAGAACGATCTCTCAATCTTCAGAAGCGAAGTGAATCAAACGGACTCTGTGATTGGCTGTTTGCCGCATGTGTCACACTTTCAGGTGCACGCGCTTCAGTGTTAATCGCAAACTCTGGATTAAACCTGAGTTGACAGAGAAAGTTTATACCAAGCTATGAGAAACCATTGAACTTGATCTAAACCAGGTTGGATTTATCTGGATTTGTCAACTCTAAACCTACTCTGAAACTCAGAGTTTGTTCAGCTAGCTTCATGCAACAGGCCTCTGGAATTCTTTCTCAGTATCAAGTATTTTGCATAAATGATGGAGACTAATTGGCCATATGTGGGATGATTGGTCAGTGTAGTTTTTGTTCTGCCCCTCCTCCACTATGATTGGACTGCCTGGTGACGAGCGCCGCCTATTACCCAATGTTAAACAGTAAAAACAAAGCAAAAAAAATAAAGACTCTAATAAATAAACTCTTGAAATATTATGGTAAGCCTGCCCTGCATAGTGCATCAAAATGCAATGTCATCAGTTTGCCTAAACTAGAACATTCAAATGTTTTACGCACCATTTATTCTTGGTAGGGAGCAGGTGTACATTTATTTCGTACCAACTATCATTTTGAAAATACGAACATTTTCGTGAATCTGAAAATTTACATCAGAGCAGCTTTACGAACGATTTACACACAAATTCGTTCTGCTCGTGTTTCATGAATGAGGCCTTTATGTACATACCACAGAAGCATCAAAATAGGAGTTAGCTTTAAATGTCTGTGCCGTTAATCCAGATGTGTTGTTCAGGGCTCATTCGAGGGCAGTGCCACTAAGGTTTACAGATGTTGGCGCCAGCATTTGACTCGGTAGCGCTGAGAGGGGAGGGGGGATTGTTAATCATAAAGGGAATTTAATCATAACTATGGCTGCAACTAACGATTATTTTGATAATCGATTAGTTGGACGATTAATCTGATAAAAAAGCTATTTTTTTTTACTGACAAAACACACTATTCCACATCCATCCCAATTCTGTCCTTCAAAGAAACGTGTCAGCTGAGTGCTTTGAAAACATACATAGTGAATATATAAAACAAATTAACCATGGCTTTAAAGCTGCAAGCAGCGATGAAAGGGCCCTCATGCCCGGGGTCACCGCCACCCGGTGGCCTCAGGAAAACAGCGAAAAGTGGGCGACATGATTTAAGCGTGTAAATATAGGAGAAATATGGCAAAGTCACTTCAATAAGCCACACTTCCTGCTGCCAGCAGGTGGCGCTTTGACTATAGCCAAATATTGCCATGTAGATGTCTTCAGGTCAGGACTCTTATCAAACATGTGAAGCTTAAGGGGTAGATTGGACTGACCAAATATGATGTTGTTCTGGTTAAATCTCTATGAGGAGTTAATCGCAGTGTAAAACAGACCATTTCCTGTTGCCAGCAGGTGGCGCTATGCCTGTAACTGAATATTGACATGTAGATGTCGTCAGGTCAGGACTATTATCAAACTTGAAGTTTGGGGCAGATTGGACATTGTATGCCCAATTTACAACAACTTCCTGTTTCATGGCGAAACATTAACCTTTGTGAGGGAAAACTCAAGATCTTCATAATTTAACATCGCCAAGGCCTTTAGATTAGACTGAAATTATGTTGATCTGATTAAATCTCTAGGCGGAGTTCGTTAAAGTACAATGTCGGGAAATGGCAAATACTGCAAAAATGTTGCAGAGAGAAAATTAAAAATATCTCCCTTCCTGTTGGGTTTTCAGATTTTGCTCCTGGGACTTTTTTGTAGGTATTGGGCTGTTACTGTTTGTGAAAACAGTAGGTGGCGCTATCGAGCCATTTCGCCACACCTAATTCTGAAACCCTTATCAGACGTAATTTTTCACCACTTTTGACGCGTGTAAAGTTTCGTGAGTTTTCGAGCATGTTTAGGCCCTCAAAAATGTGATTTATTTAGAAGAAGAATATACTGAACAATTCTCACACCATCCGTGCTCGGGTCCTAATAAAACAGGGTTATTGTAGTTATTCCATGGTAACCACAAATTAACCATAGTTTTGCTTCAATCCGTAGTTTAACTATGTTATTTGTGTGGTTATATAAATGGTAATCAATACGGCAAAAACATGGTTTTACCATCTAATAGAACATGGTTCAATTTTCGTAAGGGTATATCAATGTGCACAAAAAGTTACTACGCAAAAATCCTTACATTAAAATGGCATTAAAGAAAAAGAAAAACACAAACTCAGTGTTGCAGATAAGAGGAATGTTCTGCGGGAACACACACACACATTCGCTCTAGACATTATCCTGTAAATAGGCTATAAGAAACGTCTTAGTTATATTCAATTGCACGCTACACTTGAATTACATGTTGCTTTTTCAACCTAAATTTAGCGTGCAACAGCAGCTATTTCAGGTAAATGAATGTTTTTGTGCTCAATATTAATTGTCTTGCGCAATCGTCCGCCACGTGTTCAGTGAAGTTTGAAGACTGTCAGGACGTGCTTTCATGCAAAATGGAAATACTGCCGTAAATTAATAACATTCACAGATTAGGATATAACCTGTAAAATGAACGGTTTGCACTGAGGACGCGCACACATCTGTTAAAGCGCATGACAGGGTATGTTAAATGCTAATAGAATAAAAATAATTCAAATGTTTTAGGCGCTTGGATCACGTACCTTTCCCTAAGGAGCTCACTCTGTTTCCTTCTCTAATTTTAGATGCATTTTGTCCAAAGAAATGACTATATCACATTATTCTTGTATTTTTATTAAACGGTTGTCTTCATGAGAGAATGGAAGGAGCTAAAAATGAAATTCAACACCGCCCATATAATTGCACTTAAAACTTTTAAATGTGCTAACTCTTTTGTGGCACTTGAAAAAAAAAATCCTTTTCCCTTAAAGGAAAACTCCACCTATTTTTAGGAATAGGGCTTATTCAACTTCTTTCCTACATTTAGATATGTGGGCAAATGCATTTTGTCTCAAATAGTTGCATGATATCTCTACACCCAAGTAGCAGTGCTTCTCCTGTGCTTCCCGATAATATAGTCCCAAATTAATATCTGCCTAGGAAATCGCCTAGTCTTAATCTGCATCGCTATTTGTACTCGTTGTGAATACGCAGGCAACAAGCCTTTTTTTTTGATCACTTTTACTCGGGACATGCTAGCTGGCAACATAGGATTCCATTCATTATGCTAAGCTAAGCTAGCGGCGACCCTGCCAAACTAAAACAATGCAAGCACTGAGACAACAATGCATTAGCCCACATATCTAAATGTAGGAACGAAGTTGAATAAGCCCTATTTCTAAAAACAGTGGGAGAGTTCCTTTAAAGGAGCTCCTTAATTTATATTTTTGTCTGGATCCCTGAAAAATCTGGAACTGGCTCGCTTCTGTACTCTTGTATTTGGTGTTAATAAACCCCACAGCGAATAGACAATTCTGGAGTGCGTTTCTCAAATGACGTTGTAACTTGCTGCTTAACTACCATCATATGATGTATGGTTAATTAACTGGCTAGTTGTGACTGTCTCCCGAACTGTAGAAACATGGTCGTTTGAACCATGTTAGTTCAACAATATAGGACTGTCATTAAAGGGATAGTTTTATTATCTTTTCACTGTTCGTCTTTGCATTGATTTTCCAGGAAAATAAGTTGTACCAGTCGCAGCATGAAGTTACAGCATGTTTCAAATGATAAAAACATATAGAAAATATATTTGGCTGAAATTTTTGTTCACTGTAGCCATCAGACAGTTTGATTTCTTCTACAGTGTAGACGTCGTCTGTGTGTTCTAGTTTTGTGGTGTAACTGTATAATTTATTCCATATTAGAATAACAGTTGAGATTTGTACGCTGGATATTCAGTTGGATCAATCCTCTAACACTTCTCAGCTCGAAGATCTCTCAGTAATGTGCTCTAGCAGAACTCATGCTGAGTTTAGATCAGACGGGTTCGCCAAGCAGAGAGACTTGCTTCGAAATAGCATCATAGACTACACAAATGGACCATATAAGGGAAAGTGAGAAGGGAAACTTTGCAAAGCCCCCATAATACTTAAAATCTCAACAGGCCGAGAAGTTCTTTGATTTCTGTCGTCTTTTTGGACATACTTCATAGACCTCAGAAAAGTAGTGGCAGGGACGACATGCTCTTTAAAGTACAATAAAAAAACAAAAATGGGTGTAGGATTTACTTTGAAACAATGTTCAGTCAGAAATTATTACATTTCACAAATAATTTCAAGGAAAAGGCAAGTAACACATTGAATTAAACATTAAGTATAGGTCCTTCTAAAAAAATTAGCATATTGTGATAAAAGTTCATTATTTTCCATAATGTAATGATAAAAATTAAACTTTCATATATTTTAGATTCATTGCACACCAACTGAAATATTTCAGGTCTTTTATTGTTTTAATACTGATGATTTTGGCATACAGCTCATGAAAACCCATCTAAAAAATTAGCATATTTCATCCGACCAATAAAAGAAAAGTGTTTTTAATACAAAAAAAGTCAACCTTCAAATAATTATGTTCAGTTATGCACTCAATACTTGGTGGGGAATCCTTTTGCAGAAATGACTGCTTCAATGCGTGGCATGGAGGCGATCAGCCTGTGGCACTGCTGAGGTGTTATGGAGGCCCAGGATGCTTCGATAGCGGCCTTAAGCTCATCCAGAGTGTTGGGTCTGGCGTCTCTCAACTTCTCTTCACAATATCCCACAGATTCTCTATGGGGTTCAGGTCAGGAGAGTTGGCAGGCCAATTGAGCACAGTAATACCATGGTCAGTAAACCATTTACCAGTGGTTTTGGCACTGTGAGCAGGTGCCAGGTCGTGCTGAAAAACGAAATCTTCATCTCCATAAAGCTTTTCAGCAGATGGAAGCATGAAGTGCTCCACAATCTCCTGATAGCTAGCTGCATTGCCCCTGCCCTTGATAAAACACAGTGGACCAACACCAGCAGCTGACATGGCACCCCAGACCATCACTGACTGTGGGTACTTGACACTGGACTTTAGGCATTTTGGCATTTCCTTCTCCCCAGTCTTCCTCCAGACTCTGGCACCTTGATTTCGAATGACATGCAAAATTTGAGTGACAGTCCAGTGCTGCTTCTCTGTAGCCCAGGTCAGGCGCTTCTGCCGCTGTTTCTGGTTCAAAAGTGGCTTGACCTGGGGAATGCGGCACCTGTAGCCCATTTCCTGCACACGCCTGTGCACGGTGTCTCTGGATGTTTCTACTCCAGACTCAGTCCACTGCTTCCGCAGGTCCCCCAAGGTCTGGAATCGGTCCTTCTCCACAATCTTCCTCAGGGTCCGGTCACCTCTTCTCATTGTGCAGCGTTTTTTGCCACACTTTTTCCTTCCCACAGTCTTCCCACTGAGGTGCCTTGATACAGCACTCTGGGAACAGCCTATTGGTTCAGAAATGTCTTTCTGTGTCTTACCCTCTCACTTGAGGGTGTCAATGATGGCCTTCTGGACAGCAGTCAGGTCGGCAGTCTTACCCATGATTGCGGTTTTGAGTAATGAACCAGGCTGGGAGTTTTTAAAAGCCTCAGGAATCTTTTGCAGGTGTTTAGAGTTAATTAGTTGATTCAGATGATTAGGTTAATAGCTCGTTTAGAGAACCTTTTCATGATATGCAAATTTTTTTAGATTTTTAGGTTTTAGGTTTTCATGAGCTGTATGCCAAAATCATCAGTATTAAAACAATAAAAGATCTGACATATTTCAGTTGCTGTGCAATGAATCTAAAATATATGAAAGTTTAATTTTTATCATTACATTGTGGAAAATAATGAACTTTTATCACAATATGCAAATTTTTTGAGAAGGACCTCTAGAGTAACTGATACAGTGTTTTAACATGAAAATCATATTTTACAGCGTATTAAGTAGGTTAGGGTTTTATTTTGATGGGTCGCCGTGAAGACCTTTGAGTTTCTGTGCGTTTATGATGTGACGGTTGTTTTCTCAAATGAAACTGTAAAATGCTTATGAACTCAGCACGAATATGACTCTCAGAGATGACATTCATTCATGCATTCATATGAGACAGCCGAGGTGGAAACACGCGACTGTCATGTGCGATTCAGTGTGTGTGTGTGTGTGTGTGTGGTAATTTAAATTAAACAGCGTGTCTGCGCCATTCATTCACAGAGACACACAAAATTTGTATTTAAATAGTCTTTTTGTGGTTTAATATTCACAGACACTAGTCTATATCACCAGATGCGTTCTCAGGTACCGAAATTTGGTACCGATTAAATTAATGTGAATCGGTACTCGGTAGTACCAACGTAATTCGGTCGTTGCCCTTAAAAGCTACAGAGTTCGGTACCCAACCCTAGTATTAAGGGATTCTCCCATGTAGATCTTTGTTATGGTCGGGTATTGTTTGAATTTTAACAAGTCCGATTCTTATCGACTCCTAATTTTGATTCCAATTAGGGATGTGACGGTGAGGAAATTTTCCCACCGGTTAATCGACGTGTGACAACACCGTAATACCGGTATCACCAACTGGGCTTTTAAATCGGTAACTCTATATAACCAGAAGTAATGCACATAGCCGTTCGGGCATTAATAACGGAGCAGAGCAAAGCGAGTGGTTTCATTGAATTCATATGAAAGTTAAGCTTCCATATGCATAAACTAAAAATGCGCCAGTGCACACACGCCGTGAATGACAGTTTGTCCTTAAATGTGTGCTCTGTGAGGCTGTGAATGGATGACAGTGCTGTCGCACACATTTTAGTTTCGGTTTTGGATTAGCGCCAATTCGGGAGTGGGTTGTTTGAATTGTGGGTTCATAAGCCTATTATTCTTAATGAAAACACAACAACAACACAGTACAATGACAAACTCGCATAATTAGGCGCCTTTACATTTCGCTTTGAACCCAAATCTTCCGCGATCATCTGGTCTTTGGCTCTCCTGCTGCGTTTGTGTTGCTCTGAGCATGCTTTATTAAGCAGACATGTTATGTTTTTATTTCCACTGTCTCTAACTGAACTAAATTATTTTATTACTATAAAAAAAAGAATAAAAAAAAACGACGGTGAGGGGCGGTGCCACGGTGTGAGTGATGTAACCGGCAACACCGACTATCGTAGCAAGCCTAATTCCAATAAGGTAAAAAAAAAGAAAAAGGATATCATTCACATTTATTCTAAGTCCCCGTCCACACGGAGACGTGCTTAGCCACGTAAAAATTTTGTATCTTTTCAGTGTTTCACCCAGACAGATCCGGCGTTTTTGGAGCCTGAAATTGCTAATTTTTTTAACTGGGTCCCAGAGTGGATAAATCTGAAACCCACATCCTTGTTTTCGTGTGTACAGCCATTCCGTATATTCTGAGAAAGTGATTTCATCACCCCACATCTCACGCATGCTCGGGTTTTAGTGTATCTCTGTGGCAGAATTACAGCACCACATTCTGCTCTGGCGTGTATACTACATCGCTTTGAGTCAGTGTCAGTGGTTTTGTGTGTACACAGATATTTCTGGAGACAAGGGAAAAAAAAAATACGGCCATTTAGTCGCAGTCTGGAGCCCTGCTCCGTATCGCACACTATTCAGGATGAGAGGCGGCTTTCTATGTGTTCGTTTTGGATGTGCGCGCAACACAGAAAACCATGTCTAAGTCTTCTTGTGCTTGAATGGTTTAAATTCACTTTTTCCCTGTGCATGCTTTGGATATTTGAGCAGTGTGGATCTTCTTGTGCTTGAATGGTTTAAAATCATATTAAAATGGAAAGAAAGGAATCGATAAGAGGAATCGAAATGCATTTTGGAACCAGTAACAGACCCAAAAGTTGCTGACTCTGTTCAACAGACTTTTTATCAAGTATTTTATCTCCTGTGAACAATCGAGACTTGCTCTCTTGAACTCAATTTGTCTTGTTTTGTGGGTTCTCATGAAGTCCTGATGTTTGGCAGTGGTTTGTGTGAAGGGACAGGCTGCTCATTGTTCTGGAGCTGTTAGGAGGGCAGCTTTGTTCATGACCCAGTGCAAATGCTCTCAGTGTGAGACCCACCAGGGATTCCCTGACATTTAAGTGCTGTACGGAGCTTTTTCTACTGAAATTGGATGGCTTGGTAATCCTGTATCCTCCAGCGTATTTATAGATATTGGCCTCCAAAAGATGTGATTGCATTAGATAACAAAAAATAACAAATCAATGCTATCTGCACACAAATGCTGCTAGATCTAGACCTGAGCTATTTTTGGTCAACTAGTCGACTAGTTGGTCTTAAAGGGATAGTTCACCCTTAACGATATAAGGGTGAACTATCCCTCCAGTCCTGTTTGACTTCACTTCCTCAGCAGAACACACAAACGTTAAGGTCCAAACAACATTGGAGCCCATTGAGTTTCATTGCACGGACAAAAAAAAAAAGAGAGATTTTTCTAAATGTCTTAACTCAACATGTCTTAAACACAAGGTCCACTTATCACAACCATGTCTCTGTAAAATCGTTTTCATTTGTATTCATAGTTTTCCCGTGACGACACACGCTTATAGGAACGCCCACCTGGAGGGCAAAACCAGGCTTTCCTGCATTGCCCGCCAGTCATTTTTACCAGGTTTATAGTCAGTATTAATGCAGTGAGACAGTGATATTAAAATACCAAATTCAATATACACCTTATTGATGTTGTATACTATATACAGGGTTCCTACGGGGTTTGGAAAAGTATGGAATTTGATTTGAGTAATTTCCAGGTCTGGAAATGTATGGAAAAAATTAATCAGAGTATGGAAAAATATTTATGTTTCCAGACTACTGTCCCTATTTCGTTTTCTTAATATAAAATTAAGAATTTCTAAATAAATATATAATAGTTTTTTTCATGGCGTTTGGATCAGTCTGCCAGCGCTGCCGATCGTTTTTACACTTGATCTGCTGGAGTTTAGGTCTCCAGTGATTGGTTGTTACGTTGTTAGGCGGCAGTTGCCATCTCAGCACCCCTACCTCAAACCCTACCTGCTTGACTAAAAACCCCATGTCTTTCAAAACCATAATACTTTATTTTATTAACACAAATTAATATATATATATATTTTTTTACTTCTGAGAGATTTCATTAGTTCACCCCAAAACGAAAATGTCCTAATCATTTACTGACCTCAATGCCATCTAAGATATCCATGCCTTACTTTCTTCAGTGAAAAATACATTTTTTGAGCAATCATATGAGTTGGTTACCATTTTGGATGGCATTGGGGTGAGTAAATGATTAAGACATTTTCATTTTGGGGTGAACTAGTCCTTTAAATATCTTCATGTGTCCAAGATTAACAAAAGTCTTATTAGTTTAGAATGACATGAGGGTAAGTTAATGATGATAGAAATTTCATTTTTGGGTAAATTAATAACCCTTTAAAAAAATTGTGACTGATTTAGCATTTTGATCATTAAGGTCACAAAAGGCAATATTTTAATATAGGATTTCTAAATATTTTATTTATAATTAGCCTATTGGTTACACAGTCTTTACAAATTTGTTGTACCTAACAGCCAATTAAGCATCGTCAAATGACTTTAGCTCTATTTTCTAATTTTCTGGTTAATTGTACATGAACATCCCTTCTGTTTCTGTAAGGGTTTACAGTTATTTAAATGTACAAAATTACAAATATGAATAACATTGCACTGATTTAGCATTGCAGTTTCAGTTTTTTCCACAGATATGTTAAAATATGTTTAATTGTGCATGGGAAAATGCTGCAAAAGCAGGGGTCGGGAACCTTTTTTGACCAAAGAGCACATTTTGAATTTTTGGTTAATGAACAAAAAAGGTTAGTTGTCCATAGTGACTGAGTGAGTGAGGGACTGATTGAGTAATAAAATGCCATGTAGTGCTGTTGTGCTTCGGGAGACCCGAATTCGAGTCCTGCCTCATGGACTTTTCCCAATCCCGCCCCCCTCTCTCTCCCACCTTACTTCCTGTCTAGCTACTTTCCTATCCTAATAAAAGGCAAAAACGCCAATACTAAATCTTTAGAATCTAACATATTTGTTAGCAGTTGAATTTTTCACAATTTATCAGAACAATTTATCAGAACAAGTTAAATATGATTGGAAAAATCTGTAGGGAAGTAGGGAAATTTGAGTCTGGAAAAGTATGGAATTTTGAAATGAAAATTGTGAAGGAACCCTGTATACAGAATATGAACACAGAATATTAATGCAACACAAGGTTTCTTGTTAAGCGTATTTTTCCCATCGAAACCCATTATAAAGAAAACGTGTTGCGTTCCTATTCTGGGCTCATCTGCTCGCCTTATAGTATGCATCATCAGAAAGGTGTAAACTGAATTTTATCTTTTAATATCACTGTTTTAATACATTACGGCACTTACAACTACGGGTGGGTTGCACAAATAAGGATTATTTAGCCTGTCGTCAGTCCACCCTCCGTCTGCTGCTTGATCAGCTCTTTACTGCGTAATTAATCGGTGTTTAAAATTAAG
This sequence comes from Gobiocypris rarus, assembly GCA_023029165.1. Taxonomy (NCBI): domain Eukaryota; kingdom Metazoa; phylum Chordata; class Actinopteri; order Cypriniformes; family Gobionidae; genus Gobiocypris; species Gobiocypris rarus. The sequence continues at coordinate 4,925,562 of CM040926.1, read as the reverse complement.
TGGTGCAGCAACACAATTTAAAATAAATCCTAGATTAGCGTTTAACTTTGCTTAATTGAATCCTTATTGGTGCAACTCCTACACTCTAAAAAATGCTGGTTGGGTTGAAAATGGACTAACCCAGCAATTGAGTTGTTTTGAGCAAACATTTAACCCAACCGCAGGGTTAAAACAACCAAGTTGCTGGGTTAGTCCATTTTCAACCCAACTTAGGTTGTTTTTTCCCAGCATTTTTAGAGTGTATAGTGTTTGTTTTTACGTTAAGCATTTTTAGTGATTGAAATACTGCGGCAGGTGCTGGTAATGGATCACAAGTGCCCAAAACATGCTTTTTGTTCACATATTTTTGTTTTAAGATGGAAATTTGACAGGCCTGTGCTGCAGTTCAATGGACTTCTATGGCGGTTTTGCCCTCTAAGGCTCCTCGACAGTCACGTGACTGAAAACTATGAATTGAATTTGGAGGGAATGTTTCACACTCACATAATGACCTTAAAGCTACACTGTGTAACTTTTTTAGTTTATTCTTAGCTAAAAACACTTTAAACAAAGAATATATGTGCTCATTAATGTATATTTACTTCTTTCAAGTAATAAAGTATTCTCGTAAGTGTATAATATGCCATTGAAAATACATACGGGTGAGGGGTTCGAATGCGCGTCGCCATGTTGAAAGTACAGTAGCCAAAGAGGGACATACCCGTAAATTCAAGCTTCGCCTTTGGCGTTTTAACACTCGATGGCACTGTGTCGAATGTGAAGAGCGGGATTGCTTGAGACTGATATAGCCTACGATGTAAACTTTGCCTTACGCTAGTGATGTCGTACAACATACAGAATAACGATAGCACCGATAAAAGTTACTTTACTAGGATTAGCTTGCATTTGTCAGGGAACCTGATCGCTGATGTTAGCAATGAAATGGTAAAAAATAACGAAAAGGTAAAACTATTATTCATTTTACATAGATGTCATAACCTACATGTTAACTGACAAATTAAATAACTGCAAATTCTAATAGTTTTCTAAAGTAACCTCATCACTTGATCGAACTGGAAGCCAAATTAATCTTGGACTAAATCAGCCACCGTAGGAGTTAAAACGAAATCGGAATTGAGAGGAACAGAAACTAATATTCACTGGCTGGTCATATACCTTTTCACCGCTAGATGGGGGAAAATATCACACAGTGTAGCTTTAAAGAGGTAATTTGCTTAAAGCACAGTGCTGATGTATCAAATTAAACAGAAATTTAATTACATAATGAATCAAATAATGAATCTGAATTGTTAACATTGGGTAAACATTGAGATGCACGTCCTGTAGCTAAAACACTTGAGGTATAAAATAATCCACATGCTTCTCCTTCAGTAAATCATCCTCATTTTGACATTTCTTTTAGAAAGAGATATTGTTGTTTCCTAGAAATCCTGTAGTTTAGTCTCTATAGAATAACGCTGAAGCTAAACTGGATAGTAACGTTTACCTCCAGCAGTTTCTGTATGCAGTCATAAATCTTCCCTCACATTCCTATCAATTCTCAAAGTCCTCATTCACTAGCTGCCATTGTTAAACACAATCTAGATAACGTTCAGTGAATCTGTAAGTGTATACTAGTTGTCAGAACATGTTAACTATCATGTTTACCCTAACTAATACTTAAAGACATCAGAGTTTTATATACTTTGGGATTTTAATTGTAGCTTATGGCTTTTTCGGTGGATCTGGGACCTTGTTGGTTTTCGAGTCCACCATAAGCCTCAGAGTGTGTGTGTGTGTGTGTGTGTGTGTGTGTGTGTGTGTGTGTGTGTGTGAAAGGTTTCTGTATTTTAAGTCTCGTCTCCCTGTAGAAAGATAACCTCACCCTACGTCCCAATTCGCCTACTTATACTATGACCTAAAATTATGTACTGTTTTTGTGAAGTAAACGTACAGACTTTTGAGTGTGTGTGTCAGAAGAGTAGGCAGGCTTTGAGACTTACTATTTTCTCATCATTTGGTCTTTAACGGACCACGCTTTGTTACGTCCACAAAAATGTGACGATACCAGCATTTCTGTCATACCGGTAGTACCGACTCCTGCGGTTCCCGCAGCTGCGTTCAGTCGCTTCCATGTTTATCGAAGCGCAGGGCTCCAGACTGTAGCCAAATATATACTAGTGTCTGTAAACTGCAAAATACTATTTAAATATTACTCCAGCATGTTCTGCGTCTCTGTGTATGACCACCCTCGCGCGCACACACGCACTCGCTGTCTTTGATGGAGGCCTAGTCTCTGAGGACACAAACGCATAAACCGTCTTTTCATTAAAAACTTTACCGTTTCATTTGAGAAAACTGTCACAGACACTCAAATGTCTTCACGGCAACCCGTCAAAATAAAAGTTCTGTTTAAAAAATGGAAATTGACAGAATATATTAGGCTTCTGTTGTAGCCTACAGTAGATTTAGCTACGTCTCTATGTAATAATAATACGTCTCTACTAATAATAATAATTATGCCTAGATGGTTGATTATTTTGATCTTTTTTATAAACCATGTTTACTTTTAAACAGCACACAGCCTTTAAAGGTCCCGTTTTTCCTGTGTTTTTGAGGCTTTGATTTTGTTTACAGTGTGCAATATAACACGTGTTCATGTTTCGCGTGTAAAAAAAAACAGTATTTTTCCCACAATTTAATTATCTGTATACCACTGTTTTCACTAATGAAAAAACGGCCTGATGATTTCCTTGTTCTATGAAGTCCCTCCTTCAGAAATACGCAGAGGTGGGAGTAAGTCACACATGTGCAAGTCTCAAGTCTTAACCTTCAAGTCACAAGCAAGTCCAAGTCAATTTTTGTGAGAGTCAAGTCACATCACTGCTTTATGTCAAGCAAGTCAAGTCAAGTCATAGCTTGGGTCAAGCAAGTCACTGGCAAGTCATACAAATGTTTGATGATTTATCTGAATTTTTATATTAATATAAGCTAAAACTACAGTAGTTGTGGACTATAGGAGTTTTATTTGCAACAAAAATTGCAATATGCATTTCTACTCAAAATGTGTCCAGCTGAGTTGTTAATAAAATACAAATCTAAAAATTAAAAATAAATAAGAATTAAAATTACATAGCCAATATATTAGATGAGATATGTTTGTATTATTTGAACGTTCTCTCTCCTGCTTGTCCTGTAGCGTGACCAGGTGATTGTTATATGACTAATAAACTTAAAGGGGTCATTTTTTTATACTGTTGTCTGAGGTCAACTAATGATGTTCGTGTGGTTTTTATATTAAAAAAATCATTTATGAATAAGTAATAGGCTATTTTCTACACTGGTTTTGAGGCTTTCTCCTGAACGCTGGGTTTCGATGGGCGTGCCGCACTGGAGACTTGGAAGTAAACGCCCCGGCTAGGATTGGATAACATTTGCATATTTAATGAGCTTCAGCTCCCATGTCAGTTCAGTTCACATTAGGGAGGGCAACCGGAATGATTCTCTCGATCACAGGGCTCATAAACGCTTTTTCAAACAAACACAAAGATTTATTTCTCATCCACCCGAGATTGAGTGGAATATTATTTCTGTATTACATGGCCCGACCGATCGGTCGATAAGCACGAACCGCACACACACACACACACACACACACACACACACACACACACACACACACACACACACACACAGAGACACACACGTGTGCGCACGCCCAGATCAAGAAAGGAATATTATTTCACTATTTGAGATTCATAGGCCTGCCGACCATTACTTATAAAAAGCCGTTTACTCATATAAGTTTGTTGGACCATTCCTGTTGAATCCAATATAGAAGCACAACACTGTGTCTGCAAATCCAGCACCTGAGACTTGTTTACAAACGATCCGCAGTGAAATGAAGCGAACACACGTACATGTCTTCCCCACGTGAGCTGGAACTTCATTAAAAATAAAGTTCAACCACTCATTCCTAATAGTAGCATCCGAAGGAAGCTTATGCAGCAACTGTGTTCTTCCACAACCTGGCACAGAGCGATATATTACTGTGCTCGCCATGATCACTGCTCTGTAAACCTGAGGCGTCTCGACTCTGTGGGCGGGGCTTCAGAAGCACTCATACATATTCATCAGTTGAGTTGCGTTTCTTCTTCCCATGACGTCATTGGATCCCAGCTCTTGTTTTCTGGGCCTGGTGTCTATAAAAGCTTTTCTTTGACTAACAAGGACGTTTTCAGCTCTGAAACTTAAAGAATATTCTTGATATATCAAAGGCTCAAGGGAAAGTTGGTTTCTCAATTCATCACCCCTTTAAAAGAACTCAGATTGTGTTTGCTGCTCACACCCTGACGAAAGCTCATTAGCCGCAATGCGTATGTGTCCAGTACTTGTCACCTGTAGCTATACTAAATATTAAAGCCATGATGAAATAAAGGCTTTTTATATTCCTTCAATAATATTGGAGTGCTTTGGATTATTAACATGTCCAAACAGGAGTGTGTAGCCATAATTTAAAACGTGAGGGGGACAGAATGCCAATTATTATACCAGTTTTTTCCTGACCTATGTCTAATTGATGGTTTTATTTTAAATTTTATCTTTTTTTGCTTAAATGGCTTAAAATGCTATTATTGTAAGCTATCTGGGTCTTTTTGACTCCAAATAAAGTTTGCTAAAATAAAAAATAGACAAAATGTAATATATACTCACTTTAGTAGTCATGTTTGTTTTTACTAAAATGTTTAACAGTGTTGGCAGGATTTCAACATTTTTTGTTTAAATAATTCCAATCATTAGGAGACTATAAAAATTACTTTTATTTACATAATTTGTAAATAAAAAAATCAGCTCCAATGCAGAACACACAGAAATGGTGGCGTGACTTTAACCCAGAGGTCCAATCACAAATACAACACTGACCAGCCGACACATTTTGCTTGTACAATGTCAACAGTTGACAACAACAAGCATAAAAACGGAGCAAAATGACAAGAGCCAGCGCAAATACATTGTGTTGACATTTTTATATACAGAAACAATACAGAAACCATCTGTGAACTGAGATACTAGTAACACTTCCGCGGATATTCTGTATAACACACACACACAAACGCGACGCTGTCGAAGCGCTCACAGTGGCGTCTTTAGCAAAACTGGCCAATTATTCAACAAGAGAAATACGCAGTTATCCATCATTGTGCAACACAAGTCGGGATACCAGGTTTCAACTCACAGTGCTCGGCGGTTTCGTAGTGAAGAGTTTTTTGTTGTTGTTGTTGCAATTTTGAACTCATCATCGCTAACTCTTCTTCGTATGAACATGATGGATACAGCGCGGCCTGGAACCCGCCAAGTCTGGCAACACTGAGCGCGGGTTCGAGCATGGGTGGGCCGTGATCGGTGAGTGACTGATTACCATAGAAACTTGGCGTGGCGCTAGCGCCTTCATTCATGACTTTCTCTTACGTTAGCTCTCTCTGCTTGCCTGCTGCGTGGTTCGGTTGCGGTGCGTTCAAAAACAGATATTTATTAAACAAAAACAAGTTATTTAGAGTAATTTAACTCAAGTCTGAGTCAAGTCTCAAGTCATGAATATCAAGTCAAAGTCAAGTCGAGTCTTTTAGTAATATTTGTCAAGCAAGTTTCAAGTCCTAAAATGTGCGACTCGAGTCAAGTCATGTGACTCAGTCGCCCACCTCTGGAAATATGTCACACGTTCTGATTGGGCCAGCGGTTCCCGTGTTGTGATTCGACAGCAGCTTAGCGCACGTTGCCTGGAAACGTGAATACATTTTTTTAAATAAATAAAAAGGCAGCAGCTATTTGCACTCACTGAAAATATAATTTTATTAGCGATCGATGATATTTACACTGTGCAAAATTTGAACCCAGTCAATCGCGTCAAAATCAAGATGTTTAAGCCATACGCTTTACTGATCGCACCACTGAAGATGTTGAACTCTTGAGCGCTTTTTTAAATCTTGTTTGGCCCAACCAGGCATTGGTAGGCGGAGCTAGTGCGAATAGCACTTGCCAACAGGGCGCGCTATTTGCACTTAGTGTGAATAGACACTCTGTAATGAAAAACAATTAGCTGTGGTACCAAAATTGGTACAGAGTTCTGTGAATTTTTATGGTATTGGTGGAGGCAAAAAAGGCATTGGACGCAATGTTGACAAGCGTGTTTTGGAGGGATTTTTTAGACATGGATGCAGAAGGTTCGGAAGTGTCCGGATATGTACAGTCACTGACTCTGCGGGACCGTGACAGCTATTTTTGAATTAGCTAAAACTGGTGTAGTTCTTGTATCTTGTTCTCACTCATTTAACCAGGCTTTGGATATTTCCAAGACAACATATGGATTACTTTCGGGTGGTTTGGGGAATTTTGTCAAGGCTTAATGTCTAATGTAACCTATCGCTGGGCTAACTAGGATTAGCAATGAGGATTATTTTAAGAGACCATTCAAAGGATGGCACACGCATTGATCGCTGTATGTTTGTTTAACATTTAGCTAACGCTAGTGTGCTGAAGGTTGATGACTTTCCACCTATAAAACAGAAACGTGCTGATTTGTACTAGATAAAACCAACACACCAGTACATGTGCACAGATTATTTAGCCTGATATGAAGTGTGCACTGCAAACACGAGCGTTATTTATGATCATCTCCGTCCAGTCTGTACGGCGTATTGAATTCAACCATGTTGTCTTCTTGATTTCTGTGAAGGAATTGTCTGCCGGGATCCGGTAAAACTTTAGTTTTTAACCAAAAGTGCTGTTCCTTCTATTCTGGCAGCAAAAAACACAACAAGACGACATTTTAAAGTCAAAACCTCAAACTTCTAGTGCGCCTGCTATGAGTTCTTCCTTATGTTCTGCCTCCAGCTGGAGCGGTGACGGCACAGTGATGTAGGCGATTAAGGGGTCTATACATTACATTTTAAAATATATTAAGTCAGAAAACAGTTATTTTACAATATTACTGTTTTTACTGTATTTTTGATTAAATTAATGCAGCCTTGGTGAGCAGAGGAGACTTTCCGACCCAAAAGAGACTTTCTCGGCACACAAAACCACTTCAGCCAAGCGTGGCTACGTGACTTGTGTATCTGAGACGGAGGCGATGTGTGGAAAAACATGAGCCGTGATGGTTTCAGCATTAAAGTAAACACTGGTAATGCCAGCGGACTCGTTGGCCCTGTGATCTCGGCGAGCGCTGTGTTTGGGTTGACTCTGCTCCTCTGTGCCTGGATGGCAGTGACATGAAGGCTTTCATTGAGCTTTGGCTTATAAGGGTTAACTACATCGGCCTGAACCCCCCTCTGCAGAAAATGTGCGGAATGTTCCCCTTTCCTGTGGGACGGGGTCTGTCTGAATGGGAAGGGTTTGTCTGTCTGTCTGTTGAGGTAAAAAGCCAAAAACAGTCCAGATTGGGACAGGAAGTCCTCCCCATGGGCTGGAAAACAGCAGTGAGTTTCTGAGCAGCACATGTTTCGCTGAGTGCTGACACTTTCTTAATGTGTTTACTGTGTGTGTTCATTGGATTCATTAAAACCGCTCCCTCATGTGCTTCGAGTTTAGCCCCCGGTTTATTTTTAACCTTGTAAAACATATCAGATTCAGTTATAATGTTGTTAGGTATTTATTTAACAAGATTTATGCGGAGTTAAGTGAGAACAGAGAACAATTAAGATTGTGACAGTGAGTGTGTTTACATGTGCAATATTGTGTGATTACGCTTGAGCTGGAAAAGGTGGTTTTATTGGGAAAAGGTAATAAACATTTAAAGAAAATCCTATCAACATCTCATTACCTCGGGTTATAACTAAATCTAAAACCATAAAAAAACATGTCCCTACTTGAAACAAAATAAGTGTTAACTGAAATAAAATATTAAATAATATTTTTATTTGTTTGTTTGTTTTATTTAACAATAAATACAAAATATATGTACTAAAATAAAGATAAAACTGAAGAATATTTTCATTATAATAGAATATTTGTTATAATATTTTTTATTTTATTAATATAGTATTTATTATATTATTATTATTATTTAATAATTTATAATTATAATAAATACATATTGAATGATACCTTTTTATTATTTTATTAATATATTATTTATTATTCAATAATTTAATAATTTATATTAATAAAAAGCAGAGACTTAATGAATATAAAGAGAATAAAAATAACAATAACACACAAAAAATGACTAAATTTTAACTAAAATAAACACAAAAATAAAAAACTAATTCCAAATATTAAAAAAGAAATGAAAATAAAATATCTGCATTACCCTGATGTCACCTTGCATATAAATGCAAATAATACAAATGTTGTTGTTTAAAATAAAAACGTCCTTTTGTTTTGGGATTTGTGTGATTTATTGATATCCTGTAATTGGTGGTAAATGTCTTTTTGTTGTGTGTTCTGTGCAGGTCGAAAGCTCCGGGGGAAAGCCTTTTACTACGTCTGTGGTAAAGTCTTTTGTGAAGAGGACTTCCTGGTATGCTCTCTTCCCCTCTTCCTTCCGAGTGTTCATGTCTGCACATGCCTTGAGACACGGGTCATAGATATGTCAGAAGTAGGGCTGCCCCCGACTAAAGATATTTCTAGTCGACTAACGCTCCTGCATTTTAGCGATTAGTCGATTAATCATTAATTTATGATATTAATATAAAAACTTGCGTATATACAAGGAAAGGTATAGTCCAGGTTGAAGTTTAACTCTTCCATATGACAGAAAATGCTAAAGCTAAATGACATGATATTAGCGCGTTCAAAATGAAAATGAAGCGCTTAAAACAGAATAGTAAAGTGTTTAAAGTATACATCGCTTATGGACACAAAAATCAGTGGCCAGAACGTTATAGGCTAATTATAACATAAAAACAGCAATCAGACGCATTATCAAAAATACAAACTGTAACAGTCAACAAAATATTTTTTTGTTGTTGAATAAAATAAACTAAAATTCGTTCTTTAAAATAAATTAAAAGAAGTTATTAGTAACTTAGGCCTAGTACAAAGCAAGTACTGTAGCAAAAACGCTGCTTGGTATAAAAATACAGTGGAAAATTAATATAATTTTTATATTGTTCAAAAGGAAAATTAACAAAAACGAACAATTTAATAAATGCACATGGCACACCGCACAACGCCAAAACTTAGAATAAAAAAAGAAGGCGGCAAACAAATCAACAGCCTAAGTATTTTATTAAATTGTTTAGAACAACTATATTTAAGACAAAATGTGGAACAAATAATTTCAAGAACACTAATACAAATAAAAAATATCAGAGCAAAGCCGCAAACTGCCATTAAGACGACGGATGAGTCTCGACCTGAAACAACAAATTGCAAACATCAGACAAATTTTTCTTACAGAATAAAAAAAACAACTGCATTTTATAAAAACGAATAAATAAAAATAATATGTATTTGTTTATTTGTATAGCCTACCCGTTATAAAAATACCTGTTTTTTTATATAGCCTAACAGATAGCAAACAGAAACACTACAAAAAGGAAATTAAGCATCCCTACCTATAAGCTTTTAATTCGATTTTTTTTTTTAATATTATGTGAGAGGAACACCAGCTTGTCCACATTGTTGGGAAGAAGGGAGCTTCTCGACTTGTTCACAATGAAGCCGGCCTTTGAAAAGATGCGCTTTGATGGAGTGGATGTGGAAGGGATACAGTGGAGGCGTTTAGCTGCTTTAGCGAGCTTTGGATATCGATGTTCATTTTTTTGCCACCAAGCCAATGGTCCCGAATTAACCATTGTTTTATCTGCCCAGTACATTTTTCTCCCACAAGTGCGCTTTGGTATACCGCGAGGCACGAGGTCTCGTTGATCTCTCGTTGCTTAGATGTCATGTCATACACTGATTTTCACATGATTTTTTTGCGACTAACCACCTAATGAAAATGTATTCGACCAAGCCCTCTTCATTTCGACTAACGTTTAGTCGACTATTTGGGGGCAGCCCTAGTCAGAAGAATGTGTCCTCTTATCTGAAGTGTGTATTTAAAGACATTATGAGGTGTCAGGTTTCAACCCGATTTGAGTTCACTAGGCCTGTTGTGATAATCCTTTATATTGATTTATCAAATGATATATGGACATGACCTCTGATTTTTGTTGAGGTGATATATTGCCCATCGTACCAGTGAGAATATGCAAGTTCTCGCAAGAACCACGTTTTGTTTTGCTCTATCCTCTGTGCTTCCGCATTCGTCACCGAAACTTAAACTACGCCTGCAGTCAGCGGAAGTTAGAGATTACAGTTTGTTAAATATGGATATTTCGCTTCATAAGGCCTTTATTAACTCTCCGGAGTGGGGGTTAAAACAGCGTATTTTTCAGGCTGGACCAGCACATGTGCAGTCATATGTGCACGACTCAAAACGTTTATAGCAACCAGAGCTTCTAACGGCAGCTGCAGTGATGTCATAACTTTACCAATCGGTGATTGGCTCAATTATTTAGAAGGCGGGACTTATTCCGGCATGTTGCGCATTGCACATTAGGGCTGTGCGATGAATCAAAATCATAATAAAATTGCGATGCAAACATTCTAGCCCTTGCATGCGCTCTGCTACTAGATATATTTATGAAGATGAGGGGAAACCCGCTCTGTACAGCGATCATCAGGTGTTCGTCCATTTTGGCTGAGGTTTCACACGCACTCTACATTTAAAATAATGAACTTGAGCGTGCATGAGACGCGACAGTGTTAACTTCGTTAGTGTTCATTTTCGCCAACAACCTTTTTTCACTGACGAAAACGAGACGATAACTAAATAAAAGCCAGACAAAAGAGAAGAGATCCCGAAATGATGTCCTGTGTAACAGATGCACACATTTGAGTTGTAACGTGCGGATCTAACAGCAGGAAAACACGGAGCTGTTGAGTTTCTACAGGCTCATGTGACAGCGCTTGAGAGCGGCTCATCAATGAATAACACACATTTATGACAGGGAATGATTATGAACTAATGCTGAGGAATAATGACAACGTTTACTTTACAATGTTTATATGGTAATATGATTTAGACGGTTGTAACTGTATATTTATCTCCCTCATCTTGAATGAGACGCTGCAACTGCAATATTAAGGCATTTCAATAAGAGTCCCGGTGTATTTCAAGCTTGTTTAGAATTAAAAGTCACGCATTATAAATAAGTTTTATAATTATATCTGTATTTAATTTCATTCCCATTTAATTGATAGTCAGGAGGAAAGACTAAGAACAGTATTTGACACACATTTTTCAATAAAGTATCATAATAGTTAATTAAAACCATTAAAATATGAATTACTTGAAATTAAATAAATGTTATCTTAAATTATAAATTTATATAAAAAAAGTTTATAAATAAACTTAAACTTATTTTAAGCTTCAGCTGAACCTGATATACTAACTAAAACACAAATACAACATTATAAAAACTATATTGATGTTTTAAAAAAACAAACAAAAAGTGAATTGAGCTCTTTCGTGTATTTTTGCACTTGAGACAATTGTCAAAATGTCAGTTCATGCTTAAATGCTCAATGTATGCATTGCAATTGAACTAAACTCATTAGATTTAGTCGAATAAAACTAGACTAAAACTAAATGGCATTTTAGTCAAAACACTGACTAAAACTAAATCAAAATTTGCTGTCAAAATTAACACTGGACGCAATGTTAACTGTAGTGTTCAGTCTGAATGCAGCGCACCTTAATCTTGAGCCTGTTTACCGTTACGCCATGGAAGAAAGGACAGAAACAGGGAAGGTGAACTCAGGGCAGGATAAGGACCAAAAAAAAGGATGACTGATGTATCAGAACGGTGATGTGCGAGACCTTTCAAACTTTCACTGTGGCAAACCAGAGTATTAAGGGCCATTCATAAGACGCTTGTCTAGAGATGCTTTTTAAAAAGTTGAAGTTCTGTGAAGAACGTTGTCATGTTCGAGATGTAGCAAAAGACGTGAAAAAGACGCAAACCACGTATACAAACATGTACAGGCATTTGCGAACTGCACAACATACAACATCGTGATTAGAATCAAAATCGCTAATTTGATTTAAAACAAAATAGTGATCGATTTATACCAACTATTGCACACCCAAGACCGACAAGTGTAGTGAGATGGTTAAGTATGGAAGATCCATGTAAGTATAGCGTAGGTAGTCAAAAATAAAATGTGTCACTAATAAATCAGCTTTTTTAAAACATCAAGCTCTTATGGGTGCTTACAAAAGCAAATTCCCCCAGGGTGAGTAAGAGATGTTTCTCTTTGGGCCCGTTCAGAAGAGGCGAAACACCATTCCAGACGCTAAAATCCAGCTTGTGTTGAAGGGTCTTAAATTAGAGCAATGATTATGTCTGAGCTGTTAATGTTGTGTGGATTAGAGAAAATGAAGTAACGGAAAGGAATGAGAGTCAGTTGAAAAGCTCACTTCTGTCCTCACTCTTGTCTCTAATAGTACTCTGGATTCCAGCAGTCTGCCGACAAATGCAACGTGTGCGGACATTTAATCATGGACATGGTGAGTCTGATGCACCGCCACACCCTGCATTAGTCACACTCGGGAGAACCAGCTGGATCCTGAAGGAATTGGTTGAGTTTAAATCATTATAGCTCCTTTATTATACAGGGATTTACTAGGGATGCACCGAAATCAAAATTCTTGGCCGAAACCGAAAACCGAAAAAGAGGAAACCAAGGCCGAAAGCCGAAAACCGAAACACCGAAATAAATTATGCCAATTATTAGTACCATTGCATTTTTACTAAAAATCAAGGCATTGCAATTGCATAAATTAATATTAAAGTTTCAAATAATAAATCAATTACAAATCATGCAAATATTTATTTAGCACATGCACAGTATAAAATAAAATTCAAACAAAAATTTTTTAACTTGACCTCACTCATGTGTACATTAAATAATAATGTACAGGCCTACAGGCCTGCAGAAAGGTACAGAAATTTAATAAAGTAATCAAACATAAAATAACTGCATATCTAACTGTTTAAATTAAAGATTAATCCTTATTAAACTTACAAAAGCTATTTAATCAAGAGCAGTGAGTGATGTCCTTGTCTTTTGTTGAAATTAAACAGACCGCAGTAAAGGCGACTGCCCCTTTAAGACCTAATGCACCGAAATGCGTCGTCTTTCTCGACTGTATACAGTATACAGGCATACAGACTATGTCTGCAGGGATACTCATCAAGATGGACATGTTGACATACTTTTTGTCTGAGTTTGTCCGTTTAAGTGCAAGACTTGAAAGAGAACTCGATATTTGCGCGCTGTGAGACGAGTGCGCGCTTTCGGATGAGTGCACAAAGACTTCTCACAGCGCGTGAGTTCTCATTCGCGTGTTCTGGCTCTACACCCGGTGATGACGTGAAACGACTGGTCCTATTCGAACATACGCAGCACTCGCATGCATTGAACAAAGTTTACAAAGACAGACCGTTTTGCCCACGTTTTTCTTTTATCGCTGTTGTTGTAGTGTATCACTGAGGAGCCAGCACGTGTATCCATCAACAGAAACATAAACAAAGCATTATTTTCAAGTTACAACCCATTTTATAGATGCGTCATCAGATGTGAGATGAACCACATACGTCCACACCGCGGACATGTTGCTTGTTTAGACCGTTTAGACAAGCACGTGCAGGTTGCGGTGTCTGTTTACGTCATCACAACATTTCGGCCGTATTGTTTCGGTGATAAAAGTCTTTCGGCCGAAAACCGAAAATTTTCGGTGGCCGAATATTCGGTGCATCCCTAGGATTTACATTGATTTGGATAGTTGGTACGGACAACTAATATAAAGTGGGACCATTAGATACAACGCACTTATTGTGTTCACGTATTGTATTGTCATATGATTTAAATGTTAGTACTGTACATAGTAGTTAAAGGCACAAAATAAAGTGGGTCGGATGTAACTTAAATGTAAGATATTTTTCTCAATCACTAGAGTCATATTGACATGAGACGAGTCGTATCAAACATCATAGAAAATGTGTATCTTGTTGTGAACATGGTGTTCCTCCACAGATCCTGCAGGCGCTGGGAAAGTCTTACCACCCAGGCTGCTTCCGCTGCGCCATCTGTAATGAGAGTTTGGATGGGGTGCCTTTCACTGTGGACACGGAGAATAAGATCTACTGTGTGAAGGACTACCACAGGTGAGTTTGTATTTAAGTGTGTTTATTCATTGACTGTAGGGCTGCACGATTATGACAAATATCATAATTGTTGATTATTCCCTTGAAATTGTAATTGCCATTATTAAAGGTGCTGTAGGTGATTCTCTGCAGAATGTTATGCAGGTTGAAAGTCTCTTCATATCCTGATAGCAATCACTCTGTTAAGCGGTCTAAATGTATTTTTATAAATATATATAATCTGTGGAAGGCGTAGGATGTTTGTTCAACCCTTGCATTCGGTCCTATAGCATGTAATATTAATAATAATTTGTTGCATTTATAGAGCGCTTTTCAAGGCACGATCTACAAATCGTCATTCTTCATATAATTCATTCAAATATCACATTTTTTCACCGGTCAGAAGCTTTATTTCCATTACAGATTTACGCAAACCTTTTGTGATATTTCTTAATAGTAGATAAAAAAATATAGCAAAATGACGGCGTTTCCATTAACTGATGTTATGCCACTAAAAAAAATTGTCCCTCTCTTGATAAGTCATTCGAAAAATTATGCAACGAAGCTTGTTAGGTTTATGTACATCCCAGCCGCACACCTCGCGCCATAAAACAACATATATTTTATCATAATAAGGACATATGTTGTATTGTGCTGTGTACAAAATGATCTTTATCCTCATTAGAGAATTTATATAGCCTATACTATGTGCCTTTGTCACGCTTCCATGTTTCTATACTAGATATATTTCTATATAAGTAGGTCTATAATATAAAGTAGCCTATATCAGTCTGGCGACTAAACGAAACAACAACAAAAAATTACTGGCCAATGGCGGTTGAAGGTTGTGCTCACATTTCATAATCAACATATGAAATAAAATAAGAAAAAATAGTATAGGCTAATAGTTAAACATAGCCTACGAAACAATATAGGCTACGTTTTCTATAACCCTCTGTCTGATGAAAGCGCAGGCGCGACGCGTTCAGATGGATTTTGTTCCTTAATGACAGAGGAAACAACTCAGAATGCTCCGTCATTTTTAGCCATACAGATAAAGTGCAAGACATAATTAAAAACTATAAACTGCCTACTTTTATTTGTGTAGGCCTAGACTCACAATAACAAGAGCCGTGGATTATGGGAACGGTTATTTTGCATGGGCTGCACTCAGTCCAAACGCCGTCTTCATTTCAAAAATGTATTTTGTTTATTAAACGCAGTTTTTCATTTAAAAAGCATTTCTAAATTCAGTTTATATTTTCAACAAACAAAATTTCAAGCCAAAATAATGAAATGTTTTAAAAAAACAAAAACACAAAACTGAAAAGTTACTTGAAAAAAAACTTGAGTTACCACCATACAAATTCAAACATTTCACTCTTTTAATTTTAATAAATGCTTGAATAACAGGCCTATGTATCCTTCCATTAAATAATGGCTATAGCGGTGGCTGGGATACACATAAACCCACTAACTTATGTGGCATAATTTTTTTTAATTACATAAAAGTTTTAGTCGCATAACATCGGTTAATGGAAATGCAATAATTTTGTAATAGTTTTTTTTATCGACATTTAGAAAATATCGCTATATGTATAAGTTAAATATTTATAAATATAAGTTTTGCGCAAATATGTAATGGAAACGTGGCTTATGAAATGGTAAGTTTGCCATATTTATCTTGCGTATTTTGATTGATATTAGTATAACGTTACCCTAGATGTGTTGTGAATATTACGTTTTGCTTCTTGGATGTTTATAGAATAACTTGTGAATGTAATGCATGTGTTGCCTACATCAAAGTGAAAATTAAGTGCATTTCCAACTCTGAACTCAGTCCCCAAGTAAAAGGCGTGGCTTTGGCGGCGATTTGCAGAGAGGGTTGGATCGTACGCTGTCAGTGCTATCAGGCTAAAGTTAGCATTTACCCAGATCTCCTACAGCACCTTTAACCCCTTTAGTGTCAAGGATCACCGACGGATCAACATTCACTACTTGTTAAATCATCAAACACTTACTTGTGTTGCACACTTACACTGAAAAACGAAATGACAGCGCTGCCGACGGCTTCTGTAACCCGAACGGAGCTTGTTGATGGGCACGCTATCGCTCTGGTTGGTTGTATGTGTGTGTGTGTGTGTGCTCATCCGCGAGAAGTGCCCATACAAGGAATTATGCCCTTTATGGCGTCATACAGGGCCATACTCGAAAAAAAACGTTCTAAAATTTGTTTGAATCCTGAAGGAGTTTATTTGGCATAGAAATACTCTGTCACAAATCCAACTTGTTTTTTGAAACTTTAGCCATGTTTCAAGAAATATTGATTCAAGTATAAAATGTGACAATTACCATGGTCTTCCTTATTTAGTGAAGTCTGTATATTGATGGCATTGCCTTAGTTTAGCATTGCTTTTTTCAAGAATCTTACATTCACCATAACTGCAAAAAGAGAGACCCTATAAACCTTGTCCATATATTATTATAGCACACTTTTCGTGGCTGCTCCCAATAAAAATCACTACTTGGAAAGTTAACTGGAGTGCAGTGCCTTGCACAAGTATTCATACCCACTGAACTTTTCCACATTTTGACGTGTTACAACCACAAACCAAAATGTATTTTATGTGATAGGTCAACACAAAGTGGCACATAATTGTAAAGTGGAAGGGAAATGCTAAATGGTGTCCAAACATTTTTTACAAATAAATATCTGAAAAGTGTGGCGTGCATTTGTATTCAGCCCCCATAAATCAATACTTTGTAGAACCACCTTTTGCTGCAATTACAGCTGCAAGTCTTTTGGGGTATGTCTCTATCAGTTTTGCACATCTAGAGAATTAAATTTTTGTCCGTTCTTCTTTGCAAAATAGCTCAAGCTCATTCAGATTGGATGGAGAGCATCTGTGAACAGCAATTTTCAAGTCTCGCCACAGATTCTCAATTGGATTTAGGTCTGGACTTTGACTGGGCCATTCTAACACATGCATATGCTTGGATATAAAACGTTCCATTGTAGCTCTGGCTGTATGTTTAGGGTCGTTGTCCTGTTGAAAGGTAAACCTCCGCCCCAGTCTCAAGTCCTTTGCAGACTCTAACAGGTTTTCATCTAAGATTGCCCTGTATTTGGCTCCATCCATCTTTCCATCAACTCTGAACAGCTTCCCTGTCCCTGCTGAAGAAAAGCATCCCCACAGCATGATGCTGCCACCCCCATGTTTCACGATGGTGTGTTCAGGGTGATGTGCAGTGTTAGGTTTCCTCCACACATAGCATTTTGCATTTAGGCCAAAAATTTCAATTTTGGTCTCATCTGACCATAGCACCTTTTTCCACGTTTGCGGTGTCCCCCACATGGCTTGTCGCAAACGGGACTTATGGCTTTCTTTCAACGATGGCTTTCTTCTTGCCACTCTTCCATAAAGGCCATATTTGTGGAGAGCACGACTAATAGTTGTCCTGTGGACAGATTCTCCCACCTGAGCTGTGGATCTCTGCAGCTCCTCCAGAGTTACCATGGGCCTTTTGACTGCTTCTCTGATTAATGCTCTCCTTCCCCCCGGCCTGTCAGCTTAGGTGGACGGCCACATTTTGGTAGGTTTGCAGTTGTGCCATACATACAGCCAGGAACCTTGGAGTTGTGATTGATGATCAGCTAAAATTCACTGACCACATTACTGCAACAACCCGTCTCCAGCGTGTTGCCACCGATCTTTCGAATATTACACTTTAGTAATTGTTTAATCAATACGGCATCCTCAATAAAAACCTGTCTCCGGCGTAATGACTCAGATATTTCAAATTTTTTATTTTTAATAATTATTTAATCGATACATCATCCTCAATAAACCCGTCTCTGGTGTGTTGCCTCAGATCTTTCGAATATTCAGATCGATTATGACCTCTGACCTTTAAAATAATAGCTTTAATAATAATAATACGCTGTTTGTTAATTGGCCAGAGGAGACCTGGTACCCCGACTGAGCCTGGTTTCTCCCAAGGTTTATTTTTCTCCATTAGGTCTCCTGGTGGGGTTTTGGTTTCCTTGCCACTGTCGCCTCTGGCTTGGCTTGCTCAGTTGGGGAAAAAACTATTTTTCAAATATATTTCAAAATAAATCGAATTATTAAACTAAATTAACCATATAGACCAAATTACTTATCTAATTACTGATCTAAAGCCCACATTGTTACTGTATGATAATCGAAATATATTCTGTTGCATTATTTTTCTGTTTAACACTGTGAAGCTGCTTTGAAACAATCTGCATTGTTAAAAGCGCTATATAAATAAAGTTGACTTGACTTGACAACCCGGTCCTGCAGATTTGCGCTATACAACATTAGGAAGATTAGACCCTTCCTATCAGAGCAGGCCACTCAACTCCTGGTCCAAGCTCTTGTACTCTCCAGACTGGACTACTGTAATTCTCTTCTAGCGGGCCTTCCAGCATCCACTGTTAAACCCTTGCAGCTGATCCAGAACGCAGCGGCGAGAGTGGTCTTCAACGAGCCGAAGAGAGCTCACGTCACGCCTCTCTTCATCAGTCTTCACTAGCTGCCAATAGCCGCGCAAATCAAATTCAAGGCTCTGGTGCTCGCCTACAAAGCAACCGCAGGCTCTGCACCAGTATACCTAAACTCACTTGCTCAGACTTACACACCCTCCAGAAGCTTGCGTTCTGCAAGTGAACTACACCTAGTGGTGCCATCTCAAAGAGGCATGAAATCACTCACTAGGACCTTTTCTTGGACCGTTCCCACCTGGTGGAATGACCTGCCTGTCTCAGTTCGAGCAGCCGAGTCTGTAGCCATTTTCAAAAAACATCTCAAGACACTTCTTTTCCAGCAGCACTTGACCAATAAAGAATAGCACTTATCACCCTATTCATTTCTGTTTGTTATTTAAAACAAAAACAAACAAAAAACTGTCCTATGTGTTTTGTGTTAGATTCCGTGAGACTTGTTACAGCGCTTGCATATTGTTGCCCTTGACTGGTCTTGGTTGCTTCTATTACTCTCATTTGTAAGTCGCTTTGGATAAAAGTGTCTGCTAAATGACTAAATGTAAATGTAAATGTACTCTTTCTATTTTAGGATGATGGATTGTACAGTGCTCTGTGAGATGTTCAAGGCTTGAGATATTGATTTATAACCTAACCCTGCTTTCAACTTCTCCACAACTTTATCCCTGACCTGTCTGCTGTGTTCTTTGGTCTTCATGATGCTGTTTTTTGACAAATGTTCTCTAACAAACCTTTGGGGGCTTCACAGAACAGCTGTATTTATACTGAGATTAAATTACACACAGGTGGACTCTATTTACTAATTAGGTGACTTCTGAAGCAGTTAGTTCTGCTGGATTTTAGATAGAGGTATCAGAGTAAAGGGGGCTGAATACAAATGCACGCCACACTTTTAAGATATTTATTTGTAAAAAAAAATGTTAGACACCATTTATAATTTTCCTTCCACTTCACAATTTTGTGCCATTTTTGTTGGTCTATCACATAAAATCCCAATAAAATAAATTTTTGTTTGTGGTCAAAATGTGGAAAAGTTCAGTGGGTATGGATACTTTTGCAAGGCACTGTATAACTGGACCGACTTTTCTTACTTATTGTGAGGTATATCTGAGTGAATAGCTTCTTGATTGGTTCGTTTGGATTGTTTGGTTTGTTGTCATTTGATTGAGTCATAATCTTCAATTATCAAAAACAATGAAGTGCACAGATACGTCATGTTTAAATACCGCAATATTCCATTCAAAAGTAAGAACTGTCCATTTTTATTTCATGGTGACTAAGATTTGCCTGGGAAAGCAAAGATTAACTTCAGATGCATAAAGTGAGCTATAAATTTCCTTTAGTTGAAGGTAGATGTGTTGTGGAGTATTCTTTATAATTTCTTTCACAGGTATTTTCCTAGCAGTAGCTTGATGTAATGACATTTTTTTGTGAGTTTTATTGGTGTTGAGTGTGTGTGTGTCTGCTTTGCTACACTGCAAATTCTTCTCATGCATCCTTTGCCGTGAGCTGTGAACTGAGCGATTATTACTGTTGTTCCAAAATCCCCGACATTCAGTCAGGTGGTGACCATATGGAGATGAAATCAAACAGAGCCTTTCCACTCAGTCCTTCTGGGATTGAGCTATGCACAAGCTAGCAGATCTGCAGCCTCTCTTCCCCTCTGCTCCATAAAAGTATTTGGGCACACTTAAAAATGCCTGACTGTCTTTGCTTTAGATAAGTAAAGCACTTTACAAGCAAAACGTTTCACAAAAAAACGTTTGTTAGGTTTTAAATAACAAAACAATAGATGGTTAATGAGTGAGTAGTTGTATTATTCACTTAACCAGTTCATTTAAAACTGCTCATTCATTTCAAGCTGTGTGTTATTCTGAGATGTGGAATGGTTAATTCTGCTGTGTTCTCAGATGCCACACACACTTCAGGAGTTTCACAGTCATTGTATGATTGGTTGAATTTCTACAGGATTTCCTGAAGACGTGTGTGTCACAATGAAAACTGCCGTCAGTCTGGCAATGTGAGACTAATTCGGCTGTGACTTTATATGGAACTATTTTAGTTGATAAAAATAAACTAGAAATGTAAGTTATTCAACATTAACTTCTTGTTTATTGACCTGTTGTGTAAACCTATCACACTTGCAATTGTGTTGATCTGAATAGCAGTGTTGGTTTTAAGAAAAGCAACACTCAAGCTTATGTATGTATTTAAGGGATAATCCATGGACAACTACAACGTGGAAGCAAAGAACCCCCTGATGTGAAACGGAGGGTGTTTGCCTCTGTGAAGTGAATTAAAATGGTTTAATGCACAGCTAGCTGTGGATTATCCCGCTTATACCATGGTCATTTGCGAGCATTGACAACTTAAAGCTGTTATTGGTGTTTGCGGTGCAGTATTTGACCGGAAGGGTAAAATTGACGTTATTTTCTTCAGTTACGGCTCATTAGATCTAGCAATACGCATTCTGCCAAAAATTTAGATTTTGGTCTATATGGCTAATTTTGCCCTTCATGACGACTGTGAGTGGGGGGATTTTTTTTATAACTCATTAGTTTACATTATATAAAGCATTAAAGTGCTTCATAATTAAGGGCGTGGTCACTTTGAGTGACAGGTGGTTTGCCGTTTGTCTGCTGTCTATTAGTCATCACGTCACCTCTGGCTCCGCCCACATCCCGCCTCTTTGCCCATTTTCTGTTATCCGGGAGTGACGCGCGGCCAGGATGGCAGCGGCCAGCTTGACCCTACTTTACGCTTCAGAACGGCTCTTCAGAATCCTAAGGGTGACTTCACTGACACTACCTCCATATTTTTTTACAGTCTATGGCTAAAAGTCATTGCAAAAAAGGTTAGTTAGATCTGAGAACAGCTCTAGTATCATTTGATTGCTGCAGCCACTTGCTTTGACATTTTGACAAATGCAAAGACGTTCAGACATTAAGTCAGGCTGAAGTACCCAGATACCACTCGGGGCCACTAAATATGTTATTGTACTCTGGGTAAAGAGTAATGCGGATACCTTTGCTTTCAGGGAAGCCGTTTAATGTGTGATCTGTTTGATTTTGTTTTCTCTTTTTTTTTTTTTTCAGAGTTCTAGCACCTAAATGTGCAGCATGTAATCAGCCGATCCTGCCCTCTGAGGTAAGACACGCAAATCTCATTTTTCTGAAATCTCCACTGTGGGCATTTCGATGAGCCATGTCATAAAATCATCTTTCCCTGTGTTAGAGCCATATGTCAAAGCAATGCCAGTTTAGACTTATGATGCATCTTTGCTTGTTATGGGACAATTAACCAAACAGTGCTTTGGGGTTTACCTTTACAACTACAGTTACTTACACTATCCTGGACATCTAGGTCATTCCAGAACAGTTAGGCCTGGTACTGAAGTTAATTCTGTTAGCATTGATGAAGGAGTGATTATGGCTAAGTTAGGGCATGTGTAATTTGTTAACCCATAACCCCGTCCCCGTCTATAATTAGAGATGACCCCGAGGCATGCTGCACTCCAACACCAACAAGAGAGGCTTCAATTCAGAGGAAGAGCTCAGTTTATCTTGCACCTGCATGGTTCTTATGAGAAACTCTACAGGAATTCATTCTCTCTGATCACAGCCGAGAGTAACATTAACACTTAGCAGCTGCAATGATTGCTTTAACCTCCTTAGCTCTGGGACCATTTTGAGGATTTCTGCCTGGATTTGGCCTACCCAAATTGAAAAGCTTCCCATACCCACATACAGTGGTCTAAATACACAAACATGGAAACCCTTTGAAGTTACACAAAAACACTGAAAAGAGTGATGAACGTATAAAGATTTTTGAAAGTGTATAAATCAGGCCCTGTGTGCTCTAGCACCCTGCAGACAGCTTTGGCTGTTTCCACTAGATGGCAGCAAATACTGAAAATGGATCTGAAGGGAGGAATATTACCTTTTTTATGTAATTTCCACATACCCAAATCTCTCAAATATACAAGTCTCCCCATATACAGTGGTAGGGACAAACGCATAAACCGTCTTTTCATTAAAAACTTTACAGTTTCATTTGAGAAAACTGTCACAGACACTCAAATGTCTTTACGGCAACCCGTCAAAATAAAAGTTCTGTTTAAAAAATGGAAATTGACAGAATATATTAGGCTTCTGTTGTAGCCTACAGTAGATTTAGCTACGTCTCTATGTAATAATAATACGTCTCTACTAATAATAATAATTATGCCTAGATGGTTGATTATTTTTCACTAGATCTTTTTTTATAAAGAATGTTTACTTTTTAAAAGCATACAGCCTTTAAATGTTTATGTATTATTTACAAATGATTATCATCATAAATAATAAACTTAATAAATGTTTGTAAATAGTTAAATAAAAAAATTATAAAAATCATTTACCTGTGGTACTGAAATTGGTACAGAGTACCGTAATTTTTTATGGTTTTGGTACCGACTATTGGAATTTTGTTACCGTGACATCCCTATACAGTGGTATAAATGCAATATGCCAGTCTCACAAAATAATTTTTCCAGTGTTTGCAGACATATGCTGGAAACAGCCAAAACTGTTTGCAGGGTGCTAGAGCACACATGGCCTAAGACAGCGGTTTTCAATAGGTGAGGCGCGCCTCCTGGGGGCGCCAAAGAGCCACAGGGGAGGCGCGACGTGAAGAAAAAAATAAAATAAACCATATACTGCCGCGCGTACACTGGGTAAAAGCTACGCGGGATACTCGCCGCGTATACTGGGTAAAATGAATTTTATGAATGGCACCTGTTTTCAACACAAACACTCTACGCAGAAAGAGTGTTTCTTGTACTTAGAAAAACTGCGGTAACACTTTACAATAAGGTTGTATTAGTTAACATTAGTTAATGGATTAGTTAACATGAACTAACCATGAACAACACCTCTATTCAGCATTAGTTAATCTTTGTTAACGTTAGTTAATATAAATACAGCTGTTCATGTTAGTTCACAGTGCATTAACTAATGTTAACAAGATTTTATTAATGCATTAGTAAATGTTGAAATTAACATTAACAAAGATAAATAAATGCTTTATAAGTGCAGTTCATCATTAGTTCATGTTAACTAATGCATTAACTAATACAACCTTATTGTAAAGTGTTACCAAAACTACAATACAATTATTTTTTAAGGGGTAGGTAGGGTTGTGCCGATGGGCAGTGATGGCTGACCGCGTGATGCCGCGTTGCTATGAAAGTAGACACTATCCTCTTCTATAGTTAGGCTAAAATAAAAACTTTGCAGGGATTGCTCTGTAAATTAAATTGAGAGTATAACTAAAGCATATATGCTATTTTAAATACTGTAGTCTATGCCAGATATATAGCCTACATTTTTAAATAATCCATTTCATAAGCATGCGTGTTTATTTTAGCACTTCTGTCAGTGAAACAACACACTACAGCCTGTAAAACATTTAAACGATTATCAGTTAATAATGGTAACATAAAGATTAAGACAATTAAATATTAGTTTAAAAAAAGATTAGTTTTATTTCCCAGCAAAGATGCGTCATACGCCGCTCTGCGCTTTGAGATGAATGTGGGACACGAGCTGGAGACTCCTTCTCGAATATCTTTGTCTTCATGTTTTCTCCTGATGTTGTAAAGCAACACGTGTTGTAAAACGTCTGAAGAGCGAATTTTATCTTCCACAGGGTCAAGACATTTAGGCTGTTTGATTATGCACTGCCAGAGAAAACGAAATTAAAATCGCCGTGTGTGTGTGTGTGTGTGTGTGTGCGTGAATTGCGCTATTTAAATCAACTTGACGCTCAAGTCTAATAAGAACAAACTGTGTTAAATAACATTGGAAGTAAAAAGGTATTCGTCCTACATTGTTTTTTCTACTTCACCACAGTAAAGCATGTGAATGGGTAGGCTATAATAGACTTAATTATAAGCAAACGAGTGAAGATTTATGAAAAGAAACGTGATGTCCAGTGGGATAAAATGGACTAACTGTTAGGCTTTTGGTTATGCCTATTGTTAAAGTTCAAATCGGAAAATCGGGTACAAACATATTTGAAAAGCTGGCAAATCTTTAATTGGGCTCAGCCTCCCTCTCTCATTCGGCATGAATCCATATGTTTTCCTCTCATTCGGCATGAATCCATATGTTTTCCTCTCATTCGGCATGAATCCATATGTTTTCATGGCTGCGATGTAACTGCGAATTTATTTCCTTTGAAAACAATTCTTTGTGCTTCATTCCTGTGGTAATATATTCACGTAAAACAGCATTCACATACAAAACACGGGGATAATAACGAAATTATAGTTTAAAATAGAAAATAGTATTTATGTAAGGAGGTATATTAAAATAAAAAGTGCACAACTCTTTACTTTGTTTCTCACGTGCAACCTAGCGTGGGTGAGTCCTTATTTGGGTTAGCAAAATAACGAAATAGAAAATAGTATTCATGTAAAGAGATAGTAAAATACAGATATGGTAAATTATATATTTTTTAAAAAAAAAAAAAAAAAAAAACCGACGATATATCGTCGTCCATCGCATAATGTTTTACTGTAAACACCGTCAACTGCCAATTTAGGGACATCGCCCAACCCTAGGGTAGGCTATGTTTTTTTTTCAATCATTTTAAAATTAATTGGAGAATTAACTTGAATGTGCCTAATAGCCTATGTGTTGTAGCCATTAAATAAGCACATTTAGTTTCATATGTTAAAATATATGTTATTTTTTTCCATCATTGATTATGAGAAGTGAACACCATCAAGGCTGCAGGTGGAGGACGACTTGCGTTTATTTCTCTCTGCAGTGCAGCCCTGCATCGAACACCTCTGCGCGTCAAAAGCGCGTCCTCATTGTTCCCACTGATATGGGCGGTTATTCAAAGTTCAAAATTAAAATTCAAATGACGTGAATGACACGTGCAAATGACGTGAATGGTGCATTTTGTTTATTGTTTAAATCTGAATGTATGATTTTAAATAATTTTAGCCACATTCAAATCTTGTATGTGGCTGAAAAAAAATTGTAATGCAAATCTTTTTGATCTGATAACATGCCTTCAATGCAGTTGACTGTTATGTGTTATGCGCTACGTGAACAAAAAGCGTTGTGTTCATTGATCAGAGAGCTGTCCATTGTGCTGATTTTGTTCGAGACGATGTGCATTAAAATGTGCGCTTAAAGAGATAGTTCACTTTAAAATGAAAATTCTGTCATCATATACTCACCTCCACAGTATATATATTTTTCTTACTATGGAAGTCAATGGGACCAGTTAACTGTTTGGTTACTGACATTCTTCAAAATATCTTGCTTTGTGTGCAGCAGAATAAATTCATACAGGCTTGAAACAAATTGAGGGTGAGTATATGATGACAGAATTTTCATTTTAAAGTGAACTATCCCTTTAAGACCCAGACACAAGTTTCACACTTGTAACATTGACATGTTAAGCATGTTTTGTTGACTTATGGTTAGGCCTACTGATGTTCGGTGATTTTTAAAAGTAGCCTCAAATAGGCCTGCATAAAGTTGGAAGTTATTTGCTGTTGCAAAGATTTATGAATGCACCTCTTAAAAAAAAGGAAATAAAATACAATATGAAAAAATATTTACATTTTATTAGTTGTTATTGAAACTCTTTGCCAGGAACACATAGAAGATGGCAGTTACTGAGGCGTGTGTTAATTAGAGCAGGCGGACAGGATTTTGGGGAAGGGGGCTCGGCTGTCCTTACCTACTCTAAGGAGGCTCACATTCACCCAATTTGAAAACCCTGGCCTAAGATATACACTCCTTCATGAATGCAAAAAAATTATATCACCCAAAAAAAAATGTTTACTCATTTTGTTTTAAAACCTTGTTATCTTTTTCCATAGGACACTAAATAACGACAGGATATTCATTTTTGGAAATCTATTAATAGCAAAAATTATTAACCAACCCAGGTTTATTTGAAATATGTGTCTCTACCTACATTTCTGCATAAACATAGGCCTACCTTTACATACAGTTCACTGTTTCCAGCTGAAATGAACACCCAGACACAGAAAAACGGTAACAGCTTTTTGTCCTTTGCACACAAATTATGATTACAGGCACAGATTATCAATTAACGAAGATGTATTTTGCACAGTTCCTTGTTATAACTTCAAAACTCTTTTACCATAATGCATGATTTGTAAACTACTACATTTTGATGTTTACAGAATCAGCTCCATATATACAGTAACGGTGCAATGTTACGCAACGTCGCCAAGATGCTTTTTGCGACCCGCAAATCTACCTGAAAAACGATGTGCAAGTGTATCAGGACAAAAGCTGCTTTAAACGCAAAGTGGTGTAATATTGATTTTATATATAGTTAATAGAAGTTAAATGATAAATCTGTTCATGACATTATTTTTAAAGGGTAACTAAACCCTAGAACAACTTTTTTTAGTTGATGATCTGCAACACTGGGGCTTTATTAGTGCTGTTCATTTATTCAAGTTGAAGTTTTGACATTTAACAATATATGGTGTAACAACGTCTTAGTGCTGCCCTCTTAAGATTGAACGGTGGCTACTGCAGTTGAATTTTCCTATTGGACGTTGTGGTGCATCGTGAGGTATGATGGTTCTTCCAACGGCTCACCACCACGCCCTGAGAAATGTTTTCCCGTGATCCCATGATGAGAAAACTTTCACTCCAGTATGAACGCTCATGTTACATGAAGTAGAAACATTATGAATGAAACTTACTTGACACTTGCTATTAACATTCTACAGGAGTGCAGAATTATTAGGCAAATGAGTATTTTGACCACATCATCCTCGTTATGCATGTTGTCTTACTCCAAGCTGTATAGGCTGGAAAGCCTACTACCAATTAAGCATATTAGGTGATGTGCATCTCTGTAATGAGAAGGGGTGTGGTCTAATGACATCAACACCCTATATCAGGTGTGCATAATTATTAGGCAACTTAACAAAAACAAATTTATACCCATTTCAATTATTTATTTTTACCAGTGAAACCAATATAACATCTCAACATTCACAAATATACATTTCTGACATTCAAAACCAAACAAAAACAAATCAGTGACCAATATAGCCACCTTTCTTTGCAAGGACACTCAAAAGCCTGCCATCCATGGATTCTGTCAGTGTTTTGATCTGTTCACCATCAACATTGTGCAGCAGCAACCACAGCCTCCCAGACACTGTTCAGAGAGGTGTACTGTTTTCCCTCCTTGTAAATCGCTCATTTGATGATGGACCACAGGTTCTCAATGGGGTTCAGATCAGGTGAACAAGGAGGCCATATCAATAGATTTTCTTCTTTTATACCCTTTCTTGCCAGCTACGCTGTGGAGTACTTGGACGCGTGTGATGGAGCATTGTCCTGCATGAAAATCATGTTTTACTTGAAGGATGCAGACTTCTTCTTGTACCACTGCTTGAAGAAGGTGTCTTCCAGAAACTGGCAGTAGGACTGGGAGTTGAGCTTGACTCCATCCTCAACCCGAAAAGGCCCCACAAGCTCATCTTTGATGATACCAGCCCAAACCAGTACTCCACCTCCACCTTGCTGGCGTCTGAGTCGGACTGGAGCTCTCTGCCCTTTACCAATCCAGCCACGGGCCCATCCATCTGGCCCATCAAGACTCACTCTCATTTCATCAGTCCATAAAACCTTAGAAAAATCAGTCTTGAGATATTTCTTGGCCCAGTCTTGACGTTTCAGCTTGTGTGTCTTGTTCAGTGGTGGTCGACTTTCTGCCTTTCTTACCTTGGCCATGTCTCTGAGTATTGCACACCTTGTGCTTTTGGGCACTCCAGTGATGTTGCAGCTCTGAAATATGGCCAAACTGGTGGCAAGTGGCATCTTGGCAGCTGCAGCTGACTTTTCTCAGTTCACGGGCAGTTATTTTGCGCCTTGGTTTTTCCACACGCTTCTTGCGACCCTGTTGACTATTTTGAATGAAACGCTTGATTGTTCGATGATCACGCTTCAGAAGCTTGGCTATTTTAAGACTGCTGCATCCCTCTGCAATATATCTCAGAGGTACTGTAGCTTCTGTAGGTTTCCTCACGTGTCTTGGTCTCCGTTTCTGGATTTAGTCTGTCTCCATGTAATCACAGACGGACTCTCTGGTGGTGAGATCAGGTCATACCAGCTCTTGTCAGACTCCTTGTGCATACAAAAATATCACTGGATTAATACAATAAATGGCAAAAGGAATGTTTGGAAATGTGCCCTAAACTGATATTTCCTACTGACACACTACAGCAAGAGATATAAATAACTGGCTTAAAAACTATTTTTAATTTTTTTTAAATAGTAATACTAATGTGCCTAAGACTTTTGCACAGTGCAGGCTATGGCTACTCTGATGTAGTAAACTCACCTGGTACAGAATTGCATTTGTGATGTGAAGCACTCAGGTACGAGTCCCGTGAAAGACGAGCATTTTTATCTCACGTTTGCTTTTGTGATTACTATCGGTTAGGTTTAGGGTAGGTTTAAGTGTAAGTTGTACATATCATAACCAGCATAAAAATACATTGCCAGTGGCGTTTAACTGTTTTGTAGAAAATTAAAGATGTTAGGATGTTTAATAAACCCGTATCTGCACTGGTCCGCATCAAATGTTTATAGCATCGCCTAAAAAGTGTAGCACAGCACAGCTCATTTCAGGTTTTGCAGAAATGCAGGCAGTATTTCCAGTGAGCCTGGGTATTAACACATAGTGAACAAGGAAAATATTGATAAAACAGATGATAAAACAGTTTCTGTTTGGCTATTGGAGCGGAAAGCAAAGATTTCCGTCATCTCATTGCGTGTGTTGTGAAAAGCTGTGTTTTTCCACATATGTGTCATAATCTCACTAGTTGTTGACTCCCATAGGGATCGGATGAAACCATTCGTGTGGTCTCCATGGACAAGGACTACCACGTGGAGTGCTATCACTGTGAGGTGAGTTGAGCTTGTGAGACGGCAACAACAATATGGACCGAAACCTATGCAAGTGTCACCTGTGCTCTGATTTAGTGTCTTTCTCAGTGGTTAAAGAGGTCATATGGTGCTTTGAAAAGTTCATTATTTTGTTTATTTGGTGTAATAGAATAGGTTAACATGCTTTAATGTTCAAAAAACACTATTTTTCACATACTGTATATTATAAGTGTGCAAGACCCCATTTCGCGTGGCAGTGTGCACGCATTTTTATAACTTTGAGCGCGGCTCCGCTTCCGAAGATTCACGACTTTAAGGCGATTCTGGTTTCTGGATTTAAGCCGGTACCATCTTACAGGCAACCAGCTTGTGCTTGTCCAAATGAATTGCTTACATAAACAAAATAGCAGAAATACGCCTTTTTAATGAAAATAAATAAAGTTCCAAGTAAAATAAGTGTTCATGAAATTAAATAAAAATGGGTTTGGTGAAGTGTAAAAAAAAACAAGCAATGTCACCTTACTTCTCATCACTGCTTCCTGGTGGTTCAGAGGACAGTTACTCAGAGTTGCCCCCTATCGTTTCATAGGATAGTACAAGTATAGAGTATACACGTCAAGTATAAAAACGCCTTGTCTGTTTGGGGAGGAGCACTTGCAGTCAGCGGATGCTCGGGGTACTCGGTTTTACAAAGCCTCTCCTTCTGAAGAGCCCAGTGTGCTCTGATTGGCCAGCTGACCCTATGCATTGTGATGGTCCAAAAATCTCAAGCGTGTCTTGGAAATGTAATGTACCTTACCATAATCACGAGCTTCAGCTTCTAAATCAACTGTAAACACAGAGGGTCCTATCATACACCCGGTGCAATGCGGCACCAGGCGCGATGCAAGTGTTTTTTGCTAGTTTCAGCCCGGCGCAGTTCTCATTTTCACGTCCAGCTCCACGTTGTTTTAATAGGAAATGCATCTGTTCACCCATGGGCGTGCTGGTCTGAACACCAGGTGTGTTCAGGTGTATTGTTGGCGTGTTGTTATTTTGAGGAACTGAAATTGACTGCACCATTGACCAACACAAACCTGCTCTAAAGTCAATAGTGCAGTATTTTTTGTGTTATTTAAATGGTGTCAATAATATGAGCCTATAGGCGGTGCACAACGCACATACACTCTGATCATTACACACACAGGGACGAGCAGTAGCACACACACATTTGTAAATATTGTTATTATTGTGTACATAATATATAAAATGCCTACATGTCATAATGAATAGTCATTGCATGTATCAGAATTAGCCTACCTATTTGCAGTAATGACGGGCAATGAGGCGCCATTGGACGAGCAGATCCGTTTCCTCCCTAGATAAGTGTTCAGTTTTTCTGCATGCAAATTCCTCCTTGTAAATAGCCAGCTCCAATGGTGCGAGCGCAGCTGGCTTTTAAAGGGAAAGGGAGATGAGACTCGATTGCTTTATTGCATGTTACGCCCAAAACACACTCATGGCTCATTAAGAGACTATAGACAACCCTTTTGGGCCATTTGCCTGCCGTGCCGGCCGTTTTTCCCGTCGTAAACTAGTAAAAGTGGATTCGGACACGCCCTAAGTGAACCTGTGCTGTGTGCTGTAGACCATGAGCTCAGATCGTTAAAATAGGGCCTTTAATGTTGTCGGGTTTACCAAAAAATCTTTAGTCTGAGTAAGATTCTGAAAATGTGGATGATCAAGTCAATAGAATCAAACTGACTTGAGCAGAATGTTTTTTTCCTCTCTTACCTTTCTTATAACTAGGGATGTGCTCGAAGGCTAAATACAAATACGGAAAGGCACAGAAAATGAATAACGTGTTCTACGGAGCTCCTAAAGGGACATGGTTAGGCTTGCTGTGGTAGTCGGTTGCATTACAGTACATCAGATTTCACTGATCATGTGAAGACAGGGCTGGACTGGTAATCTGGCATACCGGGCATTTTCCCGGTGGGCCGATACAAGGTTATTTATTTATTTTGCCACTGACTGGCCCATCATGCAGGGACAGCGGCCCATTGGTTTGTCTTCTGAATTGACAGGCCAAAGCGAGAGAGACCTCCCCTCCATATTAGGCGCTTTTTATAAAAAATGTATAAAAAAATATTTGAGCGCATAGCGCATGGAACCGCAAAAGGCGAATATCCGGACAGCGCTGCCGATGACAAACGTACGCTGCGTTCCTGCTGCTCTATGAAGTGATGGCCGGCACTTTGACTCCGAGTTTTGTTTTATGCAATCGTGTGCTAAATGGGAACATTACAGGTTCTGGTGAATCAGCTGAAAACAGACACGAGCATGGAAATACATGACGAGGTTAAGTGGAAAACGGCAAAACACACTAATACAAACTTGTCACTTTAGCACAACCACAATTCACCTGGCAGCTACTAAAAGTGAAGAAATATTGGTGTTTTGGAAGAAACATATTTATTAAAAACGTTGCTATTATTACTTACATTAAATATTTCGAAATATAAATCACATTTTCGTATGTGATTTTCGTATTTTCTACATGTTAACAATATTTTTTTTATTACAAATTCAATAGCTTATTATATATGGTTTATATATTTTAAAACCATACCCATGGTAATGAGGAGCATGGCTTTACCTGTGACTACCATGATCTTACAGTTAAACTCAGTTAAAATGCCATTATAATTCAACAAAACAGCTTTAAAGCTTGGATCCCATGAATTAAGGAAAAAGCTTTTTTTCTCTTAAAATGTTTTATCAACTTTGTAATAGAACTAATTACATTTAACTGAATGTTATTTCATTGAGAACCTCATGAAAGATAGATATCAGTGTCTTACATAAATTAGGTGTCAACTCTTGACATTTTTTATTGTTTTTAAAGGGGTAGTTCAACCCAAAAATGTGATTGTTTACTCACCCCAATGTCATTCCAAACCTAAATGAATTTATTTCTGTGTAATTTGAGTCTGTTTTTTTGTTCAAACAATATTCGATGGTAGCCTAAAAGGGCTTGGTTGCCAACATTCTTCAAAATATCTTCTTTTGTGTTTCCCGGAAGAGAGAAAGTCATACAGGTTGGAATGACATGAGAGTGAGTAAATGTTGACAGCATTTAAAAGCAGGAAATTTACTTTACTGCATCCTAGCTCTAAATCAATGCTTTACTGTCAGGTGCATTTCTGTGTGACAAAAGTGCAATATTAAGTTTATCTGCATTTGCAGTAAATTCAATAATATATATCATTATTTGTCCCTGTCCTAGTTTTATTTTTTTACTCCAATTTAAGGCCCTAACCCCAGCAAAAACATTAACGGGAGACTCATGGGCCGGATGGGCTGGGTTTGCCAGGGCCGAATTTTAGCCCCAGTCCAGCCCTGTGTGAAGATAGTAAGAGATGACTGACGATGACAGCACATTCTCTTGTAAAACGTGGGGTCAATACCGCCACTCCCTACACACACCGAGTATGCGCGGGAACACAAATTGGAAAACGAAAGTAAAAATCAAGCCTGCATTCAGAAGTGATTTCAATACCCCTCATATTGATAGCGGTTCCCTGATGCTTGCAAATTATTTACACTATAATTACCCAAATATAATTGCGAGTAAACGCAAAAGCATTTAAATATATTTTTTCCTCCCATCTCATATCTTTCCCATCACCATGTCTCTTTAGAGACTCTGCAGAATGCGTCATTTCATTTCTGACCATGTCCCTAGTTATATAAAATATGTCTTCGTCACTGTCACTTTATATTTCTAATTTATTTAGTTGTGTATAGCCGGCGTTGTACTCTCCTAGATTCAGGAAGCTGTCCTCTATAAAATGTGCTGTACACAAGCTAACTTTTGGGTTGTACTGCTCAGGAATATTACTCACTGATTACATCCATTTTCTGAAACGCACAGCGTCTTCATGACATGGAGACAACACTACATTTCACTGAAACCTCACCTTCTCTCCTTGCACACGTCTTTGGGCGCGCATCATGCTAATATTTCACATTGTGACTTAGATGTTTGTAATATCTGGACTTCAGTCGAGGCGTTTAGTCACGTCTAGATCAGTGTCCTCTGTTAGATAATCAATATCTTTGTGTGAGACTGAGAACTTTAAAACATTAAAAAGCATCAAAAGACCCCTTTAATGCAAGTAAAGAAGCCTTTGTTGTTGGAAATAAATCACCACTTCTCGAGGCCTGCATGCCTTGATATTAACAAAGATCTGCTAATGCATTGATCGGAGGAGCATGAATTTGAACTGTCAAACTCTGTTCCCCAGGACTGTCACATGGAGTTGAATGACGAGGAGGGTCACCGCTGCTATCCTCTGGACGGACGCCTGCTCTGTCACGCGTGTCACCTCAAACACATCGACCCCTCCGCCTCTCTGTCTACAGCAAACTACCACAGTCAGTTTTAAAGATCTGCCACCCCCTTGTGGCTGTTCAGAGACATTGTTTGCCAAAGATTACCAAAAATCACAGCTGAGGTTGAGATTACAAAAAGAAAGTCATTTAGCCTTGCTTGTATGATACAAATGCTGTAAACAATGAGCCATTGGCTTATGCAAAATGCTACAGATTTTTGTAAATAGGGCAACCATTACATATGTTATTACAAGCCTTTTTCTGAATTTCTTGAATGCCACCTGATAGTATATAAACATGTATTTAAGTCTTTTTAAAGGAGTGCTCAGTTAGTGTTTTTATTCTCCTGTGCTGGTCGATATGGCGTTATACCAAGCAAAGTAGATGCTGCATCATGAAAAAGCTCATTTTTTGTTTACTATGCATCAAGCATAAACCAACCAATGCAGCTTTTCTGAGTGATCACATCAGTTGAATCTTTATTTATTAAAAATCACACTTTCATGAGTTCCTCTGAAATGATTTGTATTCAGCAGTACAGCACAACTATTAAACTTGGCAGGTCAAACCCACATCTTAACTGAGCGCTTGACACCAATTGCTCTCACTTATTTCTAAAAAGCATTTTGTTTTTTTGTTAATAACCTTGATTGTTTGTACATTTTGTTTAATGAAGATTTGGCACAATTAAATGTTGGGTCATTGGTCAAGTTTGCTGGATCTGATCACAAAAACTGTCCTTGCAGAAATTCAGATCATTTAAATGGGTTCCCAAACTTGTTTCACAAAACACCAGATTAAGAGGAAATGATCTCGAGGCCAAAAGCTCACCTGTTTATCAGTAACCATGGGAAAGCCTTAGTAAATCATTGATAAGCCTTCTATCGTTTTCACAGCGGTTGATTGTGTTCACTGCCCTATCTTCTCAGATATCTCCTTCCGTGTGACTTATTTATCCATCTGCTCCTATTAAAAAGTAGGATGTGATGTGTTATGCTGATGATTTTGAAAAATAAAAGATTTTATGATTTATCAAGAAAAAAAAATGTCTGCACTTCTATGCTAAAAGTTTAAAGTTCACCCAAACATGGACTATATTATTTATACACCATGCCATTCCAAAACTGTCTGTCTGTCTGTTTAGAAGGATGTGCATTTATTCCATGTCTAATCGCCCTCTCGCTGCATAACATATGGCAAATAATGATAATGTTTACCTTGATTAGACTAAGCAAGAATAGGTCCGCACCATGCAGATGTTACAAATGAACTGAATTGCTGATTATTTCTAGTAATTGCCTACATGCTTACAAGAATTACAAATGGACACCTGTACTTCCAAATGGTGACGCAGAGACAGAAAATATACACACACATTTACATACAGCTATTATTACTATTTTATTAATACTATTTTACTATTATTACTATTAGTAGGAAAATTGACATACAGCCTACTCCTAAAATGGAGATTAAGCCTTATGTGTCCCTGGGGACGTTTTCATCACCTATGGGGTGTTTTTGAATCTTAATTTGGCCATAACTTTCTCTGTGTTTCAACAAATGGAATGATTTTTGGTGACAAATCTTATTTTTACACATATGTTGGGAAAATGCTTTGAAAATGTTCATAAACTCAACAATACACTGTGGGCAAATTCACTACCCTTTGGTTACCCTCGTGGCTGAAAACAGCCACTGAATTAAACTGCTGTAAAAATGTATCAGATAAATATTTCTTTCAAATTTTTTTGTGCAAAAATCTATTAATCAACATCAGCCTTGATCAAAACTACTAAATCTTTTTTTTTTTTTTTAATCTGGATTTTAACCCTTTAATTTCCAATTTCATAAATGATGTCACTGATTTGGAGGAAAAAACACACAAAATGACTTATTTTCAATATAAAATGTAATTGTGGACTGGATTTTTTCCCCCTCTAATCATGGACATGTCAAAGATCAGAAACAACATTGGCTTTGATGCATTGTTAGTTTTTGTGTAGCATCAGATTTTAATGTTTTCCCCCTCATTTACTGCTCGTGGCTGTTTTTGCCCCATTGACTTCCATCATAACCACATTTTTTGATTGCAACGCTATGACACCATATACCCATGCATTTTTGATTGTTGGTGGTTTTCCGTGTTGGGAAGAGGTAAAATTTGTGATAACCAGGTGGCACCATTAACCCTTTAGATAGGACTGTGCAAAAAAAGCTTATTTTCTGGCTTTTCTATGGACTTTCATATTTAGTATGCAAAAATATTTGAAAAAAAATATTTATCTGATAAATTTTTACAGCGGTTTAATTTAGTGGCTGTTTTCAGCGTCAAGGGTAACGAAAGGGTAGTGAATTTGAAGGATGCTCAAGGGTTAAGAAGAGATTAAGGGCCAGATTTACTAAACAGCAAATTATCGAGAGCGCAATCCCATAAAAGCGCCAATGGGAGTGGATGGTTCTGCGCGTGATCTGATGACACACAAATTAAAGATCTCATATGCGGCTGATCATTTCAATTGTGACCAACACAATCCTGAGCAGGGCAAATTAGCGTCTAGTTTAAGACGTGCTTTTTTGGCTGTTAAATAATGGCTCAAACACCTGTAAATTGACTAGCGCAAACCTTAGTAAATTACCTTGTGTGATTAATTGAAATACTCTCCTTCTCCCATAAATGTTGCGTCTGAAAGGGAAACTCCTACAGCTGCTCGCAAATGGAAACCCATTACGTGAAGCTCTCGCCGCATAGTTTTTGTTCCGATATCAATTCCAGTGGATTAATCAGCAGAGCGTTGCTGACCTTTATGCATTGTGTGCTTCAGCACTCATTGAGCCAGCTCTGTGACTTTACATGGTGACAG
The DNA here is from genome assembly GCA_023029165.1 of Gobiocypris rarus. Lineage (NCBI taxonomy): Eukaryota > Metazoa > Chordata > Actinopteri > Cypriniformes > Gobionidae > Gobiocypris > Gobiocypris rarus. The sequence goes on along the minus strand of CM040926.1, from coordinate 4,888,670 downwards.
ACTTGCTGCTACTTGTTCCTAAATGTTTCATCTTTCCAGTAATACCATTTACTGTTGACCGTGGAATATCTAGCAGGGATGAACTCTCACAAAACTTCAAAGATGGCATCCTATCACAGTACCACGATTTAATTCACTGAGATCTTCAGAACAACCCCTTTTTTCACAAATGTTTGTAAATGCAGACTGGATGGATGATTGATTTCATACACCTGTGTCAATGGGTCTGATTGAAACACTTCAGTTATTAAGCGGTATGTCCCAATGTGTGTATATATTTATGCCAGTGGTTCTCAAACCTGTCCTGGGGACCCCTCACCACTGCACATTTTGCATGCCTCCCTCATCTAACACACCTGAATCTACTCATCAGATCATTAGCAGAGCCTGCAAGACTTGAATTGGGTGTCTGATGAGGAAGACATACAAAATGTGCAGTGGTGAGCAGTTCGAGATCCACTGATTTAGGGGGCTTTTTTTATTTCAGAAGCATTATTTAGACTCCTCCATGGTTATACTAAACTTCACAGGTAAGAGTCTGAGTGGAAAATCTTTACAGCTGCTATAGAGGAATGGAAAGGCTGCTTCTGTAAATGTGCTGGTGAAAGTGCGCAGATGTGTGTTAGTAACCGGATCAGAGAATGAGATCCTCCGTCCCAGTCCACCTTCACTCTGATCACCTTCAGTCTCTCTTCAACAGCCAAATGCGTGCGAGCCATCAGTGGTGACTGTGACGTATACTGACCAGCCATATAACGCACACACCACACTCCAGTGTCAAAGAACACGTGTCCTTTTCTCTGGTTAGATGCTGTTGTTACTCCATCAGACCAGCACGTGTTGTTTTCGACCTCCACATCCCAGCGGTGCTTTCCAGAGTTAAAGCCCTCGGAGCCCAGCACACAGTGATAATAGTCAAATCTCTCTGGATGTTCTGGATACTGTTGTCTATCAGCGCTGGGTTTTACACAGGTCGGATCATCAGACAGGAGCAGCAGAGGATATGCAGTGTTTGGGTCCAGTGTGACAGGAGCTGATGAGAGATTACAACACTCAGAATGCTGAACACATGTACTGACTATTGCAGGCATGATTTTTCTGGTGAGTGTAAACCCATTGTGTAATATTGCCTGTGATGCTGTCATTCAAACACATAAAACCCACTGATTGTAACTAACTCCTGCATCTTCTCCCAGACTTTGAACCTCAGGTTCCCCAGGTGTTCTGGCACATTCATCAAAGCTCCAGTAGGAACCTCTGGATCCTGCAGTGTGATCTGGGCTCTGCAATTACATCCAGGAGTTAGAGAAAGAAAGACTGCACTGCAGAGAAAAGAGTAAGAGAATTGGCTCACTTACCTTTTTTCTGAGAACATGAAGTTCTGCAAAACACAAAAGGGGGAAATAAGTTACATGTGTACAGGATCAAATGTCCTACTTAACCCTCAACTAGTGGTCAACAGGGTTTGGGAGTAACGCGTTACAAGAGTAATGCATTACAGAAACGTATTACTTTTTGCTGTAACGCAGTAGTGTAAGGCATTACTAATCAAATTTCAGTAATATTTTACTCTGTACATGTTCAGTAACGCTTGCGTTACAACACAATTTTAATCCAAAATTTAATTGTTCAAAAAAAGCCAGACATAAATGAATGAAAAATGCAAGTTACCTGTTCCTGGTCAATCAATACAGGGCCGTAACCACAATAGACATTGAGGGGTATAAGTCCCCCCCCAATAATTAGAAATGTCCGAATTGTCCCCCCAATGTTTGAAATTCTTGCACTGCTGCTGCACTTCATTACACAGCGCTCTGTGTGTTGTTAGGATGACAAAAAGATTTAAAAGTTACATTTTAGTCTGGTTTGCCTCAGTGGTCTAACAGTGTCAATGTCAAAATGATTGAGATGGCCAATCAAATAAAAGTAGGCAGGGTTTACGTTCTCTTGTCTTCACACACACAGACGAGCCCGTCAATCTACATGCCGTTGCGAAGAGAGACTGTATTCTTTCCGTTGAAATCACAAAACAAAATCCACACAAACGTGTCCCTGCTCTTAATATGCAATCATTGATGAACATATTTGATTTTAATGTAAAAGAAAAAAACAACTATATGAAGGCAGATTAGAACCCGAAACCTTTGATGGAAATTTTACCGCCAGACCACTAGGGAATCCAATTAAAAGTAGCAGATGCACTAATGCAAATAATCTCATGACTTATAATATATTAAATGTAAATATTGTTTGCAAATAGTCCCAAAATGATTATTTCCCAACTAGAATTAGACCAAGAATTTCGTTCACTGTTCTGTTTCTTTATGCTTTATAAAAATAAAATGGGTTCCCCCCAATGTTCAAGACATGGTTACGGCCTTGAGTCAATAGCCGCGTGTGGTGTCCAGACTAAATGACAGCTTCTGATGTATAGTGTTTTATTTCATTCATCTCCCTCTTGCTGGTGTGCCTTTGTATCGTGTGTCCAGTGAAGGCGTGTTTAGGGTGGGCTTTACAGGAGTGCCACAAGGCATGATTTCGGCCTCAGTGTGTGCTCGCACTGGCCAATGGAAAAGCGGCTAAAAGGCTCTGTCGTTTCAAAGAATAGCACAACGGCAAGTGCGTCGAGTATACACACCTCCCCAAACGGACGAGCGCGCGCGCAGTCAGCGGAGGCTCAAGCTGCGGAGACAAACGACAGTATAAACAAGGCTTAATGGGTGAAGATGGCAGAAGAAGACTGTACATATGCGAGATGGACGTATGCGCATTACTTCGAGTTTGTCAGAGATAAAGATAAGAAGAAGGTAATAGTCAAATGCAAATGCAACCTTTGTCTAAAACCGAAAGAACTAATTGACGTTGCGAAATAGCACCAGCAATAAAAAAAAACCCATCTCTTGCACTTTTTTCACTTGCAATGATGTTTTTGTTCAAAGAGAATAAAATAATGACAACAATAAGAAAAGAAAAAATGTGCATCTTGTCATGGCGTTATAGTTTACATACAGTTCTGTTGTGTCTAATACAGACCCAAGCTATTCCCAGATAATCACTTTACCTCGACCATACTTATAACAGACTTGGATTGTTTGTGATTCTCTCTGTCGTCCTTTCTTGCATCGTCTTGAGCCTTTGCCAATGATATGCTCTATTGTTAGCCTGGATAGCCCACAGTCATGATGCTGCATGCTGTTCATTTTCAGAAAATCAGTTCAGTTAGAGACACTACAATTAAAAACTGAACGTGTCTGTTCGATATAATGTGAGTGAGCCTATTGAGCGTCACGGCAAAAACACAGCAGGATCGGATTACATTCATCACATGAGCTGAGGTAAGCGCGGGCACATTCACAGCGTGATCAGTCTGGCACGTGATCAGTTCTTGTCTTTGGAAGCTTAACTTTCATAGGAATTCATTTTAACAGTTGAAACACTCACTTTGGTCTCCACCGCTCCGTTTACATGAATCTCCGCAGCTCCCGAGCCGAGTGCTGTGAGTGTGATGTTGAAAACATGAGGAAATAGCGCCTCCTGCTGGCTGTAGTCTTTAGCCTCTGGACAAAAACTCCTCCGATAACGCAAAATGGCGATATTTCCGTCATCGGAGGAATTTTTCCAGAAATAAAATACATAATTCTCTTGTCTCAGGGTCATATGAGGGGGGAAAGTACGATAATTTGAATATACTCCTGGGTTTCTACTGATACAAAGCTTAGTGCTAATCGCTGAAGTAACCCTTTAAGCTTAGTGTTTTATTCTTCCTTCATATTTGAAAAATAAAATAAATCAAATGTAATTTCCTCATATGTTGATGATTTATTCAAACTTGTTGGGTCCTTAAAGTCAAATATCCCCTCCGGGCATCACTTTTGGACAAATGATTCACTCAAATATCCAGAAGAAACATCTCCTCTTTAAATGGCCTGTTGCACTTGACTACACAGAAGCTTAATGCAGAGATTGGACCAGTAGAGAGACATAAAGGTGTTTTTACCTTTAGAAGTGGAGCGACTTCATCATATTTTTGATATATTGAAATATCATGCACATGAACTTTAATGACATCCCATTATTAATCCGTAGGGTTTAATATGGAGTTGGCCAACCCTTTGCAGCTATAACACTTTCAACTCTTCTGTGAAGGCTTTCCACAAGGTTTAGGAGTGTTTATGGGAATTTTTGACCATTCTTCTAGAAGCGCATTTGTGAGGTCAGGCACTGATGTTGGACGAGTAGGCCTGGCTTGCAATCATGTTGGAGCAGGAAGGGGCCGTCCCCAAACTGTTCCCACAAAGTTGAGAGCATGAAATTGTCCAAAATGTCTTGGTATGCTGAAGCATTAAGAGTTTCTTTCACTGGAACAAAGGGGCCGAGCCTAAACCCTGAAAAACAACCCCACACCATAATCCCCCCTCCACCAAACTTTACACTTGGCACAATGCAGTCAGTCCCGTTCTCCTGGCAACCACCAAACCCAGACTCGTCCATGGGATGGTCAGACAGAGAAGCGTGATTGGTCACTCAGAGAACACGTCTCACTGCTCTAGAGTCCAGTGGCGGCGTGCTTTACCCCACTGCATCCCACGCTTTGCATTGCACTTGGTGATGTGAGGCTTGGATGAGCTGCTCGGCCATGGAAACCCGATCCATGAAGCTCTCTCCGCACTGTTCTTGAGCTCATCTGAAGGCCACAGGAGTTTGGAGGTCTGGAGCGATTGACTCTGCAGAAAGTTGGAGACATCTGCGCATTGTGACCCTCAGCATGCGCTGACCCCACTCTGTGATTTTTTTACATGGCCTACCACTTCATGGCTGAGTTGCTGTTGTTCCCAATTGCTTCCACTTTGTTATAATCCCACTAACAGTTGAGCGTGGAATATTTAGTAGTGAGGAAATGTCAGGAATGGCCTTATTGCACAGGTGGCAACCCATCACAGTACCACGCTTGAGTTCACTGAGCTCCTGAGAGCGACCCATTCTTTCACAAATGTGTGTAGAAGCGTCTGCATGCCTAGTGCTTGATTTATACACCTGTGGCCATGGGAGTGATGGGGACACCTGAATTCAATTATTTGGACGGGTGTCCCAATACTTTGGCAATATAGTGTATATCTAAATGCAAAACCTAATAAAAGTAAGAAATAATGTCTAAAAACAACTAGAGAATCCAAAAGTATCTGACATGAATTGAATTGTAACATTATAAATGTATTTCCTGTCACTTTTGATCAATTTAATGCATCCTTGCTTAATAAAACAACTACAACACTGCAAACTTCTGCATTGTAGTATATGGAGAATGAAAATGCCAAAAATGAATTTTATATACAAAATCTCTGTAAAAACTACACAGGGAGTATTTAAGTTGAAATGTACTATTTAGCCAAATCATACTTGAGTCAGTAAAAAAAAAGGTGGCTCGATTCATTGTAGTGAATTCGTTTAATTGTGAAAAATTGCAATTTCCAATTCTTGGCACTTGGGAAATCTGAGTACAATACAATTATTCTTTTTTTAACTGTACTAAAATACAAACTACAAAGTATGAAGTACAGTTACTCAAGTACATTATCTGCCTATAATATGAAGTACAATAACAGACGGTGTGGTGCCAATAGCTGATTCTGAACGGCTTTCGTTACAAAGAGTGGTTTATAAATCTCTTGTAGAGCATTCAGCGTTCATACATGAAGCTACAGTTTCCATTTCAATGCTGAGCTACTACTATATGAACGGCGAGGAGTATGTTATAGTCAATCCCTTAAAATAGCAGTGCACTAAAATAGAAAGTTGACTAAACGGCTGGCAAATGTGTCACATATTACATTTTAACAGCCGGAGAACTTCTGTTTGAACAGCGCTCGTGTTGCTTAGACAGTCCCTGTTATCAGCGCTCATGTTTATTCCCTGCAGCTGACTTATCTTATCTGTCAGTTTATTGACGGCCGTGGACTGAATGTCTCAGGCAGGATAACAGCACTCAGACCAGAGTCCCTGGATCTCTCACATGCATTCGCTCCAGCTCACAATGGCATTTGTTTGGAAAACTCTTCTTCTCAGTGCTTTCATTGTCTCTGGCAGAAGTAACGTGTTGACAGGTATGTCTTCTAAAGCTTTCAGGAGCTTACATTTAACTTAAAAAACAACTGCACATATTAATAACATGCTGTTTAAAGAAGAGCAAAGCTTCCGACTGTGTTTTCCCATTGTGAGATTGTGTTGTTTTTGACGTGGAAGAAGTGAAGCTGATTTTAAGGCAGTGTGAAGGCAAAAGTGCAATGAATACTAAAATGTGTTATGCAACAACGGCTAGACTGCATTAGAGTCCAGTGGTAGAAATTATATTAAAACTGCATTAAAAAAATCTATTAAAAATAGCATAATGACTCCCACTAAGCATGCTATGTGGACATTGTGGTTAACAAATATTGTTTTATGTTTATTTATTATTTTCTATTTTTTATTAAATAGTTTATTGTGCATAATTATTTAATTAATTAATTTGATTTTGGCCTACACTAGTGACCAAAAGTGATGTCTGGCCTAGGAAAATTGATCAAATATTATTATAAATGTGTTGATTTTGTAAGCATTTTGCGTAGTTGTGCTTAAGTCATAAGTTTTATTTGTGATAGACATCATTCCCAACAGACATAATTTTTGGCCAGACAAGAGAGTACCAACAAAATATGAATAACTGATTATGTTGTAGTCAATGCATTGTTTTTGTGTGCATTTTTATTTTTGCACAGCAATATCAATTTTCCAGATCATGAAGTATTCCCCATTTTATTCTTAATTTACAAGACATTGAAGGCTAAATTAGGAGGCGCAGTCATTCCAACAAACACTATCTGAGATCTGTAGTAGTCTTGAGATGCTCAATATATCCCCAGACTGATTATTATAGCTATGATAATTAATGCATTTGTGTGCCACAGGTTATTTCTGGCACATCTCAGACCTCCACTGGGATCCTTCTTATGATGAAGGGAGTAACTCGGCATCAAAATGTGCTTCTAGTGGGGGCCGTCCGACCCCAAATGCAGGCAAATTTGGAGATTATTTTTGTGACTCACCGTGGGCTCTGATCAACTCTTCAGTGAACGCCATGAGAGAGATCCTGCCCAACCCGGACTTCATCATTTGGACGGGGTATGTGCCAAATCCCTCTGAACTCACACGACTGTTAATGTAGAGTGGTTTAAAGGTCCTGTTCTTCGTGATCCCGTTTTGCGAGGACGTATTTGTGAATGCTTGCATCACCCTGATTCCCTTGAAAATAAGCCAAGCAATTTTCCATTGGCTTTTGGATTGCTGCAGGAACCACCAAAAGCTTATGATTCTTACACCTTTTGGTCATCATGACAAATAACCCCCACCTTCATGAATTTTGAAGTCTAAATACAATCGGCAGAAGTCGAAAGCTAAACGTAGGCTCTAAACGAATTACACCACAGGTGCAAGACTTCAGCGTCACCACCATTACACTTCCACAACTCTTTCACTCTTTATTTAAACATGTTTTCAATCAGAGTTTGAGTTGGAATAGTTTGCAAGAACATGATTATAAACTGTAAATCTCAAGTGGGTATTACTGATGGATTTGATTTCATAGACAAAAACGTGAGAATATCTTGAGCTTGTGGTCACCACAGACTTTTTTCAGGCATTTAACCAAAAACCCCATTGACTTCAGGATTACGTGCTAAAATGCAACTCATTTCAGGCCTACAAAAACACGCCGGATCTGGGCTGACACTATGTTGCTGTCTGGGAAGGCTTTTAAGTGCTTGAAATTAATTTTGTAAGCAACTATAAAATGTGTATACGTGTACGTAAAAGATTATAGTGAGAGAAAATCAGCCAACTAGTGTCCAGTACACTATAGTATAGTATAAGATATAATCCCCATTCTTCCATAATATTATTATGGGGGGAATAACAATAATAAAGAACGAGTTAGTATCTCAAATATTTGACTTAACTGATATACTTTTTCTCTTTTCTTCCACAGAGATGATACGCCTCATGTGCCCAATGAGCAGCTGGGAGAAGAACCCGTCCTGAGAATAATCGGCAACCTCACACGCATCATAAAATCTGCCTTTCCTAGTACGTGCTTCATTAGGCCTTCTAACTGCTTGTTTTTAGTTTGTGAAATTCATTGTACATCTGTATTTCTAGACACCAAGGTGTATTCTGCGATGGGAAATCATGACTACCATCCAAAGAGCCAAATGCCTCCAGAAAAGAACAACATTTATGAGCAAACAGCAAACCTGTGGCATGACTGGCTGCACACTGCCTCCAAAGAAACCTTTAAAACAGGTACAAACTAAAGCAGCTCGTTATTAACAATACACTGACACAGAAAGACAAGGAGGATGAGTTTGGCTGAAGACAGAAATTTATTACATTATATGTGAAATGACATGATTGATATGATATATGACATTACATGTTGATATTTGACATGACATGACGATATATGATATTTGACATGATACGCACTCACCTAAAGGATTATTAGGAACACCAATTAGGTTCAATTTCTCATTAATGCAATTATCTAATCAACCAATCACATGGCAGTTGCTTCAATGCATTTAGGGGTGTGGTCCTGGTCAAGACAATCTCCTGAACTCCAAACTGAATGTCAGAATGGGAAAGAAAGGGGATTTAAGCAATTTTGAGCGTGGCATGGTTGTTGGTGCCAGACGGGCCGGTCTGAGTATTTCACAATCTGCTCAGTTACTGGGATTTTCACGCACAACCATTTCTAGGGTTTACAAAGAATGGTGTGAAAAGGTAAAAACATCCAGTATGCGGCAGTCCTGTGGGAGAAAATGCCTTGTTGATGCTAGAGGTCAGAGGAGAATGGGCCGACTGATTCAAGCTGATAGAAGAGCAACTTTGACTGAAATAACCACTCGTTACAACCGAGGTGTGCAGCAAAGCATTTGTGAAGCCACAACACGCACAACCTTGAGGCGGATGGGCTACAACAGCAGAAGACCCCACCGGCAGGGCTTAATTTGAGCCGGAACACGCCGGAACATGTTCCAGCACCTCCGATGTTGGATCCGGAACCTTTTTTATTGGATCCGGCACCTCATATGTCACTATTCAAATTAAACCTATTGCGAAATGACAGCATTTCCATTAACCGATGTTATGCAACTAAAACTTTTTTTTTTCTTCCTCTCGTTGATAAGTAATTCCAAAAATGATGCCATGTATGTTGGGATTATGTATATCCCAGCCACCGCCTAGCCATTATGTTTAATGGAAGGAGACATGTTATTCAAACATTGATTACAATTAAAAGAGCGAAATGTTTGCATTTGCATGGTGGTAAGGTTTTTTTTTTACCATTTCGTTATTTTGGCTTGGAATTTCTTTTGTTATAAATATGAACTGAATTTAGAAATGCTTTTGAAATTCAAAACTTTGCATCTAATAAACAAAATAATTTTTTAAAATGAAGACGTTTGGAGGGGAGCAAAGTAATCCGTTCCCGAGTCCACATTGGTATTGTTTATAGTTCATAATTATGTCTTGAACTTATCTGTATGGCTAAAAATGATGGAGTTCTGTGAGTTACATCCGCTGTCATATAGAGGAAAATGTCCATCAGAAGCGCCGGCGGATTCGTCAGCCGTCCCGTGACCTATTTACTTTCATAGTTAGGCTATTATATAATTATTTTAATTTTTTAATTTATTTTATTTCATATGTTGATTATGAATAGTGAGCAGCATGAGCAAGATAGGCTATAATATGCGTATATGTCTGGAGACATGGACTGGGTCAGACATGATTTTAAACACTTCATTGAGTATTGTTTTGTAGAAGGGCTTTATTTAAAGTTAATTTCGTTTTGTAACAATTGTATTTTAATTTTGATCAATATTTCATTAACTAATACCTATACCTAATACTGTACCTATATTTAATAAATAAGAAGTAATCCAAGAAAGTCGGGAATGGGTTGAAGTGCATAACGAACACTGTTTCCGTGGCCTTTGAGTAAGACTGGAACTAGTCTTTCTGTTTTTAACACATTTCTTGAATATATGTCTTAATTACAGTAGGGTTATTATACTATATGGGAGTAGGCTAGAGTAAATATATATGGGAGTTTTTGCAAAATTGACGGCAGCTACAAAAAATAATAAACGCGAACACAAGAAATTACAGAGAATCACAGTGGTGTAACTTTGCTTTGAAAAGTGGTGAGGACACTGCACAACTCGTTTTGCTGTGTGTTTATTTAATAACATAATTTACTTGGGGACTGAGTTCAGAGTTAGAAATGCACTTAATTTTCACTTTGATGTAGGCAATAAATGCATTACATTCACAAGTTATTCTATAAACATCCAAGAAGCAAAACGTAATATTCACAACACATCTAGGGTAACGTTATACTAATATCAATCAAAATAAACTGCACTAAGGTCACATTAATGCATTAAATAACATGGTAACACTTTACAATTCATTAGTTAACATTATTTAATGTATTAACTAACATGACTAAATTTAAATAAAATGGAAACTAAAAGACTTTCAAATCACATGAGCCAATGTTTTATTTACAATAGACCATAGATAACATAACAAATGTTTAAACAGAGAAATTTTACACTTTATCCACTAATTGAGCTCATTTCAAACTTGATGCCTGCTACAGGTCTCATAAAAGTTGGGACAGGGGCAACAAATGGCTGAAAAGCAAGAACATTTTGAATCAGCTGGGAGAACATCTAGCAACTAATGAATCGATATAAAAGGGATGTCTTAGAGAGGCAGAGTCTCTCAGAAGTAAATATGGGCAGAGGCTGTGAAATCTGTGAAGGAGTGCATAAAAATATTGTGGAATACTTTAAAAACAAAGGCTTGGCAAATCTCATCATCTACAGTGCATAACATCATCAAACGATTCAGAGAAACTGGAGAAATCTGGTCCAGAAGCGCTGTCGTGTCCTGTGAGTCAAGGCTCATTTAAAATGGACTGTTTCAAAGTGGAAAAGCGTTCTATGATCAGATGAGTCCAAATGTGACATTCTTGTAGGAAATCACGGACACCGTGTCCTCCGGGCTAAAGATGCAGGAGACATTCCAGCATGTTATCAGCGTTCAGTTCAAAAGCCAGCATCTCTGATGGTACGGGGGTGCATAAGTGCATACGGTATGGGCAGTTTGCATGTTTTGGAAGGCACTATGAATGCTAAAAGGTATATAAAGGTTTTAGAGCAACATATGATCCTCTCCAGAGGACGTCTATTTCAGGGAAGGCCTTGTGTATTTCAGCAAGATAATGCAAAACCACATACTGCAGCTATCACAACAGCATGGCTTCACCGTAGAAGAGTCCGGGTGCTAAACTGGCCTGATCTTTCGGGCCCAGACGTCTCCAAACTGATTTGAAAAGCAGAGGAGAAGCCACACATGCCTCCGTCCCAACTTTTTGAGACATGTAGCAGGCATCAAGTTTTAAATGAGCTGTATTTGGATAAAAGTGTAAAATTTCTCTGTTTAAACTTTTTATGTTATCAATGTTCTACCGTGAATAAAACATTGGCTCATGTGATTTGAAAGTCGTTTAGTGTTGATTTTATTCAAATTTTAACTTTTTCGGAATTCAGTTTGTATTAGTAAATGTTGAAATTAACATTAATAAAGATAAATAAATGCTTTATAAGTGCATATCATTATAAGTTTATGTTAACTAATGAACCTTATTGTAAAGTGTTACCAATAACATTAACATTGAGCAATTTATTTGCATTTATTAATCTTTAACATTATAGATAATAAAATACAACTGTTCATTGACAGTTCATGTTAGCCCAGGTCCATTAAATATTATGTATTAGTAAATTCAGAAATTAACATGAACTAAAATTAATACATGTATTTATTCTTTATTAATGTTAACAAATAGCCTTAATGTAAAGTGTTACCATACATATGGTTATCTTGTACTAATTATAGCTTTAAAGAATGTCATATAACTATGCTTGTCTTTCACAGGTGGATATTACACAGAAAAGTTGCTGAATCAAACTGGCTTCAGAGTCATGGTGCTCAATACCAACCTCTATTACGACCAGAACAAACTGACAGAAAACATCAAGGACCCCGCAGAGCAGTTCAGCTGGGCTGAGAAAGTGCTGCAGGACGCTGCCAAAAATAATGAGAAGGTCACTTGTGTGTATATATACAGCGAGTTTTGTTGTTTATCCATGTATTGTGTCATAAAGTTTCTTTGTTCTGTTTTACCCAGGTTTACATTATCGGCCACGTCCCTCCAGGGGTTTTTGAGAAGAAGCGAGACAAGGCCTGGTTCAGAAAAGAGTTTAATAAGCTCTACATCGATCTGATACAGAAGCACAGCGCTGTTATCCTGGGCCAGTTCTTCGGTCATCACCACACCGACAGCTTCCGCATGTTCTACAGTTCAAAGGGTACTGCGAATTATGCTACATATTCTGCATCTTTTTGGACTATTGACCATGCATTTCTCAAAGCATTTTCCCTCCTTTATTATCCATGCATCATTTTCATTCCTTGCTACGGTTGCCTTTGGCTTGCACACTAGAGACTAAAGTTATAATGTAATATGGACAATGCCATCGAAGAAGCATTTTTGGATCCCCAGTGAATCTTTACGATCTCTTCTTAAAACAAACTTTCTAAGAGTGAATAACCTTTTTCCACTATCAAGAACCTTTTTTTTAGAATGGAAAGTTTCCGTAGATGTTCATGGTTCTTCTTGGAGATGTCGATTAAGAACCTTTTTAAGAGTATTATTCCATTGCTACTTTCAATGAACTCCTGAGAGAAACTTGCTGTCCTGATCACAGATGAGCCAGCGAGATGCGCACCAACAATTCGCCCTATATGTCCCATTTTGTATGGATTAAAGCTGTGCTATTGCTCTGTTATCGCTCTTTCCCCACCAGTATTTTTGAAAAGAAATTGCTAGTCAGTGGTCACATTTTTGAAATGTTCACAAAATGTTCATGGCCTCTAGAATATTTTGTTGCTGGTGGTTTCCAGGAGAACGGGACTCGCCTGACTGCATTGTGCCAAGTGTAAAGTTTGGTGGAGGGGGGGATTATGGGGTGGGGTTGTTTTTCAGGAGTTGGGCTTGGCCCCTTAGTTCCAGTGAAAGGAACTCTTAATGCTTCACCAAGACATTTTGGACAATTTCATGCTCCTAACTTTGTGGGAACAGTTTGTGGACGGCCTCTTCCTGTTCCATCATGACTGCGCTCCAGTACACAAAGCGTCGATCCATAAAGACATGGATGAGCGAGTTTGGTGTGGAGGAACTGGACTGGCCTGCACAGAGTCCTGACCTCATCCCGATAGAACACCTTTGGGATTAATAAGAGCGGAGACTGCGAGCCAGGCCTTCTCGTCCAACATCAGTGCCTGACCTCACAAATGTGCTTTATGGGGGAAAAAATCCCATAAACACTCCTAAACCATGTGGAAAGCCTTTCCAGAAGAGTTGAAGCTGTTAGAACTGCAAAGGCTGGGCCAACTTCATATTAAACCCGACGGATTAAGAATGGGATGTCATTAAAGTTAATATGCATGTTAAGGCAGGTGTCCCAAAACTTTTGGCAATATAGTATAGATGTAAACCTCCAACAGTATATTGGCCAGTGTTTCATTTTCATTGTCTAATGATGAAGACGCCTCACTTGTTAATATCCCTTTACACAGGATCACCAATAAGTGCAATGTTCCTGACACCAGGAGTTACTCCCTGGATAACAACATTACCTGGTGTGAAAGATGGCGGAAATAATCCTGGAATCCGCATCTTTGAGTACGACACCAAAACACTTTTGATCAAGGTAAGATTCACATCATAGTATCAGCCCAGATCTGGATTCAATGCGTACCAGATGTGGGCTGGATCTGGATCATCCAACACTATGTTGCTGTCTGGGATGCACCCACAAGAAAAGTATATTACAAAATGTATACATATTCACACTTCTTTTCTTGGTGCTTTGTGTCCCTAAAGGATATAGTTACCTACTATCTGAACTTGACATACGCAAACATGGCACGTGCGCGCTGGGAGAAGGAGTACCGTCTGACGGAGGCGTTTCATGTGCCGGACGCCTCTCCTGCCTCCATGCACCGCGTGATGGAGCGGATTACCAGCGACAAGTGTTATCTGCAGAAGTACTTTGAGTTCAACTCGGTGGGTTATGACCTGACGGAGTGCCACGCTGACTGCCGCGTCGATCACGTGTGTGCGGTGAGGGAGGTGGACTTCGAGGCCTACGAGCGCTGCGTGCTGAAGGAGGGAGGATCATCCGCTGGACCAGCGCTGTTTACTCTGCTTCTGTCTCTAATGCTGAGCCTGCTGTGTTTGAACTGACCACAGTACTAACCATCATTCTTGTAATATTGTCAGCTGACCAGTGTGTGAGTGACATGCTCTCACCAGTATTTAAAGTAGCTGAATAACTTTTCTTACTATTTATATACTTGGGGCCAGATTTACTTAAAACAAGGCAAATTAGCGTGAGAGCGCAATTCCATTAAAGAACTAATGGGAGTGGAAAGTTCAGCATGTGATCTACTGAAGACACGCAAATTAATGAACAAATAATGACCAACACAATCTACCAGTTAGCATCTTGTTTAAGACGTGCTTATTTTGGGGCGGTAAATAATGGCACAAACACCAGTAAATTGATGAGCGCAAACCTTAGTAAATCACCTTGTGTGATTCATTTAAATACTCTCCTCCCATAAATGTTGCGTCTGAAAGGGAAACTCCGCAATAAGACCAGCCGCAAAAATAACCCTGTCCACACCTCTTCAATGCTGATTTATCACTGCAAGTCTTCAGTAAATCCTGACAGTAGATTTTAACACCAAAAGAGGGTTTGCACTGGAGCAAGCTGTTAGTAAATCTGGCCCCATTTTATGCTTTGTTTATATTTATTAAACTGTCTAACCCCAAAAATGAAAATGCTGTCATCAAAGAAGAAACGTTTGAAAAATGTATTTTTTTTGGACCCCAACAGAAATTTGGAGTGACATGATAGTTAATAAATTACAGAATTTACATTTTTAAAGTAGTCATGAAACTGAAGTTTTTCCTCTATACAGTGCTGCAGGAATGATGTATGTGTAGGCCAAAACCTTGAAACAAGTAGCATTTAACATTTCCGCTTCCATCGTCCTGACCTCAATGTGTTTTTTGAATGGCGTTTTAGTTAAAAGTCTGAAATAAAGTCTGTGGTGAACACAAGCTAAAGATATTTTCACATTTTATTCTATGCCATGAAATACATCAGTAACATCGTCTTGTGATTCTTTTAAAGCTTTTACTTCTTCTTGAATAAGGCGATTGCTATCAAGTGTCTAAGGGTAGGGACACCAAACCGAAGCCAAGCCGAATGTCAGCTATCACATTTATTCTGCGCCTGCGTGTGAAGGAGATAAGCAGATCTATTTAAGCAGATTTATTCATCTATATCCGTTATTCAAAAAGGGAAAGCAATGCTATAGGCTGCAGATACACAAACCGTAAGCAAAGCAGCGCTTGCTTGCCTTTTTGAATATCAATCCTGCTGATCACTTTCTTTATTCCACTCCACTCGTTAATATTAAAATATTCACCCGGGGACACTCAGGTAAGATGATGATACATTAGAACAGCCTTCAATCGGGAAGCAGACACACTCTGTCAGTTTAAATCTAGACTAAAAACACATCTCTTTACTATGGCATACACATAGAACATTTTTAACTTTCTTTATTCAAATCAAATGACTGATTGTTAGGCTGCATTAACTAGGTCAGCCGGAACCGGGAACACTTCCCATAACACCTGATGTACTCGTTACATCATAAAAAGAGTGGCATCCACACTAATGTTAGTCTCTCTGTTTATCCCGAGGTTTACTGCAGTCGGCGGATCCAGGCCGTGTCGGATCGGATGGTGGACCTGCATCTGGACATGACCAGCTCATCCTGGAGTGTCTGCTGAGACCGTGTCCATTAGTGTCTCCTCTGAATTCGCCTCACCGAACGTGATCCTCAATTAACCCGTCTCCGGCGCAATAACTCCGATCTTTCAAGTATTCATATTCTTGTGTAATCGACGCGCCATCCTAAATGAGCCCGTCTCGCGTCATACCCAAAATTTCGAATATTCCTATCTAATATGATTTATGACCTGCAAGGTTGCCAGAGTAATAATTATACACTGTTAATAATAGGCCAGAGGAGAACTGGCACCGACTGAGTCTGGTTTCTCCCAAGGTTTATTTTTCTCCATCATGCCCTGATGGAGTTTTGGTTCCTTGCCACTGTCGCCTTTGGCTTGGCTTGCTCAGTTGGGGACACTCAAATTATGATCCAAGTTACTCAACTAAATATACAAATAGAATTTATTAATTTGGTCATATATAATTCTATAAACTATCCAAATTAAACTAGCCAAATCAAATTGTCTTGCAATGTTGTCCTGTTTAACACTGTGAAGCTGCTTTGAAACAATCGTCATTGTAAAAGCGCTATATAAATAAAGTTGATTGATTGAAGTTGATTGAATCTATAGCGTTTTTACTTCTTTGCTGTTTTGCTATTATTCTGGTACACTGACTTATTAGCTAAGCTGAACAGTCAATCAGAGTTCTCTCTCTTCATGCTGAATCGGCCCCAAAAAAACAGACGACATCCGACTATAGCCAAGAAAAAACGAAGTCAGCCAACGCTTAAAAAACGGCTAGATGTTGCCCGACAGCCGATCATCACTTGCTGTGTCCCGGGGCTTAACTGGGACAACAGAGGCTGTCTGACATTAAACATCAGTAGAACAGGTAAACTCTTCTACTCACTTACTTGCTGCGTTTATAATCATGTGTCGGCAAACGATAATAAACTCAAACTTTTAGGGACATTTCAGGGATGTTTTTTTAAATAAAAACTGAAAGAGTTGTGAGACGTGGAGTCATGTGACCGTGGTGTAGTTTAGGCCAGCTTTTTATTTCTGTTGACTGTATAGAGCAGGGGTGGGGAATGTTGATCTTGGAGGGCCACTCTCTTGTTTAGCTCCAACCCTAATCAAACACACCTGAAGCTAATCAAAGTCTTCAGGATTACTAAAGTTACAGGCAGGTGAGTGGTTTTTCTTTTAGGGTCAGGGGGGCTTGACCACACCCTATGGACATCCCTGTGCCCCTCTCCGGGCCGAGGGAGACGAACTTGATAATAGCGTGTAATTTTCTCACTAAACCACTGCCGCCAGCTGCTTCTGCTACTGATTGCTTTGAGAGGAAAAATCTGCCCATAACTGCTGGTCTAGGATCTGTTTTCTTCGTAATAATCACATATTATTGGTGAAAAAGAGTAGGCCAAAGATCCCGTGCGCTTATACACATATTTGTTAATTTCTACAACGCAATGACCATCATAGCTAGGTGTTGATTCTTGACAAGCAGCCACATACACACTACGATACATAGGCCCATCGTCATATACATGCAGGATTCACTCTCGAAACTGATGGCTGACAGTGGTACATTTGAAATCAGACTCATTTAAATGCCAGGAAACACGATTCCTGGCTGCATGTTAATATCTATGGATCACTGGATCTTTGGTAAGTTGTAAAGAACACTATATCAAGTCCAACCTTTAGTTTAAACTGATAAACTTTTTTTTCCCCCATTCTGGCCCTGAAGGAGCTTTGGTTCCTTGCAAACGTTGCCTTTGGCTTTTGGCTTGCTCAGTTGGGGACACTTCAATTTCAACTGATCTGCCCGCATTGACGCTATATGATAATTGAAATGAGCTTGTAAAAAGCACTATATTAAATAAAGGTGACTTGACAACGTTGTTTTACTCACAGGTTCTATTAATTTCCTATTTACTCCAGCTCTTCTGCCACTCTGTCCCGGCTGAGGGGCGTGTTCCGGCGGGAAAGAGGCATCGATGCATATGCTCTATTTAGGCTTCAAAATTCATGAAAGTGGTGTTCAGTTTTGAAAATGATCTTGAGGGATAAAACGTGCAAGTATCATATTTGTTGCTCACAGAGCTTATTTTTGTGATAGTTGGAAAAATCCTATTGGGTTTTTGTCAAGGGAACCAGCGGGATGCTAACTAAGGAGTTGGCCTACAAAAATACATCACAGCGCTCTATTGTGACATATATCCGAGTCAAACGGCTTCTCAAACAAGAGTAGGGCGGGGCTTGATTGTGTCCGTGGGGAACTGATTGGATGGTTGTGGTTTGGTATTGGTGGATCTCATGTGAGTGACAGGTTGCCCCGCCCTCTCGTAATAAGAGAAGGGATGACGGGAGAGTTATTTTGATTCAAGATTATGAGGAACAATAATAAATGCTGCAATATTTGAAAAATATTGAATGAATGAAATAATATATGAAAAATAAGAATAGTCAATTGTATGACGACTTTACGATAGTTATACTTATAGAAACACATTTGATTTCACTGTTCTGTATGATTTGTGTCTGCCCATATACAAGAAATATATCTTTTTTAAATCATGCATGGAAGATTGTCAAAAATGTGTTTTGATTCAATTCCTTCATAATGTGATGAATAACAAATGCTTTCCAAAACATAATGTTATAATCTTTTTTTTTGCATAAAAATGCATGGATGATAACATCTCTTTCAATGTGACCCGGACACTGGTGTTAAAAACACAAACCGCTTCATCTGTTTAACGCCAAAGACAACGATCAGTTTCAGCAAACACTATATTTAATAACAGTCACAATCTGATGTACTGTAAGTAACATTATAAAAATGTTATCTTTATTTCATTGTCCATGTGACAAAGCATCAATAACCTGACAAGATGCTCAACATGTCAGTCTTTCTTGACAACTACACTCATATTTTTCAGCTCATGTCTGGTTATCTGTGTGTGTGGTCCTTATAAAGGTAAACTGATATCTGACATACTGATAACATGCTGATGACCCTGAGGATGCCCAGAAATACCTCTTCTGTTCTGGTAAATGCCCATTCCCAAACCCTGCTGTGAAGCTGATAAAGCTCACTGGACTTTGAAGTCACACTTTTATTGCATGTGTGTTTGGGGTTGAATTAATGCAGAGCTTAACGAACTGTCAAACGGGATCACATGACAAAAACTTGTTTGGTGGACACGTACGGCTTCATGGCATCCTCAAGGGCTTTTCTGAAGTCCTGAAGCCTCACTTCAGTGCATGCCGGAGCTGACAGCTTCCCGCACGGATCAGGATGCAGAGCTCATCCAGCATGTTTCGCAAGCCGTCTTCATCTGTCTCAACAGGCCAACGGTGTTAGTGAGATGAGTTATAGATTCAACTCTATTATTCCTCACGCAACAACACAACTCGAGGAAGACTTTATCTGGGGAAACTTACCATGTTTGTTGTCTCTCTTCCATTGGGTCACCCAGAAACCTCTTATCTTCACATCTTTAAAGATCAGTGCACTCTAAAGAACGAATGATGCTTTT